>OY856409.1:1130616748-1130864248 GCA_963693085.1 Alisma plantago-aquatica | reverse complement strand
ACCTCAAGAAAAAGATAAATTGGGGGTGTCTCATACACAATATGCCATGAAGAGATATAATCTGGAGGGCTATAAATATTAGTAGGGTGAAGAATTCAATTTGAGGGTTCTATACTGGTAAGGACCTGTACTTGAGAACAAAGGACCACATCCCTACTTTTCATTTACAACAATCATTGTTGAAAAACAGTCAAAAAGAAATAAAGAGATAGGGTGAATAATTCAATTTGAGAGTTCTATATTGGCAAGGCCCTTTACTTGAGCACAAAGGACCACATTCTACTTTTCATTCACGATAATCGCTGTTGAAAAATAGTCAAAAACAAATAGGGAGATCAAATATATTCTCGTTATGTATCTTGTTCAATAAGTTGTCAGAGGGGAGCATAAACATGATTTAAGAATCTCTAGCAACATGTGGAATATTTATATGATCATCAAGCACAAATAAATTGTGTCCAAAGCACAAACTGCTAAATAGATTAAATAAAAGGCTAAGGAAGTGATGGTTTTAGAGATATGGATAACATGAGAACTTTGATAAATATATAAAAGTGTCTCTTGAGACCTATGGAAAGCATTCAAACCCACACTAATTGCATGGACAAAAATGAACATTGAAGCAAAAAATTCATCTATCTCTTAAGCTAATATAAGTGATGGGTCCTAGGAGGAGTCTACTATGATCAATAAGAAAATTGTAATTATGCATATGAAATGTTAAAGGGATGAAGAATCATGGTCATACTCAACCAACCAAGACAATACAACTAGATCTTAGAGCCATGTCCACATGTTTTAGGCCACGTGGGCCCAAGAAACTAGCAGAAGGAGAATCATGCCATCCAGATAGAAAGGCCTCCCTTGAATGATAAAAGAATAACATTAGAAAAAATCACTCATCATATAAAGATTCCAAATTTTCTATTCAAATAGTATGCATGACTCCCAATACTTTAGATACAAAGGAAAAGTTGAAATAAGACGACAAAATTAAGAACCTAAAACATGGCTAGGTCTATGATTAAAAAAAAGAAAGGAGGCACATTCTTCTCAGACAATACTATGATCTATAAAGACAACTTCAAGGATTAGGATATATTCCCACATTGAAGTAGATGCTAAACAAACACTATACCTTACAAATAGAAGATGAAATAGAAAATGTCAATCCAAATTCTAGCTTGAGCAACATATAGATCAAATCAAGGAAGATCTATGACAAAATCTTAAAGACCAGATGACATATCTTCTATGCACCAAAATGGATGTATTTGTTTAAGTATATAGAGATATGACATTTATGTTCACTAATTAGACAACAAGAGAGACACTTGTTGTGGAGCGCCTTCTACTTTTCACATGGCAGTGGAATCATTCCTCGTCTTTTCCATAACATTGGGGTACTTTGAGTTGGAGGAACATCACACATATAATAAACAATGAAAATAAATAAATAATTTCTATCCTTAATTAAATAGATTCATACATAGTTCATATATAGGAAAACTACAACTTGTTTATATTGAAATCTAAGTATACTAAGCCAAACATGGCTAACATTATTAAGGCATGATGGGAAAGATATCTATACGATAGGATCAACATAGTAGATGGAACCCCAACATGTTAAGATCAAATTATCCTAGTCTTTTCTTATTCTTATATGCTTCACTTGCTCCAAAACTAGGGACATCACATCCCCGACCATGCAAAGGAAATCTTCATATCATTAAATGGTATTGAGCAAGTTATATGCAAATAAATCAACCATACTTGGTATAAATAACATTAACATTAGGTTTAACTTAAGAATTCTTGAAATATCTTCTAAACGTAACAAACTGAAAAAGGATTATATGCATCTCTACATAATCACCCAATTAAAGATACATAATGCTAGGTAATCCCATGATTACTAGGAAGCCAATAACAACCTCTTGAGGTCCAAAAGAGAGTGTAAAACTTAATCATTTCTATTAGCATGATTCTCAATCTTGATATTAACATGATCTTAAACTTTAACCTTATTCATGATAAAAATTCTCCAACTTAGCACATATTGATATTTATTTCACTTAATCATGAGCACATTAAATATTTCCTCTTACATGACCATAAACATAATTTTAGTGGAAGTGACAATCTTAATATCAAAGTATTGCTACCATCAAGACATGAATGTCAATGAACATCAATTGGTATGATTTAAATCTTCATGAACACTCAAGAATGTGCCTAATGTATAATGAACAATCCGATCAACCAAGATAAATATGCTCAACAACATGGTACATTTACCTTATCAAAAACTCCAAAGTCAAACCTTCTTGTCTTGCACCTAAATTTGATTAATGATATAATATGTTCTTTAATCTATAGTCATTAACCCTAATTTAATCATTCAATTATTTAAGGGGTCTATATTAATAAAACAAGGTATGATACCTCAAAATTCAACTTCCTCGTAAAAAAAATCTTTTCCAACAAGTAGTTTTTCTCATTTTTCCAAGGTCGTGTGTAATAGAATGATAATATGGAAAGTCAGAGAGAAGAAAAATATAGTGTGAATAATATTTATAAAAAACAATCAATGTCAATAAAAAATGGAAATATGGGAAATTTATAATCACACATTACAAACCAAAAAAAGCTTAAAATTGGTAGTTCAATCATCCAAATCATATCACAACCGTTAATCAAAATATAAACATAAAATCCTAGGAATTCCCATTTGACTAAAATCATTTGAATAAATTAAAAGAGATACCAACGTCATTACGTGACATGGTTTGTTCTCTTGAAGCCATGGTGCTTGGCCAGCTGACCAGAAGGTCCAATCTCTAGCTAGCATAGAGAAAGGAAGATCGTTCATAGGGAGATGGGATCTCCAATGTCCTCCTTGTACCAAGTTCAAGATAACGACCCAAATCTTGGGCCCAGGGGTATACTAGAGCACCAAGCTCCATCGTACAACCATCACTGAGGCTGCTAGGAGGTAGGAACTCCATACTTCTATGCAAAAAGAGAGAATGAAGGGTGTGAATCATTGTGTGTGGATGCAGAGGAGTTGAAGAAACAAATTTGAGATTGAAAGAACAATCGGGTCCTAGGTTCATCGAAAACATATGTGAAATAAAGGAAGAAGGATCAGGAAACCAAAATAGTTGAGAAAAGAGGGAACCCATATGTTAATACTTGTAAAGGGATCATGAAGTCTAGGTGGAGTTTGAGTTGATATTTCAATGAATGAAGGGACATAGGAAAATCTTAGCAATGAACGCTGAAGAGCCCCTAGGAACTAGCTATAGGGCACATCAATAGAGGCAAACCCATGAAAAATCGTTGCAAGAAAACATGTAAGAGGTGTGGGGGAAGCTTACAAAGGAACCAATTTCTTAGAAAGCAGCACAAAGAGCAAGAACTCTGTGAAGGTAACTAGAGATATAAAATGAGAAGGTCGATATTAGGGGAGAAATACCTGATGGATGAGTGAATGGTAAAAGTTGAGGGTGCTTGTATTAGATTTACATAGGCATAAGTGGTATTCTGGTGATGGTATTAAACCAAGTTGAAGAGGAGATGAAATCCTTAAAGGGAGTTTCCACGACAAAGAGGGAGAGTAGGCAAGAAATAACTCATTTTATTTGGGTGAGAGACAAAGTTGTTTGTGAATGAATCTAAAAAAAATATGGAGAATCAGAGAGAGATCGAGGAAGGAGACGTTACAAACCGGTTCAATTTTCAAAAAAGTCAGGGGAAGGAGATGATTATTGGGTTGTTAAATTGTGGGTAAAGAACCTGGTCATTGGATGGTGTGCACAAAAAGGAAAGTAGAAATGAAGTGTGTGACAGTGAGAAAAATCCAAAGTATAGGTTAATCAATGCATTGAATGAATTTTTGATTATTCTTCTATATAAAATATATTCTAAACTTTTATAATTAGTTTGAAGAATCAAACTAAGTCAATACAACTCTAAACTTGATCCACAAGATAACTAGGGGGTTAGAACATTTCCAGACAATAGAATTTAGGTTTTGTATATATTTTGTCTATTATCTCCATATTGGTATATATTTTGATATTTATGTATTAAGAAGATGATATAATGTGAAATATATTTTCCTGTTTATATAATTGAGTCCAATTTAGGAATTTAGAGTGATTATACACTCAAGATTTATTTTGAATATAATTTAATGAATTTCGAATAAATTATCTTGGAAGAGAGATATAATAATTCTATCTATTTTTGTGAAAGGTTACCTAAAAAAAGAAAAAAAATCTTGTTCAAGTAATCTATTTTATGTTTTCAAAGTTCAAGTCTTTTACCTTTCATTCTTATATCTTATAAACATCCCAAGAGTAGGAGAGAGAAAAAGTAAGGAACACTAATAGTTATTATCTTTTGAGACAAATGAAACATATTAATGCACACATGAAGATTAAAAGGTTTTTTGGGTTCCTTTATTTACCTTACTTTACTAATCTTAAAGGAATACTATTTAGCGACCCTTTTAAATTAAGTCCCCATGTTGAATTTTATTAAGAAAAAATATTTTTAAAGTTTTAGTTAGCTATGCAAATTTGGGATGGTACACTTTGACTAAGATGGAGTCTAAACATCTAAGAGGAAATCCATAAGAAATACAACCCTACATTAGTAGATCTATTCAACTATCTTGTATGATTGGTTAACATAATATTGATGCCTCAAGAAAGTGGAAATAGGACACATGTTGTTACCACCTCAATTTTGCTTGTATGGTTGTAAAATGCAATTGTTTCAAAGAAGTGTACTTGGCTGTAAATTGTATGATTTATGATAAATATATGGGTTTCTGTTACAAATTTTTCCTTGTGCATGTGTTTTCGTGGATCCTATTGTAATAGTGGGTCCAAGATATTAAAAGAGGAAGGAAAAGTTGAAGGAAAAAAAATAATGCATAAATAAGAAAGGAAATTGAAATAAAGATGAAAATATAAGAAATATGTGGGAAAATGTGTGATTGATCACAATGTATGATATTTCGAACTTCACATTATTTCTATAGATACAAGGAATCTAAGTAAAGGAAAATAAGAGAGAGAAAATATGAATAAAATATGCTTTATTAAGTAATAACTTGCACATGAAGAAAAGACTATTTTACTTTTGGATTATGACTCCAAACTTGGCACGCAAGTATATTAAGTTATTAGTGAGTTTCCCTCAAAATTTGAGATTAAAAGGAGCCATGGTTTGAGAGTTATGAATTTTACAAATTTTCTTAGAGTAAGAGAAATATTAATAAATGTCACAATTATTCTTGAAAAATTAATCGATTTAATTGATTTGGCACGTGCGATGTTGTCCGTTGGATCCAAGATCCAATGACAATTGTTCATCGCCTAGTTCTAGTGCGACTGGGAAACAGGCTCAAGAAAATGAGATTTCCATTTCTATTTTATCGCTAACCACTCCATGTGCACACATTGAGATTGTCTAGTTATGTTCGGGAGAGGATTTTGAACCCTTTAGACCTAAGTTTTTTGAGGATTGGAGGTTTCTAGAAGAAACACCCAAATTGCCATGAAGAAGGGTGACATCAAGGGGTCCGAAACACTAATAGCCTGCACAAAACCTATAAATATGGCTACCCCTGACCTAGGTAGACCCTCACGAGACTGACCGACTAACTCTCACACCCTATCGTGCCCCTGGTTTTGCTATTCAATCTTCATCAATGAGCTCGTCACTGTAGGACCGCCGCAGGTCGAAGCACCCCCACTTCAGTGGAGATGAAGAACGACGACCCTCCGATCCAAGTCAACGGTTGACCACTGAAGTCGATCGAAGGACCCAGTTGATCTGCACTTCAAAAAGTGTGAGTGGGCACGATCGAGGTGATCCACTTGATCTTAACCCAGTCAATGACGATTAGTGATCTAACGACCGCCGTTTTTCCAAAAAGAAAGGTATTTTGCCTCTACGGTAAGAAATTCTTGAAAATAAGTAGATTTTGTTTAATTAATTAAAAATTGATTGTTTGGCCAAAAAATAAAAGTAGATAGTGCTTTTTGACCAAAAATATGTAGAATCCAATAAAAATGGAATTGAAGCTTGACATTGCTTGTAATTTTAAAAGTACATAAAACTACCACTTTTAATGTACTAAATTATGGTAAAACCGTAATTTGATATAGTAATTGGATTTAATGTCTCTTTTGGGTTATTTTGAGTAATATTAACCTATTGAGAATAAAAGGAAGAGTAAATCTAAGAAAAGATGATATTATGCTTGTTTTAGGTTTTATACACATAATTATGCATTAATGGGCTTAGAAACCCTAATTTTGGAAAATATGGGTTTTAATGATTTTAATCCAAAATGTAAAGATACAATAGAAATATAATGATCTTGTACTTTGTTTAAGATTAAAGAACCCTTGAAGAGGATAATGGGAATAATTAGGGTTTTTGTAAATAAGAAACCTATTTTAGGGTTGTTAGCCTAAAATTGGGGTAAAGTTGGATAAAGCAAACTAAGAAACCTTAATGAACCCTAAGGAGACTTGAAAGCCTTAGAAAGTATCCACATCTCATTAGGAAGTTGTTTGGAATATGATAGTGACATTAGGTAATCTATATGTTTCAGGAATTAAGGGTTGCTTGCATTAGGTGCTTGCTTGTATATCTTATTGAATTTGGATTCTTTTGCTCAAGAATAGGTATGTGGTTTCGTTTATAGTTAAATCGCTCTAGGGTTAACCATCACTGAGGGGGATAAGTCTAGAAAGTTCCACCCCATCCATAACAACAAGGGATTAGGAAAAGGAGGAGGTTCAGGGAAAAGAGGTCATAACAACAACTATAACTAGCTGAGGGATTACTGTGATAAATGTAAAACCTATGGACGAGGGCATGACAAACTCTGTCGCTATACCAAGCCGGTCTGTTACAACTATAAGAAGGAGGGTCATTTCATTCCCAAGTTCCCTACTTAATCTATCCTTGGCAAGCCTCCAGTAGGTGCTCCACCCCTTAGGGACACCACAACGCCAGAGTATTCATAGTGATGGCAGAGGAAGCAAAGGTAAATCCCAACTAGCTTATTGAAGGTAACCAAAATTCTTTTCATATATCTAATATATGTTCAAATGTCTTCGAATTATTCATAATATAATTATCCTATATAGGCACCGTATTCTTAAATGATCATCCTATTAAAGAATTTTCTACTCTGGATGCACAAATACATTTATTTCTTAAAATCTGGCATCTATGTTTCATTTTCATATTAGGGACTTGGGATATATCCTAGACGTGTCTACTCCTAGTGGCAAAATACTCACTACCCTATAGAAAACTGATGTCCTACCTCTAAAATTCAAAAATCATGATATGCCCTTCAAATTTATCCTCTTAACCATGGAAGACTTTGATATTATACTTGGCATGGATTGGCTATACACATATCACGCTCACATTAACTATAAAAACAAGATGGTAGTTCTCTCTCAGCCTCATTTTTGTCCCGTGGTGATCCTGAGGGGAAGCAAATTCTATAATAAAATTATAATTTCCTGTCTTAAAGCTAAAAATCTCATTTTTGACTGATGTAAAGTCTTCCTCGCATTAGTCTCAGAGGCCAGTCCTAGTAGCGGGCCTATAGAAAGATTGGAGGTGGTACATGACTTTCTTGACGTATTTTCGGAGGAGCTTCTTGGGCTGCCTCCAAATAGAGACATTGAGTTCTCCATAGATCTTCTTCCTGGAACCACTCCGATTTCTAGGGCACCGTATAGGATGGCTCTTGCTGAACTTATGGAGTTGAAGAAACAGTTACAAGAACTTCTCGAAAAAGGTTTTATCCATCCTAGTGTTTCTCCTTGCGGTGCACCTGTTATCTTTGTCAAAAAGAAAGACGGTTCTATGTAAATGTGTATTGACTATCACATGTTGAACCAAGCCACTATTAAAAACAAGTACCTTCTCCCTCACATTGATGACCTCTTTGATCAGCTTTGCACTGCCAAGGTTTTCTCAAAAATTAATCTTCACTTTGGCTACCATCAACTTAAAGTCAAAGATTCTGATGCTTCTAAAATAGCTTTTCAAACTCGTTATGAGCATTAGAAATTTCTAGTGATGCCATTAGGGTTGACCAATGCACCTATCATATTCATGAACCTGATGAACAAAGTCTTCTAACCTTATCTTGATGAGTTTGTGGTCGTCTTCATTGATGATATCCTGATCTATTCTAATTCTGTGGAGAAACTTCGGGAGCACTTAAAGGCAGTTCTTGAAATTCTTCGAGCTCAAAAATTCTATGGCAAACTTTCTATGGAAAACTTTCTAAATGTGAATTCTAGATTGATAAAGTCATGTTTCTTGGGAATGTCATTTTCGGGGGTAATATATCTGTTGATCCCGCCAATGCGTCTGTTGTACTTGATTGGAAACCTCCTCAAAATCCTTTGAAATCTGAATATTGTTGGGATTAGTTTGGATATTATCGTCGCTTTATTCCAAATTTCTTCAAAGTCACACTTCCTCTAACTAAGCTTACTCAGAAGGATGAACATTTCCTCTGGTTAGCTACCTATGAGTCCAATTTTCAAGAGTTGAAGTAAAAGTTGACATCAACCCTTATCCTAGTCTTACCTTCTGGCAATGAAGGGTTTGTGATCTTCACTGATGCTTCAAGAAATGGGTAGGATGTGTCTAGAAATAGCATGGAAAGGTGGTGGCCTTTTCATCCAGACAGATAAAACCCAATGAGCTTAATTATCCCATGCATGATTTAGAATTAGCTGCAATCATTCATGCACTCAAAATATGGAGGCACTACTTGTACGAGGCAACATTTGACATCATCACTGACCACAAAATCCTGAAGTACATTCCGACACAGAAGGACCTAAATATGTGGCAACGTCAATGGATTGAGTACCTAAAGGACTACGATGTCACTATTTCCTATCATCCAGGTAAGGCAAATGTAGTCTCTGACGCCCTTAGTAGAAAAAGGGCAGTGTGTGCATCTTTATCCATTCCTGAGTGGAGGAACATGGAGGATCTAGTGAGTTGGAAGCCACATATTTTACATGATCATGTCCATGTTAACAATATTTCTATTATGCCTGATTTGCGGTCTAAACTTCTTGAAGCATAGAAAGTTAGTCCTAAGCTGGTAGAACTTTCATCTCTCCTATCAAATCTTCACACACATTTATTTGTGGGTCTCGGTGGCGGTCTTTGATACAAAAATCACATGTGGGTTCCTGAGAAGTCAACTGTGAAGATGAAGATTCTCAGCGAGGCACACATGTCAAAGTACATAGTTCATCGTGGTACAAAAAAGATGTACAAAGACCTACAATGTCAGTTCTGGTGGAGGAGCATGAAGCGTGATATTGCCGAATTTTTGTCCAGATGCCTGACATGCCAGAGAATCAAGGCCAAACACCAGATACTAGGAGGTCTACTACAACCCCTTGAAATTCCAGAATGGAAATGGGAACACATCACCATGGATTTTTTGGTGGGCCTACCCAGGACCAGGAAGGGATACGATGCTGCATGGGTCATAGTGGATCGTCTCACCAAGTGAACTCATTTTCTCCCTGTAAAGACTACTACGAAAGTTTTTGAGTTGGGTGACCTCTATATATGGGAGATAGTACGTCTTTACGGAGTTCCACCATCCATTATCTCAGAAAGGGACTCAAAGTTCACTTCAAAGCTATGGAAGAAGGTTCAAGAAGATCTAGGTAACAAGTTGAACTTCAATACTACATACCATCCATAAACAGACGGGTAGTTAGAACGTACAATGCATATTCTAGGGGACCTTCTACGAGCTTGTGTACTTGATTGGGAAGTCTCGTGGGACCATTACCTGCCTTTAGCTAAGTTTACATATAATAATAGCTATTAGGTGAGTATTGGGATGCCCCCCTATGAAGATTTATGTGGTCATCCTTGTAGGTCTCCACTACACTAGGATGATGTCAGGAAACATACCTTGATGAAATCTGAGGAGATGCAACTATATACAGATAAGGTTGCACTGATTAGGTAGAGGATGAAGTGAGCACATGATTGGCAGAAATCTTATGCAGATGCTCACAGGTAGGAACGTTACTTCAAGGAAGGTGATCATGTCTTTCTGAAGATCTGACCTATTTGAGCTTTGGCCAAGGATAAAGGAAAGCTCATCCCTTGTTATGTTGGACCCTTTCAGATTCTAGAAAGGGTTGGTGAATGTGCCTATCGTCTTGATTTTCTACCTCAGTATAGTGCCATGCACAATGCCTTCCATGTATCAAATCAAAAGCCTTATGTCAAAGATCTGAGTCACATTCTAAATCATGAACCTCTTGAGTTGAAAGATGACCTATCTTATGTTGAGTCCCCAGTCAAAATTCTTGATTTCAAGACAAAGGAGATTCACAGCAATCACCATAAGATACGGTGAAAGTCCTTTGGAGCCATCACAATCAAACTGATGCCACCTGGGAGCTCAAGTCCAAAGTTGAGCAGAAATATCCACATCTATTTCAAGATGCTTGAATTTTGAGGACAAAATTCTTAAAAGGGAGGGGAGAACAAAGTGAGCTTTATTTACAAATATTTATCTCTCTTATAATTTTTTTTAGTTGCAATAATATCCTAGATGATGACATATACATACTAGATATCTAAAGAATTATGTTACTGGATGACGGATGTCTTCAAGTATGTCACTTCAACAATGAGATCATATGGATGGTAAGAGTACATACATTCTTGTTATGTACCTAGTTAGATATAACTGTGGAAGCAAAATAGAGAATAGTAATACATAGGACTAGAGTGTGTGTTGACTAATGACATAATCTCATTAGTCATTATATATGATATTAAGTCATTCAGACAGATACATGTTAGAGAACAATGTATCAGACATACCCACCATGAGAGAGTTACATGGAGACCATGGAATGGTAGTCACGATCATCTCTTATAGTGATAGTGGTGATTGTGGTTCATGGCCTTGAAGTCACTACACTCATGAGATGTTATTTGGTATGCTTTGATAGAATAAAATGCAATCCTAAAATAAGGGTTATTATAAAGGTGCTGTAACGACCCCACTTCCTCGTAACCCCCAATTAAGGAAGACCAAGAAATCAGATCTGTTATCCCAAAACAAGATCAATGGTTTTGTAAATAATAAAAATAATTAATAAATTCTACCACAACTAAGCTTAAAATAGGATAAAATTTTTCTTTTCACATACCTTGAAAAAAATATAGGATTTGAGAGACTTTACCCAGATAAGACTATCTATCTACAATCCTCCAATTCTTTATTGAGCTTAATTCATTCAACGTCACTTTAAAGGAATATCCACTTCTGATAAACCTAAAATGCTGAAAAACAAAACAACAGTCAACATAATGAATTATACTGGTATGTGGGAGAACCAAAAATCTTGCATCTAATAGTAACAACATATTGCAATCAAATTATGATATAGCAAAACAAACTTTACGTTTTAAACATAAATACTCAATCCCTACATATCCTTTCCTCTATGCTATCCCTACAGTGGATATGGATACTACCCCTCTCATATGGTAGATCTCAACTAACCCCCATGATCCTACCTTATAGGTAGATCACTACATAGGGTTGTGCAGTAATATGGTCCTACCCAATGGTTGACCAACATATCGACTCCTCATAACCTGATGATCCTACCCCAAGGGTAGACCATGTACTAGGTCATCCATCTCATCATCATCAAAGCTACAGAGAAGGACTAGGATATGAGCTAGTCAACACATATATTTATGGTGATAGCCATAGTCACTTTATAGTTGCATGAAATAAATGTCAACCAAGCAGTTAATTTCAAGCAACTCGTAAAACATCATAAATTGCCATGAAACTACATCAATTAGTCATAAGTGTAACCACATACCTATTTTGGAGATCTGAAAGAAGCAATATATCCAAATCCAACTAGATGTCCAATCAAGCAAGCCAATCAATCAAGCAAGCAAACATTGATCCTGAAAACTGTTGACTCAAGGTCAATTAGGTCAATGTTGACTCACGTCTAAATTGACTAAACCCATGTTTTGATGATGACTAACCATTCCACATATTGGTGTCTAATGCTTCTACTTGAGTGTTTTCAGATTAGGTATAGACACACTCCAAATGCCCTAACTTGCGCATATCAAATTGGAGAAAAGACAAGTCAAAGTCATACAAGTGCAAGTTTTTGTAATATGATGTATATCCATTAGAATCATGTTGTAAATCACTTGTAATGATTGTATGACTTGTAATTAAGCTTAGAAAAATATCAGGAGCACTTAGATCGAATATTAGAGCACTTTAGATGCAACTTTGAAAATTGATTACATGCACTTTGTCGGTCGAGTTTCCCAGCCTGAAAACTCGACCGATCATCCTTGATCAATTTTCTGGAGATTGCATCGGTCGAGTTGTGTTTTCAAAGAACTCGACAGATGGAGTAACTGATCAAATCAATTTTCATTGGTCGGTCGAGTTTCCTCACGAAAAACTCGACCGTTGGTCTGAATATCGGCTTTGTCTTTTACTCTATCGGTTGAGTTACCTCATAGAAACTCGACCGATTGCACTGTACGAAAAAGTGCAAAAAAGTGCTTCTAGCCATTGTGGAGTTGCAACAAGTGAAAATAGATCTGTTGCAAGCCATAAAACGGCTAGTTTTCGTTCACAAGTGTTCCCAAAGGCTAAGAGGCATCCCCATCTATAAATAGGACCCTTGGGCTTCATTCCAAGGTTGAGCATTCATTGCAAACTCTATGTGAGGTTCCTATGCTATAGTTGAGTGCTTCCTACAACCTCCTCTCTCTCTCTCTCTAAGCTTATTCACTTGCTACATCCATTAGAGTGAGTAGGAAAACTGTAAGAGAGCTAGTCCTATATGTATATCTTGTGAGGCTCTCACTTCCACCACCTCCTTTTCTCTCATTTCAATCATGAAGATGAAGGTTCTCTCTCTTATCCAAGAGAGGTGAAGAAGAACAAGGGAAGGCATCCCTTGGTGAAGATCAAGGCTGAAGACTTGGAGCTAGAGTGGGTAAGCCCTTGGAGAAGGCAGAAGACTCAAGCTCAAGTGGGTAAGACCTTGGTGAAATAAGCTTCTCCGAGTGAAGGTGAAGTCAAAATCTGAAGATCCAAGAAGAGTGGGTAATCCCTGCAAGGCTGAAGACTTGTGCTAGAGTGGGTAAGTCCTTGGAGAAGGCCGAAGACTCTTGCAAAGTGGGTAAGTCCTTGGTAAGGTTGAAGACTCTTTGTATTGGATAGGTAAGTCTTTTGTTTGGTCATGCATTGTATGTCTTATGAATGAATATAAGAGTGCAATAGTTTGGAAGTCCTAGAGGTTGACCTCTCTAGGCAAGTGAACTGACACACTTCTAGTTTGAAGTGTGGAACCACTCTAAATAGCTTGTCTAATTGGTGCATGTTCAATCTCTCTCTCCCTTGGTATGTATGTTTTAGTTGTAAACAAATTTCCTATTTAGAAACCTTATCTTGTGATATATCTTGAAGGTCTAATGAATTTTGTTTAAGTGCATTCAGCTCTATTTACCCCCCCTCTAGAGCATCTAATCACCCATCTAGGATCCAACAGTTGGTATCAGAGCGGGTCTTCTCCAAGCTTACTTCAACAAGTAGGAGAAGATGGGTGACTACCTAGGAGGGAGATTCTCGACCAGCCTTCCAATATTTGATGGGAGCAATTTCATCTATTGGAGAAGAAGACTTCAATTCTACATCCAAGGATAAAGTTTTGAGATGTGGCAAATGGTGAACAACCCATACATGCAACCAAAGACAAAGATTGAAGAATGGGATGAAGCTACCTTGAAGAAAGCCACCTTGAATGCTAGAGCCATGCACATCCTATATGCCTCCATGACCCCCACCGAGTTCAACCGGATTTCTTCTTGTGAGACGGCCTATGAGGTATGGAGAAAGCTTTGCATCACTTATGAAGGGACATATCAAGTGAAGGAAAGCAAAGTCTACATGCTCAAAGGGCTTCTTGAGAACTTCAAGATGGGAAAGGAGGAGAGTATAGCCAACATGTACTCAAGGCTCAACACCATTGTGAATGGTCTTGCTGTTCTAGGACATCCTATGTGTAGTGGAGAGATCAACTCAAAGATCCTTAGAACTCTCCCCAAGAGATGGGAACCCAAGGTGACTTCTATTGAAGAAGCAAGGTCTCTTAAGGATATTCCCATTGAAGAGCTCATTGGAAATGTACAAGCACATGAAGCCACACTTGACAAGAGGGAGGAATTAGAAAGACAAGAGAAGAAAGAGCTAAAGAGAATGAAGAAGGCTGAAATGAAGGCTCAAATTGAAGATATCATGGAACAAGTCTCTCCATCCTCTCAAGCTAAAGAAGATGCCATGTACTCCAAGGGTAGACTCTACAATGGAAAGTCCTCCTCCATCCGGTGCTTCACATGTGGAAAGAAGGGTCACTACAAGGAAGATTGCCCACAAGGCAAAAAGACCCATCTTCACAAGAAGGAGAAATGGCACTCAAGCTCAAGTGGCTCCTCCAACTCAAGCCCAAGTGAAGATTCAAGTGAAGGATCAAGCTCAAGCTCTAGTGATGAAGGAGAATGCCATTTTGCTCTTATAGCATCAACAAGTGAAGACTCAAGTGAGGTAAATCTAAACTCTTTAGATAAAGAATCTTTGATTGCTATTATTCATGATATTTGTGCCTCTCTTAAGTCTTCTAAAAGGAAAAAGAAAAAGCTTGCTGAAATTGTTGATAATTTGCATGTAGAACTAGATGATCTTGAACATGCTAATTCTTTCTTGCTTGATGATAAAAATGATTGTCTTATCCAAGTAGAATCTCTTAAACTTGAAAATGCTAGTTTGCTTGATAAGATTAGATTTCTAGAAGCTCAACCTCTTATGCCTAGTTCTAATGAAGAACATACTTTAACTATTGATTCTCTCATGCATGACATTGATGTTCTTAAATCTGAAAACAAGGACAAAGATTTTGTTTTGCAAGAATTACAAATAGAAAATGCCTCCTTGCTTGATAAAATCAATGGGCATGAATCTTTTTCTAGTTCTACTAATAGAGAGAATGATGTTGCTACTCTTCATATTAATAGAGATTCTTATTTAACTAAAGCTCTTTGCTTAGAAAATGATCTTTTGCATGCTAGAGATAATATCAATAATTTGTCTTCTACTATTGCTTCACTTAAGCATGATAATGACAGTTTGAGATCTTCTTTGCAATGATTCTTAGTTGGTAAAAAGAATCTTAATGATATCCTACACCATACTACTAAAAAAATTGGTAGACATGGTTTAGGATATGATAGTAATCAAGGGAACAACAAAGATAAAGGACCTCCAATATTCCATGGAGAATCCTCTAGTTCCAAGACTATGGGCACATGCAACTATTGCAATGTTTTTGGTCATTATTCTACTTGTTTTCCATTTCGGAAAGCAACCAAGAGCAATAGAATTTGGGTTGCTAAACTAACCCCTCCGGACCCAAAAACATGATTGGGGACCATTTCATCTTTCTTCTTGTAGGTAATTGAAAATGGATTGACTTGAGCTATTGAATTGCAAATTGACTTCTCAATCCACATGAAAGAAGAAAGTTGAGATGTGTAGAGGGTGACAACAAGTGGAAAAAGAATGGTAAGCACAAAGGTAATGTTTTTTCTTGCTTATAACCAATCTTAACTTGTTTTGTCAAGTTCGTGTGCACTATACATATGGTTTTTGAGTCAAAAGTGGTATTTTGTGTTTCTTCACACTCTTGCTCAAAAACTATTTCTAATGCTTCTATAGTGCATTACTAACTTGCTTAGACATGTTTGGATATGGTTTGTATTTTTAGCATACCTTTAAATATGTTTTTATGAAATATATGTACCTTTTGACAGCTGCTCTGTCGGTCGAGTTTGTCCTGATAGAAACTCGACCGATTGGCACCAATGGGTGTTGCCAACAGCTGTCATCGGTCGAGTTGACAATGCATAGAACTCGACTGATAACACTGTGCACAGAATATACATTTGACTTATTGAATGAGAATTTTCCTCTCAATTATTTTTTCTCAACCAATAGCCTTATTCTTTGGCACTCTCATTTGGTACCTTAATATATGCATATTGCCTTGTTCTAAATTGCCTATCTTGCTTACAATTCTATCTCTCAAATTGCTCTAAATTGGTATATCTATATCTTGCAATTACTTGCTTTGAGTTGTTTTGCAAGTTTTGATGATGATCTCTTTGGATCTCTTGGTTGTGTATTAAATTGCTTCCGTTGTGCTCTAACTTGCTACATCAATATAGGTGTATTTATTGTGTTGATACAACCTTGAGGTTCTTAGTGGTAATCATCTTATGGTAAGGATGCATATCTAGTGAGTTATATCCTTTCATGCGTCTAAAATTGGATATCTCTTTGTTTGGATATATCTCTACATCTACTCATAGCTTGCTTTATCTTGTGTATC
Organism: Alisma plantago-aquatica; assembly: GCA_963693085.1. Taxonomy (NCBI): domain Eukaryota; kingdom Viridiplantae; phylum Streptophyta; class Magnoliopsida; order Alismatales; family Alismataceae; genus Alisma; species Alisma plantago-aquatica. The sequence goes on along the minus strand of OY856409.1, from coordinate 1,130,847,686 downwards.
TTTTGGTATCTTTTGCTATGATCTAGATCCTACTAGTAGTCCTAACTTGTGATATCATCTACTAGTAGTTCACATACATGTAGTTCTAACCTTGTTTATTATTGCCATCTTTGCTCATCTATATGCTATGCTTGTATCTTGTCTCATGTATGATCAAGATTGTTATTTGAATTGCATATCTACTATCTTGAGTTTCTTGCATAACATTGTGATGCAGGGTACACAGATCTACATTGTATGTAGAAATTGGAGTATTTTTGGATTTCATGCAATTTTTGCTCCAGTTTCAGTTTTTGATGCAAGAGTAGTGTTTTTTATGCAGAAACAACCTTCTGAGCAAGACTCATTGCTCTACGATGAGCTCTGATGGTTTTTGGTCAAATTCCGTCATCTTGAGGGTCAAAATTATGTTTTATTGTTTCTCTGCAACACTTTATCTTGCATTTTGGGTTGTTCAAGTATATGCTTTAACTTGCTTTTCTTTCTATGCTTGGACAAGCCCCTATCTATGCTCTTCTACTCTCCTTATATATATTTGTGTTATCTCCTTTCTCTTTAACAAGTGATGTTTCTTTTTTCTTCATAACCCCACTTTTTGAAAAGACAAAGGGGGAGAAAGGTATGTCTTCTTTTAAAAGAGGAAGAAGGTATGTCTTACATGAAGAGGAGAAGCATGTTCATGTAAAGAGAGAAGGTAAAGGGGAGAAGACATATATGTGTAGAACATATATGAGTAGAAGACATGGTATTCTATAAATGTTATGAAAGCTAACCATGCATGAGAAATAGCATCAATTGAGGGGTAGTATGAGAACTCCATGCACATCAATTGAGGGGGAGCATATGAACTCCATTCTATTGAAACCCCTAGGTTTCTCGGAAGGTATGATTTTACTTGAAAGCTTTCAATACATTTATGAAATGGTTTGTCATCTTCAAAAAGGGGGAGAATGTTGACTCAAGGTCAATTAGGTCAATGTTGACTCACGTCTAAATTGACTAAACCCATGTTTTGATGATGACTAACCATTCCACATATTGGTGTCTAATGCTTCTACTTGAGTGTTTTCAGATTAGGTATAGACACACTCCCAATGCCCTAACTTGCGCATATCAAATTGGGGAAAAGACAAGTCAAAGTCATACAAGTGCAAGTTTTTGTAATATGATGTATATCCATTAGAATCATGTTGTAAATCACTTGTAATGATTGTATGACTTGTAATTAAGATCAGAAAAATATCAGGAGAACTTAGATCGAATATTAGAGCACTTTAGATGCAACTTTGAAAATTTATTACAGGCACATTGTCAGTCGAGTTTTGCAGCCTGAAAACTCGACCGATCATCCTTGATCAATTTTCTGGAGATTGCATCGGTCGAGTTGTGTTTTCACAGAACTCGTCCGATGGAGTAACTGACCAAATCAATTTTCATTGGTGGATCGAGTTTCCTCAGGATAAACTCAACCGATGGTCTGAATATCGGCTTTGTCTTTTACTCTATCGGTCGAGTTACCTCATAGAAACTTGATCGATTGCAATGTACACAAAAAGTGCAGAAAAGTGCTTCTAGCCGTTGTGGAGTTGCAACCAGTGAAAATAGATCCGTTGCAAGCCACAAAACGACTAGTTTTTGTTCACAAGTGTTCCCAAAGGCTAAGAGGCATCCCCAACTATAAATAGGACCCCTTGGGCTACATTCTAAGGTTGAGCATTCATTGCAAACTCTATGTGAGGTTCCTATTCTATAGTTGAGTGCTTCCTACAACCTCCTCTCTCTCTCTCTCTAAGATTAATCACTTGCTACATCCATTAGAGTGAGTAGGAAATCTATAAGAGAGCTAGTCCTATATGTATATCTTGTGAGGTTCTCACTTCCACCACCTCCTTTTCTCTCATTTCAATCATGAAGATGAAGGTACTCTCTCTTGTCCAAGAGAGGTGAAGAAGAACAAGGGAAGGCGTCCCTTGGTGAAGATCAAGGCTGAAGACTTGGAGCTAGAGTGGGTAAGCGCTTGGAGAAGGCAGAAGACTCAAGCTCAAGTGGGTAAGACCTTGGTGAAAGAAGCTTCTCCGAGTGAAGGTGAAGTCAAAAGCTGAAGATCCAAGAAGAGTGGGTAATCCCTGCAAGGCTGAAGACTTGTGCTAGAGTGGGTAAGTCCTTGGAGAAGGCCGAAGACTCTTGCAAAGTTGGTAAGTCCTTGGTAAGTTTGAAGACTCTTTGTATTGGATAGGTAAGTCTTTTGTTTGGTCATGCATTGTATGTCTTATGAATGAATATAAGAGTGCAATAGTTTGGAAGTCCTAGAGGTTGACCTCTCTAGGAAAGTGGACTGACACACTTCTAGTTTGAAGTGTGGAACCACTCTAAATAGCTTGTCTAGTTGGTGCATGTTCAATCTCTCTCTCCCTTGCTATGTATGTTTTAGTTGCACACAAATTTCCTATTTAGCAACCTTATCTTGTGATGTATATGTTGAAGGTCTAATGAATTTCGTTTAAGTGCATTCAGCTCTATTCACCCCCCCTAGAGCATCTAATCACCCATCTAGGATCCAACAAAAACATGTATAATGTCTAATTGTCACAAACATATCCCCAAACAACTCCTTATTGACTTGGGACACCTTTCCAAGGTTTCTAAGTCTCATTAGGATTCATTAGGGCTTCTTAGATCAAGTTCTTAAACTTTATCCTATTTAGGTCAACAAACCCTAAAATAGCTTTTCTACTCATAAAACACCTAATTACTCAAACTATCCACATTAAGGATCTTATATACTCAAATCGACTTAGGATCATCATATCCCTATTATATTCATGGATTTGCACAATTAAAATCATTAAAAGTCATAATTATCAAAATTAGGGTTTCTCGGCCCATTAATGCATATTTATGTACATGGAACCCTAAATTAAGCCAATTATGAATAAAGATCATATTTTAGACCTAATTCTCTCTTTTATTAATCAACAAGCTAATATTTTCTCATAACATACAAAGAACATTATTAAATCTAATTATCATCAAATCTTAGGGCTTTTCATCAATAAAACATTAAAGATGACATCTTTATACAATTTTCAAATGGCAAGCATATTTAGGCCTCAATTATATTTTTATTGCAGTCCTTGTATTCTCTTGATCAGTTTTCATATATAGTTCATCTTAATCAGAGTTAACAATAATTAATTATGAATTTTAGAAGGTAAATTACCTTCGGCCAATGGTTGGCTGCCACATCAGCAATTTGACTTTTCTTTTCCATAGGGCGCCGACTAAGGAAAAAAGACATCACTGCCCCCGTGCCATCGGGCTTAGGGCCCCGCACACCTAAGGGTAGGACATAAAACTATCTTCTTCTCATCTTACAACTCTGAGTGCTTCCTACTCTATAACGTAGCACCCAGCCACAATCAACCCCAAAGTTGACTTCAGGCATCCAGCCTCCTCAACTACCGGTGAAGGTCGCTTCACCTTCGCCCAGTCCTACTGAACCATGCGACAACCTTCACTTTCTCCCCACTGGTCCCGAGTAAGGTAGTCTATTAGGAATCAGATCCGGTGAACAACCAATCAGAATGGGAGAGAGATATGAGCAGAATGGGGATGAGAGCGGGAGATCGAGGGCAAAGAAAAAATGTGTAGAGTCTAGCGGATCCTGATGTTGCATCTCTCGGTCTCTCTGAAGCCCCTACATCCCTTTGTATAAATATGGAGGTAGAACCTATCTCTCTGTGGAGTCTGAATCTCCTGATTATTGGGGAAGCTCCAAATGGTATACGAAACCGAGTCTTCGTAGGGACCAATAGATCTAGTTTAAACTCCCAAAAATGATTATCAACCCTCCAAGTCTCCTAGCCGATCAGGGAAGGATATATATGGATTCAATCACATGGGTTACTATTTCCCCCTTTCCTAAATCGATATGGAGGTAGGAGACAATGGGTAGTCGTTGAATCCCAAATTTGAGGGTCCAGATTCCACGCGCCGAGAAAAATATTTCCCAATTAAATTGGAAAATCGTGTCATTAAAAGATATCCCTCTCACTTTAAGAATATTACAAAAAATCATATCTCCTAAACCACTTATCTATTTGATCCCAAATTTTAGTGGAAAGTCATAATGACTTAGACTACTTATGTGACAATTCTGGGACTCAAACTCGAAAGTATTAGATACTTTTATTCATAAGCAAGTTATCACTTATTATGGCATATTTTATGCATATTTTCTCTCTCCTATCCTTTTATATTCCTTATTTGGATTCCTTTTACCAATAGAAACCTTGTGGATTTGAAATCTCATCCATGATGAGTCAATCACCCATCTTTCCACATATTTCTTATATTTCCATTATATTCTCAAATTTCCTTCTTAATAATGCATTAATTGATTTCTTCTTTTTCTTTTAATCATATTGGACTCATTAATATCATGATACATGAAATCACATGTGCACATGAAATATTGAAAAGGAAATCCTTTCAATACACATAAATCATACAATTCCCATAATCATACATTTATTGGGGAAATTGCATTTCCATCCATATGAACCCATAAATTGGGGTTGTAACATCCTTCTCCTCTTATAGAAATTTTTCCCTCAAAATTCCATCAAACATACAAACAATCAGGATAAGACTTTCCCATGTCCATCATTGGCTCCCATGTGGCTTCATCCTCTCCATGGTGCTTCAAAGAACCTTTATCATCTTATATTACTCCTGAGCTCTCTCTCACCTTGGTATCTTGTACCCTGATAGGTGACTCAGGGTAAGTTAGCCTCCCTTGGCATTCAAAAGGTTCAATGTTCAATACATGGCTCGAGTACCTCACATAGTTCTCTAGATCGAACACGTGGAACACATCATACATCATAATATCCTAACGGGTAGGACTTAATCATAAGCAACTCCACCAATCCATCTCAAATGCACCCATGTATAAGGGACTCAGCTTCCTTAGCTATATCTCAGAGGGGTCGGGTTTATATAAAACATATCCACTCACAGTGAACTACATGTCAGTCTGCTTCACATCAGCATGCAACTCATGTCGATCCTGGGCTTCCTCAGCCATTGCTCGATTAAAGCAACTTCATTTGCATATCCTGTGGTCTCTCTGACCTTTACAAGGTCCTCTTACCAACATAATCCTAGTGAAGTGGTGTCCGACATAGCCTCCCTTACAGAGCTTCTTATAGCCCAATACTTACTATGGTGGCTATCACAACAAGCAACCTCTGCTAGGGGCAGGAACTGCTCCCACAAATCACCCTAGATGAGCACATATGCTCTCATCAGACCTTCTAGAGTCTTGTTCATACTCTCTTGATTGCCTATCAGTCAGAGGGGTGATATGTTGTACTAAACTTCAACTTAGCATCGATTTCTTCTTGTACCTACTTCCACAACATGGAAATGAACTTGAGGTCGTTCTCAAGTAATCGAACTTGGATCACTATGTAGTTGAACTATCTCTTTCTCAGTTATATGTATAGTTCAACCATATCTATCACACTGACAATGCTCTCTGTTAGGAAAGGGATTAAGTCTCCTTGGTAAGGCGATCTACCATAACCCATATCGTGTCATGACCTCTCTTTATCGCATCCAACTCACAAAAACATGATTAACTAATGCGGAAGCGTTCACTAAGCAGCGGATTACCGAAAATCACTAAAAATTAAAACCTTTTTACCAAGAGATTCATCAAATGAAAACTTTCTCACAAAGAACCAAAGTAACACATTTACATTCTATTTTCAAAAGTACATATCCTATATTATCTCTTTCTATAAATTACAAGCATCAACTACCCTATAAAACTAAACACAAGCAGTATAAAATCTCGAGGCACTGAGCCAAAATCTCAAAAGCACTAACTACTACTCCGAGGACCTGAGAGTACATAGACGACACATATGACTCTATATACATCTATACAAGGCATAACAACCAGTGTCTCCACCTGAGACTTCACTGCTGTCCCTGCTAGTGCTGTAGTTGTCTTTTACCTACTGAAGGATTCCTACCTCCTCATCCACATCAACCTAAAATGTGGTTCCCATGGGGGTGAGAAAATTGTAAATTTCCCCAGCGAGAGATATAACTCTCCGCCAGAAACATTATTATTGCAGCTAAAGAAGATAAATATGAACAAAGGAAGCATATTTGTTTGACATCAGTTAATTCAATGTCTAACAGATTAGAACATTATTCTTATCAAAAGTATTGCATCCATAACTTAATAGAGCAGCATGTCACTTATCCATTAAGGAATATGAAGAACATGTATAACATTTAATCATTGTAGAGTTATAACTGCAGCATATACTCTCTTTAGGCTTAGATCACATAGCTAATGTTTGGTATTGTTTTTGTGGAGTTATGGCTTGTATCCATACTCTTTTCAAAAAGTATTGGGATCTTAATCCCTCATCTCATCAAGTACAATTCCATTTATTAACAAGTTCATCATCATGATTATAGAATATGGGTATTTGAACTCTTAACTCATCATAGAGTACTTGTTACCACTTATTAGGTAACTTAATAACTTCAAGTCATCTGACCAAGGACATTATGATTCTTGGCTTCTTGCTACACAAAGCATTGCACATAGTTCAAAAAGCTCATATCACAAAGCTCATATCACCTCTTATGGCTTATAAATCAGATAAATAGTTTCAATATACAGAGCATCATAGTCCATACCTTGCTATGCTCATCATCTCAATATTCCTGCATGATTCATAATCATGATAACAATCATATATCAGTACCATGAAATACAAGGGTTTTCTCATTAGATTTATAACTCATCAATATGTATTTGAGCTTCACATAGGATTACTCTGTGTTAAGACTTCACATATCATCATCATTTATTAGGATTTCACATAGCATTACCCTATTTTAGGGTTTCACATAGCATTACCCTGTATTAGGGTTTCACATAGCATTACCCTATTTTAGGGTTTCACATAGCATTACCCTGTGTTAGGGTTTCACATAAATAACCATATAGGTTCTCAAGATCATTTTATTAATGATCAAGTCCTATTTCATTGCTTCACATAGCTAGGAATCAATATGGATAACCTAAGTATTCAATCATACTTATTTATTCTCATCATTCATCATTAAAAGAATTATCAACACACCATATGAGTTTCTCACTCATTTTTACCAGAATATGATTACATCATAGTTTTTAGGTTTGTATTTCATAAGGCATGTTAGCCTACACTCAACCAGGTGCATTACATCTCAATGTAACAATTTTCATGACACATTTCATATGTCACTCATCCAATTATATTGGATTTAAAACACATCAAGGTATTTCAATATTGGGGTGTTGGATGTGATATCTATTATATCTTCATGTATCACTTCCCTCAACACCTTTATCTTGCTTGAGTTCATCCACTTAGCTTGTATTAGGGTATTCCCCGTGTTAATACTTTATGCACCAGTTCATCACATTCATCAAGTAATGTATTGGTCATAAGTTACCTTTTTAGAATACATAACCATTACCAATGATATGGACTCATTCTTGAGTTAGGAACTATTATAGTAAGGATATCCATTATCAACCCATATAGGTATTACATTTGTCAATACATTAATCACTATTCCATTATTAGGAATAGGATTCTCCATATTTATAATTTGAGGATTCACATAGCATTTTCCATATATTATATGGATTTCACATAGTATTGATCTTCATTAGAGATTCACATAACATCCTTCTAAATTAGGATTTCACCTAGTATTATGTGAAATTAAGATTTCACGACACATTACCCAGTGATAGGGATTTACATAGAATTAGTAGCACTACCCTTTATTAGGGTTTCATGCACCTTTACTCCATTTTAGGGATTAAGGCTTACCATTCACCTCCAAGTAGGGTTTCACATACTTCATTACCCAAATTAGGGTTTCTTGCATTATTACACTAAGTTAGGGTTACAACATCACCCTAGATTATGGTTTCACTCACCTTTGCCCTAAATTAGGGTTTCACATGGCCTTGCCCTAAATTAGGGTCAAGGTACATCAATATTTTCAATGAGGATTTCATGATCTCATTATTAAGGATCAAACCTTGATTACATATTTATTCATAATGAGAGAATTAGAGCTTATTATGTAAGCAATCATATCTCCCATTCTCTTTCCCTCTCATCCTCGCTTGGATGTTAAATACTCCAACATTGATCTAGGTCAACTCTTCAATTAAGTACACATAGTTAGGGTTAACCTTCATAATCGTCATTGGTCCACATCATTAATAATCAAATAGCTATTTGACCTTTGATCATATTAGTTGTCCAAATGGTTTAACCAATTTGAACCTTAAAAGGTCTTGGTCACTTAGATCTCAAACGGTCTTGGTCACTCCGACCTCAAACGGTCTTGACCAAATTAGTTCAAACTGTTTGAAACTGTTTGGCAAAGTTAGTACTTGAAACCATTTGACAAAGTACGTGTTTAGAACCGAATGAGCTTGGGTCTCCAATCGGTCTTGAGACTGTTTGGACTCAAACGGTCTTGAGACCATTTGGTCCAAACCCTCTCAGAACTGAATGGACCAAAAAGGGTTTTCCACACATAAACAATTCAAAGTTCCAATCCATGGACCAACTATCAATTGGGCCACCAGTTTATTCTTCAATTGAACCACTGAATCACCCTTCAATTGGACCTTCAATTAGGGTTTTGAACCCAATTGAACTAGGGTTCATAATCAAGAAACCATCACTAAGTGTTTTGAAACTGAGGATCCATCAATGGTTAACATTGTGGAGCTAAGTCAATTGAAATCAGTGAACCATCATCATTACATGATATGACCTGACCTCAAACGGTCTTGAATGACCCCCAAACGGTCTTGAGTTCGTTTGGATGATCTCGAAATGGTCTTGAGACCGTTTTCCCAATCCATCATTTAAATCTATGGAATTCAATTAGGGTTTGCATCAATGAATCAATCATCACTTGAGCTATTGATTGTAATTCAATTTGATATCTTTGGGTCATCAATTACTCAACCATACTCAACCCTAGACCTCCAAACGGTCTTGGTTGACCTCCAAACGGTCTTGAGACCATTTGGGTGATTCCCAAATGGTTTTGAAACCGTTTGGGATATTCAACCCAAAACATCAACTTAATCAATTGTAAATTCAACACTTAGCCGATTAGGGTTTCTATGTGAAAGGTTGTCCATACGTTGAGTTAATCCATTGAAGCCATTGGATCATCATCCAACACATACTAGAGTTCAGACCTCAAATGGTCAACCCATCAAAATGGTCAACTCCTCTAAACGGTTTGGGGTTCAAGTCTGCAAACGGTTTGGAAACTGTTTGGTCTCTAAACGGTTTGGTGAAACCGTTTGGACCATTTTGTTGAAACCGTTTCCAAGAGATATTTGGGGAGATGTGTTCTTATGATGATGTCATCATCATCAAGTTCCAAACCCATGAAGTTTTCTGTGATTTTCTTGGTGGTTTCATCAATCAACCAACTTAAATTCTGAGAATGAAGGAAACATCAACAATTGATAAGGAATTGAATGCAATAACATTAAGGGTTCAAGTTATAAAACCCACCTCCAATTGATCTCCAAAACTTCAAGCTCACGTCAACAATGGTGGATGCAACTCCTTTCACTTTTCCAAGGCTCGTCCTCAAGCTTTGAGTGAAAAGGAATGGTTAGAATTGAAGAGGGGATCAAGATATGAAGAATTCATGCATTGATTTTTGATTTTCACCATGGATTCAAGGTGAAAGGAGGTCAAGAAGCTTACCAACAGGTTGGGGGTCGTTCTCCTACTCCTACAAAGCTCCTTTGGTCGTTTTCCAAGCAAGGGAGGAAGTGGAATCGGAAAATCCTTTCATTTGGCTTGTAAAGGGTGTTTTTATAAGAAAATCAATGAGAGAGAAAATGCCTTATAAAAATTCATTTAATCCTAAAAATAGAGCCGCCTCTTCCCCCTCAACTTCTTGGATCTGAGGCTATCTTCTTTTCCACTTATTCCTCTCAATTATCCATGATTTAAAGAAAAGAAAATCAAGCACCTTAAATCATATAATACTAATATCCATAAGTGAGTGGATATTTATTTTTCTTATAATAATGTGAGTGAGTTATCCACTTACCTTGGATATTTTCGTGGCCTAGAAAAGGCACAAAGGTGTTCAAACTTGAAAAAATTTAACCATCTAGTTTTTGGTTGAAGTCCCTTCACTTTTTTTTTAATTTTTGCATTAAATGGAAGTAATGTTCCAATTATGCTTAAATCTTGATTATTTTAATATCAAGATTCTCTCTCCTCCAAAATGATTCTAATGAGGTGCCCCTCTCATTTTCTTGCCTCAACATGATGCCAAGATACATTAGGGACCTTTTTGAATCGATAATTTGCATATTGAACCCTGGGGTTTGGGTAAATTGCACATTACACCAAAACTAGGTTTTAATGCACAAACATTGCTTTATCAGCTCTTTCTTGGTACTTAGGCTACCACAAGCCATACCTCTACATCCTATTCATTCTCATGATGCTTCAACACATGAGGAACATCTTATCATGTAACATTTGCAATTTAGCCCCTCAACTTGGGTAATTTGCATTTTAGTCTAAAACAAGCAAAACTGTGTTTCAACATTATTCAAAACGGGCTAAAATTGAAATATAAGATCCTCTTGAGCCTTAATTACTTTCCACAAAATAATATTACGCATATAATTATCTTTATTAATCAAAACACCTAGGGTTAAAGCATAACTCAGGTCAGGGATGTTACACTCTTGGTTTAGGGGAGACCCACCATAACGTCTATGGTGATCTATCCCCATTCCCTCTCGGGAACTCTTCATTATCCGTAGAAACTTATTGGGTTATTGGTGTTTGGCCTTCACCCTCTGGAAAGTATGGCCACTAGTCATGTGCAACTCTATATACTTCTTCATCTCAGGTCTTCAAAGTACTACTACAAACTTTAACTATCTTATTAGTACCACGGTGTATGGCGTACTTAAAATCATGAGCTCATGCATGTCATGATTCCTCAAGATTGACTCCTTATAAACCCTAAAACACTTCATAGTGGGTTTCATCATCTTCTTCTCCTGAGAGGTGTATCTGAGGTTCTTAAAACATCCCTTTTTTATCTTATAAAGCTCTAGACTGGCTAACAGAGTAACCACCATCTTGACCAACAATATGGTTGTATCTAGATGTTAGCCTCATAGGTCTAGTATTCTAATGATCACAAGGTTCACCTAGCAACCTCTTACAGTCTCTCTACTGGCTAATCAAGACAGTTGTACACCTGAGCTATTTTTAACTGAGAGCATCTCATTACCGCATTAGTTTCCTTATGTGCTAGGTGATGGTGAAGACATAAACCTTCCTATACTCCACTCATCATCCTCATATTAGGTTTAGGTCTAACTGAGTCAAGAAAACTTCCAGCTCATCATCTCGGTTATCAAACCCAAACTTATAACTTATAGATTCCAAACTACTTTGGATAGGTACGTTCTCATATTACCCTTTTTCTTCTTATACTCTCAAATCACCTATCCAATATATCCTCCAAAGGGTGTGGTACTTCCTTCAATCCTCAAACGTCATAGAAGGGTTTGAACTCATATCACCTCTATCTTTAGTATATGGCATGCATTTTGTCCTGTCTCTCACATGCATAACAAGATGAAATAAGCATTTCTCTACAGTCCAAATATAGAGTTCATCCCATTCTAAGAGTAGAGATGGTGCATCACACATCTCCATCACTCTTTGTAATATAAGTTGAAACATACTTCACATAACTCCTTACCATGAACATCTGCATTATGGGTCTACACTAATGGGAAGACTTTTCCCATCACCTTTGAATCTTAACATCTCTCTTATGTACAATCCTTCGTCATTACCTCAAGGTCCCCAGAGTGTCTATACTTTTGGGGTGATCTGACCCTTATGCATCTAAGGAGTGCCTCCCACATTTACCCCTTAACTCCACATGAACTTATGAAGGTGTCTAACCTCATAACCCGTGGCCTCGGGAAAAGGTAGCTGTTACCTCCAGACCCTATGGTCTTGTGCATTAAGGGAACAGACAACTACTCCCATTAGTCTTATCCCTACTTGACCTTAGTGTTGACTTAAGATTCTATTGTAGCTCGTGGTTTCTGTGTTGATACTCAAACACATCTCATCCTTGAATCCTTACCCAAATGTCCACCATCTCTCTGGGCACTCGTGGTCAAACTAACATCCCTTCATGAGAGTCATGGCGACCTACCTATCTCAATTTGGCCCCATATAGTTTACCTCCATGGAAACATATATATCTTCCTGCCCCTTAGAGATGGTCACACATGGGTATATAGATTCATGATCATACTATGTGCTCTTCACTTAGCTCATCAGACTCTTATAATAGACATCTTTAGGTTACTACGAATCTAAATAAAAGCTGGTACTCATCCTACATGAAGGTTCCTTTTCCAGGATAGGAGAAAACTATCTCTTGATAGTAGAAAAGGTCACAAACATCCTTACTTCTAGGGTTTACATCATCATGTGCATTCTGAGCCCTATCATGATACTTATACACGTATCTAGCAAGAAGACAACCTACTAAGACACTCTGAGTTCCTTGGTATGTCATACTTGTTCCTTATTCCTCAAAGTTGGCCAATCTCATACATATATCACCAACATATGTGAGGGGTCCATCAAACATATACCTTAGTCCAAGGGGGTTTCCTTTTCCTATAAACATGAGCGGGTTCCATACTCAAATCCTTAGGAACTCAAACATCTTTGTGAGCATCAGGTGCACCAGGTACTTCTTCCCCTCTTAGGTCTAGGAACTCCAGGTTCACTTCATATGCATCAGCTATCTACCAGCATGCTCAGCTGTTCCACCATGAACTGAACCTATACCAGATAGGACATAAGAATCGTAACACTCTTCTATGTAAACAACCCTTCAAGCCCTACACAAGGACAACCAACTGGGTGCGAGGCCTCACAACTTGTTACCATACCTCTCAAGGTATAAGGAACTCTCCTTCCTATACCTAAAAGGTAGGAACCTATAACCTCTATACATCGGTTCAAGAAGCCTCTTTCTCTTTTCTAGGGTTTGGTTCCTCTAAAAGCATCCAAGGTAGAACAAGCCTCCAAGGATCATGCATGAGGAAACCACAAATATCTGCTGAAGGTCGTGTAAACCAAGTCATAACATACCCAACCTCACATGATTCCTCATGTCTCGGAGTCTAGGTTTCCAACCTTCTTCCTCAAGTCTTACTCTCTCTCTCTCTCTAGAGCTAACTCTACAACTAGATAACCCTACAACTAGCCTTACCACTGGAGGCTCTCTCTCAAAGATGGGTCGAGCTCTTAAGGATACACATATATCCCTACTTGGGTGAAACATACTATCAAGACCTATGTCTGACCCAGATCGACCGAAGCTCTACATGCTCACCTCATGAACTATGTGGCATAACCTATCTGGCTTAGGTCTAACACCTACTTCTACCCTTACTGCCACTCTCTTCTATACAGGTATGTGCCTCTTTCTAACTCATATATATATATACATATATATATATACATATATATATATACATATATACATACACACACACACATATATATATACATATATACATACACACACAGATATATATATATATATATATATATATATATATATATATATATATATATATATATATGGGTATATATTCTCTACCCGTGTGGGTAACTAAGATTCGCTACCCGTGCATCAGTTTTGTAATGGGAAGGTATGCATTTGTAATGAGACAATCCAAGTTTGTAATGCGACGACAGAAATTGTAATACAAAGATTCGTTTTGTATTACAACGCTGTTACAGTAATAAATATACATTTATTACTGTAATAGCGTTGTAATACAAAACGAGTTTTTGTATTACAATTTCGGTTGTCTCATTACAAATTTGGTTGTCTCATTACATATATGTGTCATCCCATTACAAAATTGATGCACAGGTAGTGAATCTTAGTTACCCACACGGGTAGCGAAGATATTCCCTATATATATATATATATATATATATATGTTAGGGTTCCTATATGGTCACCACTAACCTTGTCAATGAGGGAGCTATCCCTCACTCATAGGCACAACCACCTAAGGCCAGGTCACCAAAAGGAACTAGGTCAAACAACCACACCTAGCTCATGCTTCTCATGCTTACACAAAACTTTTACATAACGCATGTACTCCTAACCCACGTAATAGAAGGTATAGAAGATTAAGTTATCCATCTCGTCTTATCATCCCTTTCTCTAACATCCACCTAGGGTTTTGGTTGAGCATCGTCCTTATAGGATGCATCAGGTCTCTACCTCTTTCTGGAGACCTCTTCCTGCAAGGCCAACTCTCTCCCCATCCTCCTATAAGAAGGTCTAACCTCAGGGCTCTCCTGAGGGCATGACAACACACTCCATGCAACCTAAGAGTGTGACTAATCTTTAGTTTATACTTAAACTATTAAAAATTATGTCCATGACATCTTGTTTACATGCTTTTCATTATTTGGTGGAGGATTCCTTAATCCTAATTACTCTTAATCCCAAAACTCAGGAGGGTGATGGAGAGGCAGAAACTGTAATCTCTTAAAGTTATCGAATGAAAGGGATAGAGAAGGGAAGAAGACAAATGAGAGAAGACCTAGAGGTATCTTATTTTGAGTCAAATCCTCTTATTTCGGCCAGACACTCACACAGATTCCAAGAGTCCTCGTAGACTGACCAGCGGGGCAGAGGAAAATCTTGCCAGCCCCCGGATTGTGATCCTTTTCTAGACACCTCCATCATTGGAAATTCCTCTAATAAATCCCTTGAGTTCTAGAGAGTTTGAAATTTACTAATTATTAAAGATTAAATGGAAAACCATGCTCTTATACCAAATTTAATGACCCCACTTCCTGGCAACCCCCAATTAAGAAAGACCAAGAAGTCAGAGTTGATATCCCAAAACAGGATCAATGGTTTTGCAAATAATCAAATAAAATTAATAAATTCTACCACAACTAAGCTTAAAATAGGATAAAAAATTTCTTTTCACATACCTTAAAAAATATAGGATTTGAGAGACTTACCCAGATAAGAACTATCTATCTACAATCCTCCAATAATTTATTGAGCTTTATTCATTCAATGTCACTTTAAAGGAATATCCACTTTCTGATAAATGTAAAACGCCGATAAACAAAATGACGGTCAGTATAATGAATTACATTGGTATGTGGGAGAACCAAAAATCTTGCATCTAATAGTAACAACATATTGCAATCAAATTATCATTTAGCAAAACAAACTTTACATTTTAAACATAACTACTTAATCCCTACATATCCTTGCCTCTATGCTATTCCTACAATGGATATGGATACTACCTCTCTCATATGGTAGATGTCAACTAACCCCCATGATACCACCTTACATGTAGATCACTACATAGGGTTGTGTAGTCGTATGGTCCTACCCCCATGATCCTACCTTACATGTAGATCACTACATAGGGTTGTGCAGTCGTATGATCCTACCCAATGGTAGACCTACACATCGACTCGTGATAACTTGATGATCCTACCCCAAGGGTAGACCATGTACTATGTCATCCATCTCATTATCATCAAAGCTATAGAGGAGGACTAGGATCTGGGCTATTCATGCACATATATTTATGGCGATAGCCATAGTCACTTTATAGTTGCATGAAATAAATGTCAACCAAGCAGTTAATTTCAAGCAACCAGTAAAACTTTGGAAATCCTCATGAAACTAGAGCGATTAGTCATAAGCGTAACCACATAGCTGTTTTGGAGATCTCAAAGAAGCAATAAATCCAAATCCAACTAGATGTCCAATCAAGCAACCCAATCAATCAATCAAGCAAACATTGATCTGGAAAACATGTATAATGTCTAATTGTCACAAACATCTCCCCAAACAACTCCTTATTGACTTGGGACACCTTTCTAAGGTTTCTAAGTCTCATTAGGATTCATTACGGCTTCTTAGATCAAATTCTTAAACTTAATCCTTTTTAGGTCAACAAATGCTAAAATAGCTTTTCTACTCATAAACCCGCTAATTACTCAAACTATCCACATTAAGGATCTTTTATACTCAAATCGACTTAGGATCATCATATCACTATTTTATTCATGGATTTGCACAATTAAAACCATTAAAAGTCATAATTATAAAAATTAGGGTTTCTAGGCCCATTAATGCATATTCATGTACATGGAACCCTAAATTAAGCCAATTATGCATAAAGATCATCTTTTAGACCTAATTCTCTCTTTTATTAATCAACAAGATAATATTTGCTCATAACATCCAAAGAACATTATTAAATCTAATTACATCAAATCTAAGGGTTTTTCATTAGTAAAACCATTAAAGATGACATCTTTAAAAACTTTTCCAATTGCAAGTTTATTTAGGCCTCAATTATATTTTTATTGCACTCCTTGTATTCTCCTGATCAATTTTCAAATATAGTTCATCTTAATCTGAGTTACCAATAATTAATTATGAATTTGACAAGGTAAATTACCTTCGACCAATGGATGGTTGACACATCAGCAATTCGGCTTTTCTTTTCCAGAGGGCGTCGACCAAGGCCAAAAGATAGCACTACCCCTGTGCCATTGGGCTTAGGGCCTTATACGCCTGGGGGTAGGACGGTAAACTATCTTCTTCTCATCTTCCACCTCTGATCGCTTCCCACTCATGAACGCATCGCCCAACTGCAGTCAACTTCGTAGTTGACTTCGGGCATCTAGCCCCCTCAACCTCTGGTGAAGGTCGCTTCACCTTTTCCTGGTCCTACCGAACCACACGGAGGCCTTCACTTGATCCCCACCAATCCCAATCAAAGTATTCGACTAGGAATCATATCTGACAAATAGTCGATCAGAACGGGAGTGAGAACCGAGCAGAATGGGAGCGAGAGCGGGAGATTGAGGGTAGAGAAGAATGTGTAGAGTCTAGAGGACCCTGATGTTGTGGCTCTCGATCTCTCTAAGTCCACTACATACATCTATATAAGTATGGGGGTAGAGACTGTCACTCTATGGAGTCTGGCTCTCCAGATTATTTAGGAAGCACCCAATGGTACACGAAATTGAGTCTTCGTAGGGACCATTAGATCCAGTTTAAACTCCCAAAAATGATTATCAACTCTCCAAGACTCCTAGTGGATTAGGGAAGGAGATACATGAATTCGATCCCATGGGATACTATTTTCCCCTTTCCTAAAATGAGATGGAGGTAGGAGACAATGGATAGCTGTTGGATCCCAAATCTGAGGGTCTAGATTCCACACATCGAGAAAAACATTTTCCAGTTAAATTGAAAAATCGTGACATTAAAAGATATCCCTCTCACTTTAGGAAATTTACAAAAATCATGTCTCCTAAACCGCTTATCCGTTTGATCCCAAATTTTAGAGGAAATGACATAATTATTTATACTACTTGTGTGCCAAGTTTGGGACTCCAACTCGAAAGTATGAGAGACTTTTCTTCATAAGCAAGTTATCACTTATTAAGGCCTATTTTATGCATATTTTCTATCTCCTATTCTTGTATATTCCTTATTTGGATCCCTTTTACCAATATAAACCTTGTGGATTCGAAATATCTTCCATGATGAGTCAATCACCCATCTTTCCACATATTTCTCATATTTTCATTATATTCTCGAATTTCCTTCTTAATGATGCATTAATTGATTTCTTCTTTTTCTTTTAATCATATTGGACTCATTAACATATCATGATCTGTGAAATGACATGTACATAGGAAATATTGCAAAGGAAATCCTTTCAATACACATAAATCATACAATTTGCATAATCATACATTTATTGGGGAAATTGCATTTCCAACCATATGAATCCAAAAATTGGGGTTTTAAAGTTCGAGCCCACTACCCTAGGCTCTAGTAGATTTTTAGGAATGATGACTGGCCCCATAGACCACCACTAGCCTTAACTGTACATGTTTTCCTCACTCACATTCAAGTTGGAGTCAACTTCCCAACTAGTCACCCATCCTAGTACTACTCCAAGCTAAGCACGCTTAACTGTGGAGTTCTTTAGTGATGGTTTCCCTGAAAAGGAGGTGCACCTTGGTGATATGGGTAGTCCAATCATTCCTTTTATGATCATCTTATCTGAGGCCTTAAATCTTGGGAAGTTACAATCTCCCCCACTTGGACTCTTGACATCCTCGTCAAGGCTCAATTATAAGGCCACATAATATTCCTCCATTTCAGTGTTGATCCCGAATGGACCATGTACACCCAGCTCTCGATCACGGCTACCAACACAAGGATGGATCCATCAACTTGGATAGCCCTTTGCAACATGCCTAGACACTACCAATGCATGGGCGGCTCCATCAACTCGGATATCCCTTTCCAACATTTCTGGACCACACGACTCAAAGACTGGCATGCCACATGCCCATGTGGGCCCCACCTACTAGTGGGGTTATGGATTTGATATCATTTGTAAAGTCCAAGCCCAGTACCCTAGGCTCTAGTAGAGTTTCAAGAATGACGTCTGGCCCCACAGACCACCACTAGCCTTAACTTCACACTTTTTCCTCACTCACGGGCAAGTTGGGGTCAACTTCCCAACTGGTTACCCATCCTAGTACTACTCCAAGCTGAGCACGCTTAACTATGCAATTCTTTAGTGATGGGCTCCCTAAAAAGGAGGTGCACCTTGGTGATATGGGTAGTCCAATCATTCATTGTGACACATGGGGATTTGAGTGTGGGTGATGTAGATGGGATTTGTCCCTCCTACATGAGTTTGATATCTAGGGCCTCCTGATAAGAGAGACTCAGAAATCTACGATTGTACTCATGTGATTCAATATGTTATATGTGAACTCACATGAATTTTAGATAGTCTGCTCTAGCTCAAGGAACATGAATTGAATGTTGAGAGGCTGACAATTCCATGCCTTGAGTTCAATCCAGATATCAAAGACAAAGGAACTATATGATCATGGTAACACTAATCACATATTGTAGGTTGAAGTTGTTCTCCAACTTTCTGAATCACTTGGCTAGCAATGATGTGTGAATAGGCACCACTCTTTACTTGTGATGTCATAATTTGTTATTTTTATTCATTGCCAACGTAATTCTGGACTTATAGGGTCACACACATAGGATACACTTGGATTAAAGGATTATATTCATGAATGATGTTTCATTTGATTACTAAAGGTGCTTAGGTATTCAATTAAACAATAGATCAACTGACTAGACTCATAATCATCATGTTTAAGTATTGGACTGACTATTTGGAGTGTCAAGTTGGTTAGAAATTGAATTGGCTAAGTTTTTCCAAAATTGGGGCACGAGACGACCATATCACGTGAGCGATATGACTATTTGTGGTCATGATAGGACTGGATTGTGTGAGTGAAATGACGGGTTTGTGGTCGTGAGATGACAGCTTGTGTGTGCGAGACACCCAGTTCATGGGGAATTCAATTGCATCAAGGATTACTGTTGATGTCATGTTGTGCATTAATTGGATTCAAATTGCCAATTTGATTCAAAATAGGAAACTACATGAAACAACTATCTTGCTAAGCGAGACGACCATCTAGCTAAGCGGTATGACTATTTTACTATACGTGATGATCGTCTTGTAGTTCACAGGTTCTAGAACATGCATGATTCCAGACCCTTTTACTCCCACACAAACTTGGAGCCCTGACCTTGGCCTCTTATATATATAGAGGGGTAATGGGGGCTTCCCAAGACACACAATTGAGAATCACTTGCTCTAACAATTGTTGTCCTCTTTGGTTGTGGTATCCAATACAAAGCTCAAGTGTAAGACCCCTGACCTCTATTTTGAGGTAACCCTATTTTTTTTTCTTGATTAACTTCTTAGAACCTTTCTCTAATCCTTTGAGATGTTTTTAGTTCTTTTGGAGAGCTTAAGTCTCCGGTTTGAGATTGTTTGGATGATGCTTCCACTTTATGTGCTTATTTTTGCCCAAATTGCAATTTACCCATTTGAGAGGGCTATCTTGTAATTTTCCACATCTGGATTGTACCTTCTCTTTCTTGGCTTCATGAGAGAGAGTGTTATGCTTTGGGGTGCCTTGGTTGATCCTTGGATGAGTGGTGACATCACTACCGGTGATTAGGGTTTCTAGGGTTTGTTTTGGTGCCGACCATGCATGCTTGGTTGAAGTGTAGTGACCTTTGTCTCGACCCTGATGGGTGTCTTGGGTGTGTATCGACTAAGACACCTACCTTGGCTTGTTTTTTTTCGACCTTGATGGTCTTGGAGTGATCTGATCAAGATGGCCTGTCCTTTTGTGATGTGTTTCGACCTAGTATGTTTTATAAGATTTTGTCTCGACCTAGACAAGATGCCCTGAGGTTTTTCTCAGCCCCTTGATGTGTTTCGACCAACATTAATGTGTTGGGGACCTAAGTGTTTGATACCCAACATTGGTTGTGTGATGACCCATAATTTGAGGGTTTTGATACCCAATATAGTACTTGAAGAAAAACCTAAAATAAAATAGATATTGATGAACCATGATGTGTTATACATTCAAATTAAATAAGTTGGAGTTATGTTGATAATTTGGAGGATAATTGATGTGTAACTATATCCCAATATCTTTATATATGTACAACTTTAGAGTACTTATGATTTTGTGTATCAATTGGAGTATATAGGAATTCAGATTGTTGATTTATGACTTACAAAATGCTTAATGTTCAAGATAATGGGATTAAATGTGTCTATTGAGGTTGGTGACACATTGAGTTATATTTAGGATTTACACACTTCCTTGTGAGGTTTTTCGAGGAGTTAAGTTTAATGAATGAATGTTGGGATTTTGATTTTAGATTTGGCTGGATGCTAGATTGAATGCTGAGGAAATAAAAGCTAAAATTTTCTATCATTTGCACTAGCCATATGAGATATATGGATGTTTACAATTAGATAAAATGATTAATGATTAATGATTAATTAATAATAGACCTAAGTTTATGCCAAATAAGCCAGTCACACAGACCATTCCGTGAGCAGCTTGCCTGCACCCTTTTATTCTTTAAACCAGGGAAGGTAGGGCTCCGACCAGATCATCCCTCATCTTTGAGAACTATAGGAATGGAAAACCTTTCAGGTGTTGGCTAGATCTAATGAAAATGGGGAGATTACATGGTATATAGATCACATAATTGTGATCTCTCTAACAACCCTTAGTTTGGGCGTGAGAGAGGAGCAATGAGATCCAAAACCACTGTTCCCCTCCCTCTCCCCATTAGGATCTACAGAGACCTTGAGGAGGAAAATTAGGTGCCCAGATGCAATCTTAGGCCAAGATAATAGCTAAGTCTTCCTTAGATCCATGAGTGAGGTTTGAGTGAGGCCATTTTAGGTCTGCTGCTATGAAAACTAGGCACAGAGCACCACCTTTCCATGCTTCAGAGAGAGTTTGAGAGGGAGATCTAGACGCTAGAGCTGGTCCCCCAAACCACAAACCTAGTTTGTGGTGACGCAACACCCATTTTTGGACATTTGAGAGGTTGTCAAAGTCCAGGAGTGCGTGACAGGGCCTTGCCCTGGTGACTTGAGACCTGCTAGCTTAATGGGACCTTCAATGTCAATCTGAAACCCCCTTCTCCACATGTACATCAGTGACCCCTTGAAGATCAGGGAGCCATCTACGTGCACATCCACACCATGAAGCTTGTCCAGAAGACTATGCAAGCGACAACAAATTTTACAATCGTCTCTGTATGACATGGGAGTCGATCCTCATACATCTTTGCTCACCAGCAATCACCCTGTGGCAGCATAGTCTGTAGAGAAGAATTCCTTTCACACCCCAAGCTTGGGTCTAACTTTGAAGTAGTGCCTGATGTGGAAGCAATGGAGCCTGATCAGGGTGTCCCTATGTGTCTAGAAGAGTCATTTGGAGTCGAGAAAGAGCTGATACACAATGTAGGGAGAAGGAATGGAACCGGGAGAGGGAGGCGGTCATGTAGGTCCAACCGTCAGACCAACTGCCTGATCGGATAATGAATCGGTTAGGTTGGTAGGCATTGAGCTGTTGCCCTCTTTGACTGTAACATGACTCTTATCCTGCACCAGATGCAAAGATCCTACATCTAGTTAATTTCCTAAAACAAGTAAATACCTATGTAAATATGTAGATATTAGGAATGTCACTATAAATAGTCTTTGGCCTAAAAATTCTCACAAAATACTCAGAGACTCAGAAAAATGACCCCTTTATTATAAAACCACTGGATTGGACCTTTGAGGCCGTATTATTGATGGGTTTTCTTATATACAGGATAACACTCCTCTTTAGGGTCCATTAAATGAAATAACTAATTTTCAGTTGATATTAATTTTTCATAAAATTCTCCTGGAACCCTAAGGAAAATTTAAGTCCAACTTTGAACTTTGATCCAAGTAATATACCGAAATAGTAGGTCATTTCTAATAACGACTAATTAGATGCTTTTAGTCCCATATTAATCATAGAAAAAAGACCAATCATCAGAAAAAATATGAAATTTGGACTAGACACCTAAAATAACATATTGATTTGTATAAACATACTAGAGACATATTTGGATCAGTAAAACCTAGATTTGACCTAATTATCATCAATAATGGTGACATTGTATTAATGATGATTAATAGCTATTAATGAGGTGATGACCAGATTACTATGTGATCAAGGATAAGTTAAGAATCTCCAAACTTAAGTACATAGGTTTTGATTTAAGTATATGACTATGGTTTTCTTGGTTGACATCATGCTATGTAGGTATGGTCTCTCTCTTATTTGCAAATATTAGATGTAGTATTGATATAAGTACTTAGTGATTTCTCACTTGAAACATAAATTATGTGTAGATATTTTGTAGTTATTGAATGTGTTCATTATCCCCCTTATGAGGAAATTGATAAATGTTGACTAGTACACCTCTCTAGAGCACACGGTGTACAAGGAGTTTCCCAGAGTACTTGGTACATGGGATAGGGCCCAACATCTATGTTTTGGTACTTGTCCACCTTGATAATGCAACTCAACTAGAAAAATGAATAAAATTTGCATATTTTTCTTATTAAATTTTTTTTATGATCTTCCTTCTTTCTTTTTGCAAATCTTTCCAAATTATGAAAACCATAAATATATATATCTTTCTACCCATGTACATAATAGTTTGTGTTGATTATTGTTTCAGATATTTTCTAGGTTCAGAGTTAGCATGGGAAGAAAGACAAGATGTGATAAGTGTTTAGGTTGTACCTATTGTGTAGATCCTACTTAGAATACATGTTCAAACCTATGTAAAATTCTCTATTCAAAGTGTAAATGTAAGTTGTAATAATTTGTTTTGTAATATACATGTTGAATGTTGAGAAATGTTCATGGTATATGCTTTTAGTGAGTGTTCATGTATGCGCATTATGCTTCCGCATCGCTCTCTGAAACAATTAGCTAACATTTTTTGGTTTGTCCTCTCGGGCCTTCTAAGTCCCGATATGGAAAAATTTAGGGACGTTACATTTGGTATTAGAGCATGAACAATAACTACACCTGATAAATGCTCACGATGAAATGAAAACTAAACTTCACTTTTCACTTAAAACTCCATAAACTTAATTAGTTGTTCTATAGGAATAAGCTTTGAATTAGCCTCTTGGTTAGAACCTAGATGTTCGAGAACTAGTTTTAGACAAGTGTGTGAATCCCTTTCCATATAGAGCTCATAAGTATTGGGTAGAAACACTAGTCTACACCTTGTTCTCACCATTTCACTAGGTGACATGACACTGGACTATCTAATGTGTGTTGGACACTTGTTTTGATGATTTGGTTTTGTTTTCCAATCGACTCGAGCCTTGACAATTTTCTTTAACGTCCGTCTTCTCAGAGAAAAACTATATAATATTTTATTATATATATGTAAATATGAAAATGTGTCCCTCACACTGGAGAGTAGTTAGTGTTCATGCAACTTAAGTGAAAGGGAGTGACATCAGTCTAGAAGAAAGAGTAGTTCTAGAGTATATGTCTAGAGCCTTATTCGATATGTGACAGTTAGAGTACATGAGTGATTTATATATGAATAAGCATGTGTAATCTTATCTAAGTTTGATCTCTGATGGTATAAGTTTCCTTATAGAGATTTAAGTTGTAGATGAGCTGAATTCAATATTGAAGATTCTAAGCTAAGTCTTGATGATGAAAGCACATTCCCTTTTCTTACTTAAGATGAGCTAAGTTAAGATAAGGTTGAATATGCATGAGCCTCAAGCTCTTTTACAAAGAAGGACCTCCGATGTTAGGACTAGATACGTGGTGAACTCCAGAGAGAGTGAAATCCACAAGGAGAGGGTCATAGGACCTACCCTACAATACATTCAAAATATGAGATATATGTGAAATGATGTGTACTAAGTTGGGTTACTTCTGAGTACTACAAGTCAATCCTTTTGATTGAGTTAGGTCCTATCTTGAGTAGCATATGTTTGTGAATCTCATCATTAGCTTCAAGTGAGGTGATATATGAACTCTAGTTCTGAGAGTAAAATGCCTTATGCATAAGATACTCATAAATGTTGTTCCTTTTGATTCTCTTTCTTAAAATATGATGCTAGAAACCTCACTTGATCTAATTATGACCGCATCTGAGCTTAATTGGTAAACTAGGGTTTACTTGAATGATTGTATGCTTAACTAAGTTGATCATTGTTTAAAGCTTGATTATTGACGATTGTTAAGTTTTTATGTTTTAAATATAATGAGAAGATTTAATCATACATTGATTCACATAATTAGGGTTTAAGATTTGGAAACCCTAATCGGCCCCAATTAGGGTTTTGATGACATATGAATACAAAATTTAATAAGTATAATGTCTCACTAAATGATTTTTAGTATTTTATGTGTAACTCTGATTGAATTAAAATTTGGATATAATATGTATATCAATGATATCTTCAATCCCCCCAGTTTCCCTAAAAATTTTGAGTAGAGGGGTGAGCCTACACGCTCAGTGAATGAGTAAAGCAATAATGTAGTCTAAAGTACTGAATCAGACATATCATTCTTGGATAATTGAAATAGAAATACATAGCAATTTCAAATTTAAAATACTAGATATTCAAAAACTTACTAATAACATTGAAGCCTGCAATATTAGAAATAAACAAATATGGAATTATAATCCTCACTATATCCAATATTGCATTTAAAGAACAAATGTTGTGAAACTAAAATAAAATATTTCTTAACTCTTCTTACTTATAAGAAACTATTTAAACTTATATTATCATATTTTAACTTGTGCCCTGATCATATGCAGTGTACTCTACGTATGAAGACTCGTAGAAAACTATGATCTCACCGTACAAGACTTATCTTAAAACCTGGGAAGCTAAGCTAAGAACTGAATCCAGGTCTGCTTGACTCGAACCGTCATGTCTGACTAAGGCGGCTAAACAGCTGGCCTTTAACTGGACCTCTCCTTTTAGGCTGAGTACACAGGCGGAGGGTCTGAGATGCTCTATGAGCCTCATCTTGGTATGCTCTATGGGTACCTCTGGGTTACCACCAGGATCTCCAGTTCATGTTGGGTAACCTATCTTCTCTTAGGAGACTTCCTCAAGGGCTTTGTCTCCCTGCACGCTCTGTGGGTGCGTTCTGATCCTCGTATACTGGTCACTTCCAGGGTGGATCGTTTCCTCCCTACAGTGTAGACATCCGTAGGGAATCTACGGTGTTCAGGGTACCTATGTCTATTATTACTGTAACTTTGATTATATCTTTCTGTTATACTGATCTCTTTTAACTATGTACATTAATGACTACTCGGACTATTGAATTGAAATCAATGACGATACTGAACGGAATGCTTAACATATTGTTTACCCCTTTCTTAGGGTTTCTACTTACTCATGCACATATAGAACTTCTCATGTATTCAAATATATATCATGTCTACTAATATAAATATTCTCATTCAACATTTCTCACATTTATGCATGGCATCGATAACATACCTATCTAAGGCATGTCATATCTCTCCACTTGCAAAAGCATAACAACATATGCATTTCATGACAAGTGTTTGGGTTAGAAAAATCTGAATCTCATAAACAAAGCACATATGCATATAAGATACTATTCAGCTAAAATCCCACAATATCACATGAATCATTTCAATCATCCATCTACTACTAAATTAGATATGTATACTTGTAAAAGCATACTAGATTGGGTTTCCATCCTTGATTACTTGCTACTCACATGATATGTATTGTGAAAATCAGAAACTCTATTTGTCCATATATCAAATCAAAGAGGTCAAACATGTAGAATTATATGCACTAGGAACATGAGTAAAATCATTTAAGCATAAATCCAAATTTTAGCTATAATGTTGTTCAAGCACTCGAATTACTTGAAAATTCAGATCTTCAGAAGGTTCTCAATAAACTTCTTCATTCTGTAGTATTCAAGATACATGGATATATATATATCCATGTCATCATATAAATGTTTTTAGGTCATAGTTGGAACATGAATTGAAGTATTCTATAAACTGAATTCAAGAACAATTCTTTTCATTTATTGTCATCTAGGGAGAAATCGAAAATATAAATTAAAATCATCTAATTGAGTACAATTGACTGAAATAATCTTTTACCCAATCACCCTAAGCTGTAAAACAACTTAAAAATGTATCCCATATCTAAAATTCTCGATCTCGTATCAAATCCCTAGCAATTCACCCAATTCTTCTTCCTTTCTACTCAGAAACCCTAAAACTGAGGGATTATGAAGAAAGAGTGAGAAAAGGGGAAGTTTTAATACCATTTTGGATCAAATCATAGGAGGGACGAAATCTTGATATCTGAGAGAAGATTCACCATAAAACTATATCCAAAGAAGCTAAACTTACATGATTTCATCATTCCTCAGACCGCAAAACCCTAGATCAGCATCTCCATCACTTTCTCCTCTCAAACTCTAACTCTCCCTCTCTCTATAGGATTTCATTTATCTATATTGAATCATGAATTATGAGCGCTCCTTGTGTGTTAGGTTGACCATATAGAGCAATTGAGCTGCTTGGGTCAATTGCACATTGACCCCTCACTATACTTTCTCTTATTTCAACTGAATTTTCTGTCATAAAACTGTTACTGTAATTCGTCTACTGATAAGGTCTAAATGCATCCAAAATTATGAAAATTTATCAAGATGTCTACAATGCACTTTCATAGATCAATAAATTTTTTAGATCATTCAGAGTTACCAATAAATAATTAAAAATCAAACAATATATTACTAAACAACATTCTGTCACATGGTCAGTTGAAGTATATCTCGACTGAGAATGACTTTCAAAGAACATCCAAATATTCTGAATTTTTTTATTATAATGCACGAGCAAATGCATATTGAAATGGCATCAGCCTACGATGGTTATACCTTATCAGAGTAGATCTTCCACAAGAGTTAGGTCTGAGTATAGTTAAGTTCAGTCGGTCCTTGTCAATCTAGGTCCTTGTAAAGAAATATGAGAGAGTTGTAAATGATGATGTATAAAATTATTCCTCTTTTAGCAATATATGCGAATCAACAAGTTTTATGCGTTTAAAAGTATGAGAAACATAATGAATATTTATACATGCATTTTTACTGTTGAAATCAGGTTAGAGAAATCAATGTTTAGATTCGCTTGTAAAGTTAGTTTATGTGATTGCATGTGAGAAACAAAATGAAGAAAAAAAGTGTTAAGGGTGATCTTTGTATTACGTTAAATCCTCAATTTATGCATTAATCTCATGATTACTGGTAATTGTGAGATCGAAGTGTAACAATTTATTATGAGAAGTCACTCATACAAGCTTGACTTGTTCTACATTCTCTTCGCATATCTTACAAGTATTGTCTAAGTTTGAAATCATGATAAGTTTGACTTAGAATATTCTCTTTCCCTTCATATGATACATGAAATATATAAGTTTAAAATCTTTATTTTGAAACAAAGATACCTTTAGATCATAGATTACCGGATCAAAAACTATTTCTTAACCATAAATCTTCTAAATATATGCTTCTAGTTTTAAAATTACTCTCAAACCATAGGGTGAAAACCCAAATATGTAAATATGAAAAATAATTCCCTCTAATAATGAAATCCTAGTACAATGCTGATCTTAAACCACAATAAGGATTTATGTGTGAAAATTTCTTTAATAAATGATGTAAAATCTTATAGCACCTTACATAAGTGAGTAGGGTGAATGATGAAACCTTATGCAATACCTTCTCAACTTCATATGTATGAATAAGACTCTATTTCTTAGGGAGATAGGGTGTGTAACTCTTAACTCAAAAGAATGTCATGACTAAGACATGAAATGGTGCTTCAACCTACTTAAGGTGTGGATAGTACTTACTAGATACTTTGATATCTTGAGATGACAACTTAGGGTATATCCATATTTGTGATAGTCTTGGCACCTAGAAATGGTTACCTATATGAAGTTGGACTCCTTGATATAGAAATCAATATGATGTTGTCTAAATTTTGAGGAAAAGATTCCATATAAGGTGGGGTGAATGTGATGACCCATAATTCGAAGGTTTTGATACCCAATATAGTACTTGAAGAAAAATCTAAAATAAAATAGATATTGATGAACCATGATGTGTTATACAGTCAAATTAAACAAGTTGGAGTTATGTTTGTAATTTGGACGATAATTGATGTGTAACTTAAGCTGAGTATCTTTATATATATGTACCACTTTGTATTACTTATGATTTTATGTATCAATGGAGTATATAGGAATTCATATTGTTGACTTATGAGTTGCAAAATGCTTAATGATCAAGATGATGGGATTAAATCTAATTTATCAAGGTTGGTGACGAATTGAGTTATACTTTGGATTTACACATTTCCTTGTGAGGTTATTTGAGGATTTAAGTTTAATGAATGAATGTTGGGCTTTTGATCTCAAATTTGGATGGATGCTAGATTGCATGCCAAGGAAATAAAAGCTAAAAGTTTCTATCATTTACACTAGCTATATGAGATATGTGGATGTTTAAAATTAGGTAACATGATTAATCATTAATTAATCATATACCTAAGTTGATGCCAAATAAACCTGTCACACGGACCATTCCTTGAGCGGGATGCGTGATCCCTATTATTCTTTAAACCAGGGAAGGCATGGCTTCTACCAGATCATCCCTCACCTTTGAGAACTAAGGAATGGATAACCTTTGAGGTGTTGTTAGATCCAATGAAAGTGGGGCGATCACATGGTATGTAGATCACAAAATTGTGATCTATCTAACAACCCTTAGTTTGGGTGTAAGATTGAGGGAGCAGTGAGATCCAAAACCACCATTCCCCTCCCTCCCCCCATTAGGGTCTACAGAGACCTTGAGGAGGAAAATCAGGTGCCCAGATGCGATGTGAGGCCAATATGATAGCAAACACTTCCTATCCAAGACTAAGGTCTAAGTGATTCCATTTTAGGTCTGTTGTCGTCAAATCTAGATGTAGAGCTCCACCTTTCCATACTTTAGAGAGAGTTTAGGAGGGAGATCTAGATTCTAGAGCTGGTCCACAAAACTAGGTTCCTAGTTTGTGGTGGCACAATGCTCATTTTTGGGAAATTTGAGAGGCTGTGGAATCCCAGGAGCGTGTGACAGGGCCTTTCCCTAGTGACCTGAGGCCTGCAAGCTTAAAGGGACCTTCAACCTCAATATGAAAGCCCCAACTCCACCTTTAAATCAGTGACCCCTTAAAGATCGGAGAGCCATCTACGCTCACATCCACACCATGAAGCTCGTCCATAAGGATATGCAGGTGATGATGAAGATTCCATCCATCTCTATATGCCATGGGAGCCGATCCTCATACATCTCCACTCGCCAGCAATCACCCTATGGTGGCATAGTCTATGGAGAAGAAGTCCTTTCACACCCCAAGCTAGGGTCTACCTTTGAAGCACTACATGATGTAGAAGAAACCAAGCCTGATGAGGGTGTCCCTTTGCATTGGGAAGAGTCATCAGGAGTCAAGTGAGAGATGATACACACAGTGTAGGGAGAAGGAATGGAATCGGGGGAGGGATAGATCAGGTTGGTCCAGCCGCCAGACCAACTGCCTGACCTGATCATGAACTAGATGAATTTCTAGGCACTAAGTAGCTACCCTCTCTGATTATGATGTGGTACTTATCCAGTACCAGATGAAGAGATCCTATGGGTAGTTAATTTCCTAAAACATGTAAATACCTAAGTAAATATGCAGAGATTAAAAATGTCATTATAAATAGCTCTTTTGGCCTAAAAATTCCTACAAAATACTCCTAGACTCAAAAGAATGTCCCCTTTATTATAAAACCACTAGATTAGACCTTTGCGGCCTTACTATTGATGTTTTTTTTATATATAAGATAATACTCCTCTTTAGGGTCCATTAAATGAAATAGATAATATCCAGTTTATATTAATTCTCATAAAATTGTCCTAGAACCCTAAATATATTTTGAAGTCCAACTTTAAACTCTGCTCCAAGTAATATAACTAAATAATAGGTCATTTCTATTAATGACTAATTAGATGCTTCTAACCCCCATTTAATAATACAAAATAGACAAATCATCAGAAAAATATGAAATTTGGACCAGACCCCTAAAATGACATCTTGATCAATATAATATAATAGAGACATATTTTAGATTAGCAAAACCCAAATTTGACCTAAACCCTAAATTAGACCTAATTATCATCAATAATGGTGACATTATATTAATGATGATTAATCTCTATTAATTAGGTGATGACCAGACTACTATGTGATCAAGGATAAGTTAAGAATCTCTAAACTTAGTTACATGGGTTTTTATTTAATTATATGACTATGGTTTTCTTGGTTGAAATCATGATATGTAGGTAATGTATCTCTCTTATTTTCAAATATTGGATGTAGTATTAATATAAGTACTCAGTTATTTCTCACTTGAAACATAAATTATGTGTTGATGTTTTGTATTTATGTAAGATGTTCATTATCCCTCATATAAGGGAATTGATTATTGTAGACTAGTACACCTCCATAGATTGCATGGTGTATGGGGATTTTTCTAGAGTACTTGGTACAAAAGATAGACCCCAACACGTATGCTTTGGTAGTATTCCACCTTGATAATGCAACTCATCTAGAAAAATGAATAAAATTGGCATATTTCACTTATTAAAGAATATTTTTATGTGATCTTCCTTCTTACTTTTTGCAAGTCTTTTCAAATCATGAAAACCATAAATATTTGTATCTTTATACCTATTTACACAACACTTTGTGTTAATTCATTATTTCACGTATTTTCTAGGTTCAAAGCTAGCATGGGAGGAAAGACAGGATGTGCATAGTGTTCAAGTTGTACCTATTGTGTAGATTTAATGTGTAAATTTAAGATGTAATAATTTATTTTTTAATATACATCTTGAATGTTGAGAAATGTTTTGGAGTATGCCTATAGTTGTATGATTATGTATGCATATGTTGCTTTTGCATCGCTCTCTGAAACAATTCCTAACTTTTTTGAATTTGTCCTCTCCGACAAATTCAAAAAATTCTGCCATCTCGAGAAATGTTTTGGAGTATGCCTATAGTTGTATGATTATGTATGCATATGTTGCTTTCACATCGCTCTCTGAAACAATGCCTAACTTTTTTGAAACCCATGGAGATACAACATGTAACATCCTCCCTTGCTTGGCCGACCTTGGAGCTTGGTGGAGCTTGAGATGGATGACCTTGGAGATTTGGTGGCTGAAATCCCTACCATATGGTGAGTCTTGGTCATCTTCAACCTTGGTAATATATATTTTTCCTTGATGATGTTTTTCTTGGAGCTTCTACCCAATCTTCTTCACCTTTCTCAGCCATAGACTGTGGACTCTCCATGGTGGTCGTTCTTGAGAAAGAGCTCCTCATCATAAGGCTCGGAGACCATGTTTTGACAAAGTGGTACTAAGTGAGAGGATGTCTTCTTCTCTTTTCTCCCTTCTTCCTTTGGTTCGGCCTAATGTTTCTTACCCTCTTTTCTTGAGAAATATTTGACCTTGTTATCTTCTTCTTCTTGAGGTGATCTTATGGCCAAAAGTGGATCTTTCGATGGAGCTTCATTATCATCCTTGGTGATCGTGTGCTTAGAGCATGTCGCTACACTTAAGGCGGGTTACATAACACTCTACCCTCTCTATTATTGCACTTTTTCTTAGATGCATGTTGTTGTCTCTCTCTCTAAATCATAGTCCCAATATTCTAGAAGATGATATCATGTTATAGAGCTTTAATGAGGGTGGTTATCATGCATGATTTGTTTAGAATCTAAAACCCTAATTCATGGTACCCGATTTTGAAAAGATGGTGGAATGTGTGATATTTTCCTATCTTTTGACCTTAGTTTTGGTCACATGCATAAGGTTTGTTTATATTAGTATAACATGGAGGTTTAGGTTCTATTTTGGATGTCTTAAACATGAGTATATCTTTCTTACATAAGGATTTTCATGGTGATTTTCTTAAGTACATGCCTTTGGGTTTCTGGTGACCGTTTTTGTATGAAGTTTCTCTCCTTTATGATTGTGGGTTTCCTTAATGTTAATCTTATGTTTTGGCCATGTAATACATCTGTTTTGATCATGGTTCATCCCTATTTTAAAGATGGATTTTTTCCTTTGTGGTAGTTTGACATTGGTAGTCACTATCCCTTTGATTTGGCTTGGTCAACACACATGGTAGCTAAGTGATGGATGAGGTGATGATCATACATTCACCATTTTCTTTGGTTTTATTTCTATTCTATGATTCAGTTCTCAGGTTTTCTTATGGTTTGGATTGGTTTTCTCTGAGGTTGAAGCTTGGTCTCCTCTCCATAGGTTTGGTTCCATGGTTTCTTAGGTCAGACATTGATTTTAGGGTTTCAGTGATCTTTCTTGTATGGAGTTTTTCCACCTTAAAGATGGTGATATTCCTTGATGCCAACCTTCTATTTAAATGAGGTTTATATATATTTTTGATGTTGGTTAAGTGTTGTTGTGGTGACTTAGCCTTTGTAGCCGACACACTTTCGTTTGGTCTCGATCGATACATTTTGGCTTTCGAGAGGATGGTCGTGATGGTTTCCCTTGATATCATCGAAAAGTTGATATGTTTTGCTTTGCTAGAGGCAACACCTATCTTGGACCATGGTCAAGACAATGGTATAGACACATGTGTATATGTTGGTAGAAATGCCTACCTTTGTTGAGGTCGTAACGTCTATTGTCGAGCCCTATTTTCTATTTCGATCGACATGATGTTTTGGTGAGGGTCGAAACCCTAACTATAAGGAGGTTGAGGCACCATGCTTGTTGGTGGTCGAGACACCTAGTTTGTTATGGTCAAGATAGTTGTTTTGTGATGATCGAGACACATATGCGAGGAGTGGTTGTGATACATGTGGGTGTTACAGTCATGACACTATAATTAGATGGATGGTTGTTACCCATACATGAGTGTATGGTCAATACACATGTATGACATAGTGAGATGGTTACATTGGTAAGGTATGCCCGTAGATCCAATCATATGATGACTGACATGGCATAATTACCTAAAAGGATTTGATTAATAATAAAATAAATAAAGGCAAGCTTCCACATCTATTTCACTCAGTTTTGAGATAATGATGATACATAGTGAATGTATAGAGAATTATATTACTCAATGATGTATGTTGTCAAATTACTAACCTTATGTATGAGATCATATGGATGCTCAGAGTACATATACATATTCTCATTATGTCCCTGATCGGTTGTTATTGTGGAAGGTTGATAAAAACAATAACACATAAGATCAAAGTGTGAGTTGGTTGATGACTAAATCACATTATTCATGATATGGCAATATCAAACCAAGCACATGGATAAATGTTAGGAAATAGTGTATCAGATAGACACACCTTGAGAGTGATACATGTTATTATGGTCATAGTCATCTCTCATTGTGAAGGTGGTGATTGTGATTTTGGACCTAAATCAGTTCACTCATCACATGTTGTTGGGTACGATTTGACATCATCAAATACAAACCTGAAAGACGGGTTGTTATAACGGTGATGATTTGGTGACTTTGACACATGGGGATAGACTGTGAGTG
The DNA here is from genome assembly GCA_963693085.1 of Alisma plantago-aquatica. Taxonomy (NCBI): domain Eukaryota; kingdom Viridiplantae; phylum Streptophyta; class Magnoliopsida; order Alismatales; family Alismataceae; genus Alisma; species Alisma plantago-aquatica. Next base: position 1,130,813,297 of record OY856409.1, on the reverse strand, counting down.
ATAGATATGGGATTCGTCCCTCCTACTAGAGTATGATATCCTGGCCACTTAATAAGCAGGTCTGAGAAACACATGTGTATGCACATGTGAATCAATACATGATATTGATGGCACATTATCTCGAACAGTCTGTTCTTGGTTTAAGAAATATGGATTGAACATTGATAGGATGCCAACCATGTCTTGAGTTCATCTTGGATATCAGAGACAAAACAATTATACAATCACTACAACACCTTACATAGATTGTAGGTTGAAGTTGTTTTCCAACTATCAATTTCACTTGGGTATTACTAATGTGCGACTAGGCACCACTCTATGCTTTTGATGTCATAAGGTAGTTATGGACATTCACTGCCTACATGACATGGGACCTATAGGGTCACACACATAGGAATTCATCTCGAAGAGGAGTTTGATCTTAAACGACAATTGGATTGATTACTAGTGTTTAGGTATTCAATTCACACAATTGATTGCTTGATTGACTGCCCAGGTCTACTAAACGACCATCTCACTGGGTGAGACAACCGTTTGGGCAGCCAGACGGGCGTCTCAAGTAGTTGAGATGATTGTTTGGGGGTCAGGTTGATCGGAAATTGATTTGGCTATGATTTGTCCTTGAACCGACCAATTGAATATGATTGAACCAACCAGATCATCTCAACTCACCACATGGCTGTCTGAGTGAGTGAGATGGGCATCTTGCTTCAGTGAAGATGACCCAGTTGGGTTGAAAAAAGGTTCGGGATGTTTCCCAAATAGTTTCAATTGTTCTTTACTTGAAGAACACAGAGATTAATATAAGATATTAATTGGATTCAAAATAGACAAATTCGTTTTAGATTGGGAACCATCAAACAATAATTTAGTAGTGTGAGACAACCATCTCGCACACCATATGACCGTATGGGTGTGCAAAATGGCCTTTTCGGCTGTTGTAGGTTGTAAAAATTCAAGATCTTCCGGTCCTTTCCACTCTCGCATATCAATCACATACAAAAAAGAAACTGGGAACCCTGACCCTAGCCTCTACTATACATAGAGGGGTACTGGGGGCTTCCCAGAACACAATTACAACACAAAAAACTGAGAATCAATTCCTCTGACAATTGTTGTCCTCTCTGGTTGTGGTAACTAAGAGAGCCCAAGCAAGTCCTACCTGAAAAGGAGGGATAGCCAATGAGAGAGAACAACTGAGAAGTTGTCATTGTGAGAGAGAAGGTTGGTGACTAGTAAACCAATGGGAGGGACAACTCCTTCCTGACCATTCTTGGTGAATGACAAGAGTTTTAGTTGGTTCGTGTGGACTACTCTAGAGATTGGAATCTGTTGGCTGCTTCTAGAAGGACAACTGCAGCTCGCAATGCATTGCCCGACCACAGGAGAGATGTAGAAGTCATCTTGTTTGTGGTTCATGGTGAAGATCAGGAGATGCACAACCACAATCCAAGAGCAATTTCTCAATAGTTGCAAAGAAGTGAGTTTTGTCACTGGACTTGCTCCATGACCAGTATAACTCGCAAAAACCATCCTTCCTATTTCATAGTAGTTGACGCGATCTTGCTATTATGGAAATATGGATAGATAAAATTTTTGTTTCTGCTGCTATACTTTGTACTCATATTTACCAATAGTAGTATCAGAGACATGTCAATTTACTAAGTTTAGGATAATCGATATGGTCAGATTTTTTGGTTTTATCATTTATTTATTACATACAATGTGAATATTTAAACGACTCTCATATGGGTAACCGATCAAAGACCACATAATCCCATACTAATATATATATATATATATATTTGTGTGTGTGTGCAATTTGCACATGTTTCCCTAAAAGTGGTTTTGATGGTGGATGTGTATCGTGGTTAGAGCTTAAACCCTAAATCTGTGTGTGGTTCAATGGTTTGGTTCTTGTTTATGTCGATCTGTATACCGAGCCTCTACCTCCTTCTTACCAATGTGAAGTTAATGTTTTCCTACTTTTGCCTCCCTGGAATGTAACTCGAGGTTTCTCTTATTTAATGTAATAAAGTAGCAATAGGATAGTTTCATTTCTTACCACGAAGTTGAAGATGTTTGTCGCCAGTTGAGATGATCAGTGTGTGAGATGAGCGGACCATCTGGAGGACCATGGAGGATAGGACAATGGAATCATATGACTATCTGGTAGGCCCATCTGATTGTTTGGAAGGAGTCCAAACATTGGTCGGATAGGATGCGATACGACCCTCCCAGAAGGTCCAACTAACCATTTGGAAGTAGTCCAAACATTAGTTGGACAGGAAGACCAACCGACCGGCTAAGAGGAGAGACGATTGGTTCAAGGGTTGAACTGATCTACCTAGATTGGCAAGTACATGTCTACACCAACAACATGTTCATGCATGTGATGTGATGATTGACCTAGGTAGTAGTAATTCCTTATGGCTCCAAGGAATTACAAGTAGACATGGCCATAACCATCACTTTTTGTTTTATATTACATGTTTACGTTGTGGGATATAGTATGTATATGACACATACTATATATGTGGAAATTGGATACAATATATATATATATATATATATATATATATATATATAATCCCTCAAATCAAACATATTAAGTTTTAGATTCTTTCCAATAGCAATACACATGAAAAGCTTGATCGACCAAGCATAGACTTGCACAAAGCATGGTGCGCCATATATCTCGTGGAAGTGTGATGCTAGATATGTAAATTTACACAAAGCATGGTGTGTATCTATCATATTAGCTATTGGGTCAGGCTTAACTGGTGACTTGGATAGCCCAAGCCCAGGGACATGTAGATGATCAGGGCAAGGTGTTGTGCATATCATTTATCCAAGAATTACATATGATGCAATTGGAAAGTTTGCCTACCTAAATAGTCAAGTTGTGGGCAATCAGCCAACGCTGACTCATGACTTGACAAAATATAGATCTTGGCTCATTAGAAAATTTCTGGCTATAATTTTTTTAATTGATACTTGAGGGTTATCAATTTGAACAAAAGAATGAGAATGAAATTTAATTAAAGACCCAATTATTATCGCCCAAATTTTAATTGAATCAAATCAAAATGAGTTTTTGACAACATTGCAAATTATTTTATAGAATCAAATGGTGACAAACAAACAATCTCTTTTCTCTGTGATCGGTCCTTGAGAAGGACAAAATTGTTGGGAACAACTTCCATGACTGATTCAGGATGCAAAAATTGTTTTCCCATAGGACCACAAGCTCTATGTCTTGGAAATGCCAGAACCAGAGGAACCTACTCAAAATATTGTTTAGGGGTGACAAGGATGCTTATAAGAATCATACCGAGGACACTGTGGATATCAAGTGTTTAATGCTATGTTCCATGAACCATGAGTTGCAAAGGCAGCATGAGAACATGGAGGTGATTGAGATGGTCACACTTCTCTAGAACATGTACCAAGATCAGGAAAGATAGGAGAGATACAATGTCTTCAAGGTGATGATCAAGTGCAGCATGACAAAAGGAGATCCAGTAGGTCTTCATGTTCTCAATCTCGTTGGGTATGTGGAGAACTTAGCCAGACTAGGATTCCCCTTGGGTCAAGAGTTGGCCACTAATGTGATTCTGTAGTCCCTGCTACAGTCATATAGTCAGTTTGGCATGAACTACAATGTGAACAACTTTGACAAGCTATTGACAGAGTTGTTGGGCATGTTGAGGACAACAAAGACGCAAATGAAGAAAGAAAATTCCAAGTATTTGATGATGATCAGAAAGACAAAGGGGAAGTCTAAAGGCAAAGGAAAAGCTAATAAGAATTCTAAAGCTAGCCAGAAGCCCAAGTCTTTAGATCTCAAGGTGAAAGGTGGAGTAAAGAAACAAAGAGGCGATAGTCACCATTGTCACCAACCTGGACATTAGAAGAGAAATTTTCCACTCTAATTAGAGGAACTACAGAAGGAGAAGGATAGTACTAAGGCCTCCACTTCATATATAAACAACATAATACAAATTTGGTTACTTATTCATATTGGTATATAATACCGAATAAGAGATCTGACATACTGATGTGCATGATCTAACAAGAAGTAGAATGCCTTCATGGACAAGGCACAGCAAGTTTTGCTGAATCCATTGTCTACATTTAAATGTATCTTGGCCCAATGGGCATGTAATAGAGTTATTAGAACTGCTATTTCATTATTCCATTCAAATAGAAACATTTTCTTTATCCATCTTGTATGGACAAAGATGATTATCAATAAAGAATTATTAGTGCTTCTATTTCGAAGAAATGATCTTGCCTGACAATGGCCATAAAACATCTTGAAATATTTATGTGAAATGATCCAAAGATGAATGTTTAAAATATTTATACCATATGATAATAATTGATAACTCAAGACTATCATTAGCATTAGTCATCTTGTATGAATATGAGAAGTGCATGCCTAGAATAGATGTCGATGTTGATCAAGATTACCTTGGTTATTGAACCTAAACAAACATGCAAGTCTTATTCACACACAATATGACATGACATCCTTCACTAAACGTAGTGGGAGGATAAAGCTTTCATTAGACCTTATGCATACGATGAATGAAGATCTTATCTAATAACACTATAAATAATTAACTTCATTTTCATTTTTTGGTAATATGATGATATGTACCAAATGAAGTGAAAACACTAATCTCTTGAAAATGTTCAAGTGGATTGTAAATGAAGTGTGAAATTGATGAAAGTATTAAGATACTTTGTTATGATCAAATGTTAAAATACTTAATATCAATACATTGAGTACCTTCAGGAAAGAACTGTGATAATGTATCACAAGACAATCAGTCTGAACATGATGATGTGTCAGAAGAAAGGAATTATACCATGATGAGTCATGATATAATCATCAATTAATCTAGTCTTCTTAAATCCTCATAAATATATACCTATCACTAAATCATGTACCACATGAATGGTTTATAAGACATGATATATGACACGATTTGGGAATGTCCCAATAAGTCTAAAGGATTGAAACCCCTCTTAAGAAAGTATTTGCTTGAGAAAATTTATGCAATGCCATGACTACAGAATATAACTATTAGTCACAATCCAATAGCCAAATCATTTTGTAAATAAGATAAGTGAATTCCTAAAGAATTAGTGGGAGTAAAAGTAGAACTCAAAGGTTTTGAGATCAACAATAATGGTTATGTGGATTGACATGGCACAATTACCTAAAATGATTTGATTAATGATAACATAAATAAAATTAAACTTCCAATTCATCTATTTCACTCAGTTATAATGTATAGAGAATTACATATACTCAATGACTTATGTTGTCAAGTTACTAACCTTGTGGATGAGATCATACATATGTTAAGAGTACATATACATATTCTCATTATGCCCCTAATTGCTTGTTATTGTGGAAGGTTGATAGACAATAGTAACACATAAGATCAAAGTGTGAGTTGGTTGATGACTAAATCAGATTAGTCATGATTTGGAAAATTTTAAACAAAGCACACAAATACATGTTAGGAAATAGTGTATCAGAAAGACCCACCATGAGAGTGACACATGGTTTTATGGTCACAATTATCTCTCATAGTGAAGGTGGTGATTGTGATTCTTAGACCTGAAATCACTACACTCATCACATGTCATTGGGTACTCTTTGACATCATCAAACATAGTCCTGAAACATCAGTTGTTGTAACAGTGATGATTTGGTGACTTTGACACATGGGGATAGACTGTGAGTGATAGATATGCGATTTGTCTCCTACTGGAGTACGGTATCCTGGCCACTTGATAAGCGAGACTAAGAAACGCATGTGCATGCACATGTGAATCAATATATGATATTGACATCACATTATGTCACATAGTGTGTTATTGGTTCAAGAAACATGGATTCAACATTGAGAGGATGACTAACCATGCCTCAAGTTCATCATGGATATCAGAGATAAAGTAATTATACAATCACAGAAACACCTTGCACATACTGTAGGTTGAAGTTGTTCTCCAACTTTCCATTTCACTTGGATAGCACCGATGTGTGACCAGACACCACTCTTTTCTTGTGATGTCATAAGCTAGATATGGACATTCACTGCCAACATGACATGGGACCTATAGGCTCAAACATAGGAACTCATCTAGAAGTGGAATATGATCTTGAACGATAATTGGATTGATTAATAAAGTGTTTAGGTAATCAATTCACGCAACTGATTGCTTCATTGAATGACCAGGTCTGCCAAACGACCATCTCACTAGGTGAGATGACTATTTGAGCAACCGGATGGGCATCTCAAGTAGTTGATACAGCTGTTTGGGGGTCAGGTTGATTGGAAATTGATTTGGCTAAGTTTTTCCCTTGAACCGACCAGTTCAATATGATTTCACTGACCGACTCATCTCAACTCACTAGATGGTCATTTGGTTGAGTGAGACGGGTTTATTGCTTGGGTGAAGATGGCCCGGTTGGGTCGAATGACGGTTTGGGATGTTTCCTGAATAGTATTGATTGTTCTTTACTTGATGACCAAGGAAATTAATATGAAATATTAATTGGATTAAAATAGCCAAATTTCTTTTAGATTGCGAACTGCCAAATGGCTATTTGGAAGTGCGAGACGACCGTCTCGCACACCAGACGACCATCTGGGTGTGTGAAATGGCCATTTCGGTTGTTGTAGGTTGTGAAAATTCCAGATCTTCTGGTCCTTTTCCTCCCGCATGTTGATCCCGTACCAGGTAACAACTGGGAACCCTGAGTCTGACCTCTACTAGAAATAGAGGGGTACTGGGGGCTTCCCAGAACACAACTATAACATAGACAATTGAGAATTAGTTCCTCTGACAACTATTGTCCTCTCTAGTTGTGGTAACCAAGAGAGCCCATGCAAGTCCTACCTGAAAAGGAGGGATAGCCAATGGGGGAGAACAACTGAGAAGTTGTCATTGTCAGAGAGTAGGTTGGTGACTAGTACACCAACGGGAGGGACAACTTCTTCCTTTTCATTCTTTGTGAACGATAGGAGTTCTAGTTGGTTCATGGGGACTACTCTAGAGGCATGAGTCTATTGGCTGCTGCTAGGAAGACAATTGCAGCATACAGTCAGTGGCCTGACCATAGAATCACTATAGAAGTCATCTCGTTAGTTGTTTGTGGTGAAAACCAGGAGCTGCAAAGCCACCGTCTAAGAGAAACTTGTTCATAGTTGCAAAGAAGTGAATTTTGTCACTAGGATTGCTCCTGGACCAGGTATAGCTTGCTAAAACCATCCTTCCTATTTCATTGTAGTTGACGTGATCTTGCATTTATGGGTATATAGATAGATATAATTTTTGTTTCCACTGATATACTCTATGCACGTCTTTCCCAACAGGTTACACATGTGAAGGTGAGGGATACATGTACATAGTGTTGTTGATTGATAACATAATCATAAAAAGTAATAATTCTCAATCCTAAACAGTTCCAAGAGAGTGGGAGATGACATAACTAGGGTTTGGTGCTTATAAGATCTTATGAAACCCTAATCGGCTATATATGAAACTCGAACACCAATTTATGGACAAGTTATGTGTTTGCTTTCCTCTATTTTGAGGTGATTATCATATTATGATGATTTTCGTCTCTTGTTTATAAACTCCTAACCTTACAAGTGATATGAATTTGAAAGACATAGATATGTGAATGCTATGGTGATCCTATATTAAATAGGATGGTGATAATGAGAAATGTTGAGGCATAATGTGTTACATATGCATGGACTATGTGATTGGATCTGATGACCTGGTAGGTGCTTTGTGTATAAATTGAGGTGATAACCTCTAGAGATGTGATTGAGGGATTGATATCCCATTATGAGTTATACTACATTATGATGAGATAATGGTGATGGTCCTGTGTATGGTAGTGTATCAGTTGCATGAGATGATGAGATCAGTTTATACCTTATCCATTTTATATCTTCTAGAGTGGTTTCACAGTTATACATTCTAGGTTGAATTAGGGTTTATATGTCCACTTGTGTGCTAAAGCCTTAATTCACCCAACTGGCATAAGTAATAAAGTGAAACTTTAATCATGTAGTTGTCCTATGCCATAGATCCTTTTTAGTGTCAACTTAATTTTCTAGATTGGTGAAATGAGTATAACTCAGAGTGCATATTGTTGTATATGCGGGCATGCAAGTTGAATGAATATCCTTGTTTCCACAATCATATGTGATATGGTGGGTGACATCGTCCATTCCTTGGAGATGTGATATGTGGTATGTGATATGTGATATGTGATATGTGATATGTGATATGTGATATGTGATATGTGATATGTGATATATGTGATGGTAGCAGTGCAACTGCATATGCCTTTTAATGGGATGGTCATGCGTGAGTCGATCCTCTAGCGTTGTGACTTGTACCAAGGCAGGCTAGGAGTTTTCAGCTTGACTATATGTCATTGTTTATAGATGACTCATGTGTTATGTCATTGTGGTGTTCTCGTGTACTGACCATGAGGTGTTGGAGAGGTCGTGGAATCCTCCTCTTCCATTGACCTTGTATGACACTGATTTCTACTTAGTAGTGGTCAATTGGATTTGGGAGGTACGACTCAAATCCTCAGGGAATTAATGAAAGATGTAACACAACCATGTAGTATATTTGCATAGGGACAAATGGGAATAACTTTTGATGATCCTTTCCCTTGCTTTTGTATAGTTTAGTTGATAGAAGATATACATGTTCTTGATATTCCTTCTAAAATGATAAGATGTTCTACAAGTCAGTTGCAAATGCTTATACTATTTAAGTAGTTCTATTTGCCTAAAATATATCATATAGTTGAATCTTCTCATCATGTTACTAGCTTTATTTTCGTCTCTTCTTTATCTTATATTTATGTTAATAATAGCATTGGCAGATGATAACATCTCATTTTGTGTACTTTTTGCGTATGATTTATGCTTTCCCTAGCATACCTTTTATTGATTTCTCTACTAATTTTAGTGTCTTAGGGTCAAATTCTTGAATTCATACATCTCTTACTCTTGTAGGATCATGCTACACCATGACCACGGTCAATGTCGTGACCGCGGCTATACAACCCACTAACGTCTAGGCTACGGTCGTTGCCTTTGTTCGACGACTCTAGACCGCGACCACATGCCCTCCCTCCTACCAAAGTAATGCCCCGCGACCGAGGCCACCCCTCGAACAAGGTTGTCCTCTAGCATACCGTGACCAAGGCCACCCCTAGACCATGGAAGACTACCAACACGCCACGACTGTGATGGAGGTCACGACCGATCTATACCTCACGACCGCAACCCAGAGGTTAAGTCGGTGGACAACATTTATAAATAGACCCCTGACCTCCACCCATGAAATCATCATATCATCAAGGACCACAAAGTGCTGCCAAATTCCTGAGTCATCCACATTCATACCCGTTAGTCTTGGATCTTTGAAGATAGAAATTAGAGAAGATTGATCGCCCCCTCCATTGAAGGAAGAAGCTGCCAGAACCACATCCACTCCAGATCTAAACTTGAAGAAGTATAGTTGGTGTATCACCTTCTTCCTCCTCTATCTAGATCTATCATCTCCATGATGTAGTACTCTCCCTCTTTGAGTTTATTGATGTATCTATCCTTCTTTGACGTTGTTATGCTGCCTGTTAACATGTGTGGCTAAACATTTAACTTGGGTTGAGGGTAGCCACTAAGGCTCTCCCAACATGTATATTTTTACTCCCCTTTGAATATATATATGTTCTTATCAAGATCATCTCTGTACTCTTGTTCTTAATGCTTCACTTATATGCTTAGTTACCATCTTGTGATGTTTTATTGTTGGTATCTCGAAAAAATAGTACCAACCTTATCTAGTGCTAGGAGTAGTGTGAATGCATGAAAGTGTTGGAATACTAAAGCTAACAGTCATATGGTTTGCTTTGCATTTGTTAGGCCATCATCTTGAGAGAGAGACTACCTTAAAACTTAGATCTATCCTAATATCAAGAGAGGAGGAAATATACATTTTTTATGATTGCTTGTAATCTTGAAAGGAGTATACAGAGGAGTGTGAGTTTTGCATGTTGACGAGAGATCTTAGTAGGTGAAACCCGATCCAAGTTCCTTTCCATAATTTTGTTTCTTACTTCTTGTTTAATGATTTTCTCTTGAATTATTTTCTTTCTTTTGCCTTCCTTTGTTTTATCTGGAGCATCATCATTCCTTAGAGAACACCCCCTTAATCCACCATTTCATTCGGAGTGTAAGAGTGTGAGACTCTATGTACTTAACATTTACCAACTTTGTCCGTGTGATTCGACCTCAAATACTACATTGGGCCCCATATAATAGTTGTGGTGGCTTGGGTGTTGGGTTTTAATCTTAAAAATCCAATAATAGTTTTGGTGGCTTGGGTGTTGGGTTGTAATCTTAAAAATCCAACCACTCTAGATCGGCTCCATTTTTGACGTTTGATTTAGGTCAGTCAACTTTTTGGCACCATTGTTGGGGATAAGACAAAATCATACTCTTAAGAACTTGAGTCCACTCACTATACTCCCGTACCTCAAGCTTAGCCATAATCTTGACTGCACAAAAACATTAAATAGACTACCCTACAATTACACAGAATAGTTTGTTTTAACACGTCTAGTTTTCTAACTTGACTGTGGGGTCTATTCAGGGAACCTAGAGGGAAGTAGATATTATAAATTCTTCACTTTAACTTCAACCCATAATTTCGCCTCGTGTGGACGTCAGTCTTACTGGGGACAATATAATTGCAAGGGTTCAACACAATCAACCACCACATGAGATGAAAGAAGAAAGAGAAGATCGTCACTCAGATGGTCGCTGCCATGAGGAAGAGCAACATGAGGAAGATCGACATCACCACCATCATCACCACTGTTGAAGGCACCATAGGAATCACTAGGAACATGAACACAATAATGAATGTGAACGTGATGACCAGAATAGTGAGGGTGAAGATGATGAGGAAGGGAAAACTCTTAGAGAGCTAGCCACATCTAGAGCCAATGAGTCAAGATGCCCAATTATCATCCTACACTTCAATGCAGCTAATTTTGATTTGAAAGATGTTGTAATCTCAATGATCCAGAACAAGTCCTTCTGTGGAAACTCAAGGAATGAAAATACGTACCATAATCGTGTCGCCTTCAATAACATTTGTGATACCTTCAAGATGAGGGTAGTGCCCCAAGAAGTCATATATTGTAAGGGATTCAATTTTTCTCTTGAAGATAAAGCTCTATCCTAGTACCTTAACTTACCCCACCAATCCATAGATGGATGGAGACCCTTTGCATATGCTTTTGTTACTAAATTTTACCCCATTGAAAGAACTATTTGTAATATGCAAAAGACCACTTCTTTCCCACTAAAACTAGGGGAAAATCTTCACGAGGCATGGGAACAATTTAAAAAATACCAGAGAGACTGCCCCCACCATAACTACCACAAAGGATTTTTAGTGACCACATTTTACAATAGGATAACTCCCATGGAAAGAACTTCGTTGAATGCAGCGACCGGAAGTGACTTTCTTAGTAAGAAATTGAGAAAAACCATGAAGATCATCGACAACATGGCAGCTTGCAAGCATGCATTGAGTATGGACGAAACAATAGAGGATCAGCCAAGAAGGCGAGCTCTGAAGGACCATCAATCGAAGCTAAGGATTTGGAAACCATTACAACTCAAAATTAGAAAATCACTACCAATGTCAAACAATTAAATGACACTGGGGGCAAGGGCAAGAAACACATAAAGAAAGTCATGAAATGCATTACATGTTGCAAAGGAGGGCATGGAGTCAACAATTGTATCTGTACACGACTAGAAGAGAGTGAAGAAAGCGAAAGTGAAGAAGAAATTGAAACTTTTTTTCTTATGCCAATTTCCAATGACCGAAACATCTTGGATTCAACTATGGCAACAAAGAAGCTGCTGAAAGTGCTCATCAACTAAGTAAATCATCTAAATTGCCTCCAAGATTTGAGAAAAAAGGAGGACCAACTCAATATACTAGACTTACTAGTTATTAGACGAACAAAGATAGATATCAGAGTCAAAATAAAAATATGAGTAGACAAGGTCAAGGACAGGGGAAAGGATTGAGCCAGACCAAGGATAGAAACCAAACTATCGCTCAATTGTTTGACTTTGTAGGGAGGCAAGATTTGATAAATGACCAGCTTACCCAAAGTTCCATCACCAATTCAGGAGTGTTAACTACAATGCAAACTCAGATGGCAGACATGCAAACCCATTAAAGGCAGTTTGATCAACAGCTTGCCCAATTAGCAGAACTTATGAAAAACCCTTCTGGGAAGATCCCATCAAATATAGAAACTACGAAGATGGCCACTCTCGATTAGGGAGGATGTTGAAAGATCCTAGCACCAACAACACCAAATAAGAAAGAAGTCATAGTGAGAACAATATGACAAGGTAATTATACTAGACGAATCCAGAGGACACGGAGCAACAGAAGACAACCGAGCAGAAGAAAATGGAAAAAGAAGAAGGGTGAAGAGGCCAAGAACTCAAATCCTATATGAGAAGTTTTTAAGTAGAGAAATCCTTATGCCCCAAGAGTCCCCTTTCCCTACAATCTAATCAAGGCACATTTAAAGAAGAGGTATGAGAAATTTATGGAAGCAGTAAAGAAGCTCCACCTAGATGTCTCATTTCTCGATGCAATTCAAGAGATGTCAACATATGCAAAATTCTTTAAAGACATAATCACAAGGAGAAGGAGAGGAGACCATGTTGAGAGCGTGCAATTGGTAGAAATGTCGAGTGCCTTTGTTCAAGCTAAGTTACCAACGAAAAAGAGAGATCCAGGGGCATTCAACATACCCTTCTGTGTTGGAGACAATGTGGAAAGGAAGGGATTAGTCAATTTATGAGAAAGCATTAGTCTCATGCCCTTGAATCTAGAGAAAAGGATTGGGTTGATGGATATGGTGAAGATAGGCATGGGAATTGAATTAGATGATCACATCTTTAAGAGACCCGTGGGAATAGTGGAGGATGTCCCGATATGGGTCGGGCATTTTTTCATACCATGCGACATAGTATTGAGACTCTACAGCCTTGCTGTGTACGAGAAGAACCTCCCCTCACGGCACCTCAAACTCAAATCGTTCGAAAAATCGGTCCCTGACCGTCGGGCTCTGATACCAAATGTAGAGTGGTTTCTCCCGTTCGAGTAACCAACTAGTGGGGGGGTTTTATCTCAAATGGCATTGCATGGATTAGCGCAATAGCAGGCAGCTATCGACCAGGATTTCATTCTGTTGTGATCCCACCCACCTGTTTTTTATATTTATCTGAAATATGAAAACCGTTGAATTATTGAATTACTTAAATACTTATTTATTTATATGGTATATACATATATAGTATATATATACACTATATACTACCATTTTTCTCCCTACTTTCTCTTTTTATCTTATCTCTATTGAATAACCCATATTTTTTTGTTTTATTCCAATCAAAAATGATTCTATCATTGATGTACCCACAATTCAATATGGATAGAAATATCCCACACACAATCTAGATATATCGACACATTCGAGAACTCTAAGTGTCCAATGATATTTGGGAGATCTTTCCTTGCAACTGGAAGGCTCTAATAGATGTAACAAAAGGAATTATTACTTTGCACATTGGTAATGATCACATCGACTTCTGAGTACAATATGCTATGAGAGGATCGTCTCTCTTTGAGTCAACTTACTTTATGGATAGCTACAATCAATACTGTGAAGAGGTGCAACAAGATAAGGTTATTGTTGATCCCCTTATGCGAGCTTTGAATAGTCCTCAACCTACCGTGGATGACCCAAAGGTTGTAGAACTCCAAGATTACTTAAATCAACTTGAAGAGGATCTCAATGAGGATGAAGAAACTTTTGAGACCACAAAGTATGCCTCACTTGAACAAACACATGAATAAAAGAGAGCACTGAGACCAAAGCCAGAATTGAAACCACTTCTTGACGGACTGAAATATGAATTCTTAGACAAAGATGAGAGGAATCCTGAGATCATTAATGCTAATTTGATAGATGAACGGCTAGAAATGTTGCTAAAGGAACTCAAATTGCATAGAAAGGCTATAGGGTATTCGGTAGAAGACATCAGAGGCCTCAGCCCTGCCTTATGCATGCACATAATAAATCTTGAAGAAATAGCTAAAACTTTAGCTCAACCGTAGAGGAAGTTGAATCAAATGCTAAAGGAAGTCGTAAAGAATGAAATTGTTAAGCTACGGGATGTCAGGATCATTTACCCCATAAGTGTCAGTAATCGGGTAACCCTTTCATGTGGTGCCCAAGAAAGGTGGAATGACAGTGATAAGAGGTGAGGATGGAGATGAAGTGACAACGAGAATGGTAACAGGTTGGTGTATGTGCATTGACTATCACAAACTGGATGGTTCTACTAGAAAAGATCATTTCTCTCTGCCATTTATCGATCAAGTTTTGGAAAGATTAGCTCATCATGATTACTTCTATTTCTTGGACGGGTATTCATGATTCTATCAAGTATCGATTCATCCCAATGACCAGGAAAAGACAACCTTCACCTGCATCTATGGCACATACACTCCCAGAAGGATGCCATTTGGGTTGTGCAATGCACCCGCAACTTTCCAACGCTGCATGATATCTATATTTGTGGACTTTCTTGAAGACATGGTGGAAGTATTCATGGATGACTTATGTGTGTATGGAATAGATTTTGAAGAATGTCTAAGGAACCTAGCCTTAGTCTTGCAATGCGATGAAGAAAAACACCTAGTCCTAAATTGGGAAAAACACCATTTTATGGTCCAAGACGTTATCGTCTTAGGGCATAAAGTTTCCAAGAAAGGGATAGAGGTGGACCTATGCAAAATCAAAGCCATATCCAATCTTCTGCCACCTAAATCCATTACATGAGTGAGGAGTTTTGTGGGTCATACGGGATATAATAGATGATTCATAAAAGACTTCTCAAAATTTCTAAACCCCTTTCGAATTGCTTGATTAAAGATGTTGAATTAAAATTCACTAGCGAGTGTTTAGACGCCTTCAAGACCCTTAAAAAGGCATTAACAATAGTGCCAATTTTACAAGTGCTAGATTGGGAGTTATCGTTTAAAATTATGTGTGACTCCAGTGATTATACTAATACAGTTGTCCTTGGACAGAAGAAGGACAAGAGGCACCATGTGATTTACTATGCAAGTAGAATATTGGACGAAGCCCAAGTAAACTACACCACCACTAAAAAAGAAATACTGGCTAACATATTTGCCTTCGATAAGTTCAAGTCTTACTTAGTGGGATTAGAAGTAATAGTATACAATGATCATGGAACTAGAAAATATCTCATGCAGAAGAAGGATACAAAGCTGAGACTTCTGCGATGGGTCGTATTACTGTAAGAATTTGACCATGAGATCATTGATAAAAAAGAAAAAGAGAATGTGGTTGCATACCACCTATCAAGGATAGTTTTTTATGAGGAAAATAAATTGCCTGTAAATGACAACTACACTGATGAAGCTCTCTTGATGGCCCAGTCAGATGAATGAAGCCTACCTTGGTTGGCTGATATTTGCAACTATCTAGACTATTGGTAACTTCTACTGGAGATCACATATAATCAGAAGAAGAAATTATTCTCCGATCTATAAAATTACTATTGGGATGATCCCCTTCTATTCAAAAGATGCTCTGACAACTTATATCATCTTCGTATACTGGAAGAAGAAGTGCCCCTAATCCTCAAAGAATGCCATTCCTCACCTTGTGGGGGCCATCACAGGGGGAAAGAACAACAACAAAAGTCCTAGAGTTAGAATTTTATTGGTTGACTCTTTTTAAAGATACTGTGTCATTTATCTAGACCTACAAAGAGTGTCAACTCATGGGAAACATTAGCCAAAGGAATGAGATGTCGATGGCCGATTGGGTGGAAGTTGAAACTTTTGATGTATGGGGTATTGATTATATGGTACATTTTCCATCATCAAAAGGGAACCAAGATATACTTGTTGTTGTGGACTACATCTCTAAATGGGTAGAGGTTGTTGCTACCCAAACCTATGATTCCAAGGTAGTAATCAAGATGTTTGAGAAAACTATCTTCCCATGGTTCTGGGTACCATGCACTGTCATAAGCGATGGGGGGTCTCACTTAGGAGAAAAGCAATTCGGAGCTCTATTTAGAAAGTATGGAGTAAAACACAAAATTGCAACACCATACCATCCCCAAACATCGAGACAAGTCAAAGTGTCTAATAGGTAGATCAAGCAAATCCTAGAGAAGACTGTAAGTCATATAAGGAAGGATTGGTCTATGAAACTCGATGATATGCTATGGGCTTACTGCACAATGTATAAGACGCCTATAGGAAATGAAACCCTATAGGTTGATTTACGGGAAGTCATGTCTTCTACGTGTCAAATTACAGCACAAATCCCTTCAGGCTATCAAATTTCTGAACATGGATCTTGACAAAGAGGGAAAGAAAAGATTTCTCCAACTTTAGGAACTTGAAGAGTTGAGACTGCATGCTTATGAGAATGCAAGGATCTTTAAGAAAAGAACGAAGGTATGGCATGATGCCCACCTGAAGAGAAAGGATGTTCATGAAGGATACAAAGTTCTTTTATTCAATTCAAGTATGAGGTTGTTCTATGAAAAGATAAGAACAAGATGGTATGGACCCTTTTCCATGGTAAAAATATACCTGTAAGTGACGATGAAAAAATAGAGACAAGACCGACACTTTCAAGGTGAATGGGAAGAGGGTAAAAAGGTATTATCAAGATGAGGCTTTTGTGAGAAGGACCGAGCTAAGTTTGGGGGAACCCAATCATCTACCAAATGAAACGTATGAGAAAGTATTGACACCAACTAAAGGAGGATGAAACCTGAATGAGAGAGATTTAAGCTAAAAGACTTCAAACTAGTTCTTCTTGGGGGCAACCGAAGTGTTTCCCGCTTTCTTTTATAATTCAAGTTTTCCTTTATCTCATGTTTTAATCTAAGAGCTATGTACCTCTCTCCTTCTAGGTATTTTGGTTTTCCGCATCTAGAATAAGTGTAAATGTAGTATGTAGATTGCCATCTTTTTACATAGGTTTTTAATGAGAGATTAGAGGTGTTCAATCTTTAAAATATTTGTCTCTATCGACATGGTTATGTGTGCACCATGGTCGTGACGCCTGATTTACATGTCTTAAAACTACGGTCGCCTACAGATCGCAGGCATGGCTTGACCACACTTGCGTCGGCCTACTCGGCTACCTCCAAGTATAAAAGCAAAGTGCTCTTAATGCCAGGGTTTTCTTTCTCTTCTCTCTTTCTGATTCTTCAATGTTGGAGGAACCATAACTGAAGAGCGACCAGATGCAAGAAATCACGATGACAGTCAAACACCAAGGGATGTTCTTTGTGAAATCAACCGCCAACGTCATAACCTCGCCATGATAGTGCCACCTTTGCCACTGCTTCTCTATCTTCCTATTTCAAACTCCTAGCTATGTCAATGTACCATTGCACACTCCCTTTGTTTACCGCTCTCTCGATCACTTGCCATAGGGGGATTGTCACCTTCCTTATTTCTTTGGTTTTCCCTATCACACGGTGGGTGAGAGAATCACCACGTACATTTCCACTCTTCAACCAAAGCTTCTCCATCGTTTCACTTTTTCTCTTCATCCAAAGTTTTTGGTTGATTTTTCTCTCGTATGCTTCTAGGTTAGCATCTATGTTCGGTCAAAGTTTGGTGGGGACCCACCGTGATTGTTGTGATCATAGTCGAGAGTCTACCTTCATGACCGTGATCCCGGAACTGATCATAGCTTTGGCTGCGGTCGCAGTCATTCCCTGCATGTAGCTTCTCTTGATTGGGTTTAACATCGACCGTGGTTGCGACATTTCTTTTGCCTTGACAATCACCTTTCGCGGTCGTGACACCTTTCTTGACCACATTATTGCTTTCCCTTTCTACCGCGGTCGTGACATGTCATGTGATTATGCTCTTTTGAAAATGCAATATTCAAGAAAAAACAATTAGAAATGAATTAAACCCTACTGCCATGAATAAAATACAAAATACAAATTTTGCTGACAATAATTTGAATGTGAAAATTTTTACTTTGTTAACCTCAACTAATGACACATTGATGAAATAGAAAATTTCACTGAGGGGTGTGGAAGAAACCTAGATAAGATAACCAAAGCACTGAAGGATAACCCCAACCTCTCACCAATGATAAAAAAAACCAGTTTCAACTAAGGAATAAGAAATACAAGTACATCCTGGCCCATAAGATGCCAGAAGAATATGAAGAATCTCAGGTGAAGTCATAGACAGACACCTTTGAGTACCAGCCATCTGAAAAAGAACTAAAGAAGCTGGAGAAATGCAAATATGAAGCCAAGGATACCAAAGGCGGCAAAAAGAGGAAATTGACAATCGTGCAAAAATAAAAAATTTAGGAAAAGAAGCGGCCCCTGAAGAGGTTAAAGAGGAAAAATAAGATGCCCTTAACTATAAGGCACAAAAATTCATACCGAGAGATCAACTACATCGGTCACACTTTGAATGGATGATAAAGACTAAAAGCTTCAAACTGACGCGATACCTAGATGTCGATGACTTCAAGAAGTTGGGAATATATGACCGGGTGATAGGCTTATTGGAAGGTGCCAACCTATGCACCTATGTAAATTAGAAGCTCCCTCACTCACTCAACTGAGATTAGAGTTCAAGACGTCATTGGAAAACTTTCTGTCAGTGATGGAGAGTCGAAAAAGGGTGGCAGAGACTTCAAGCTTGAAGTGAGAATAGGAGGAAAGGCTCATATAATTACTGAAACCATGTTGAAAACTATATTCATGAAGATGAAAAAAGAGGCACAAGTTTGCTCAACTGGGCCAGTCGAATGAGAAGTCATCAGATATAGAAGTCACAAGATGTGGGAGAAGCTGACCAGAGAACACAATCACAACTCAAAAAATTAAAAGGAAACTCTCATAACTTCCTACTTCATCAAAGTGATATAGAAAATAACCGTCAACATAGTCTTCACAAGATCAGAAACCAGAGGAGTTTCTAAGGGAGACCTATTTCTAATATGGTCCAAGCTCAATAAGAAACCGGTGACCATCGAAAGACTGCTTATCAAAAGGTTGTCAGTCACTGTAGGAGGGGAAGCAAAGTAGACAAAAGAATTCTATATGGGAAGCCAGATAACCCGAGTTGCTTACCATTTTATAGATGCCGATTTGATGATGAAGTATAAGAAGACCAAGGGACATACCAAGATAGATATCAAGTCCCTTATTAACAAAGACATCCTAGAATGGAAAGGCAGAAGACTTTTCTAGAAATAGAGCTGCTCTAAAGTCCTATTACCCCTACCGGAGATGGCATACTATGATTGTAAAGACCCAAGTCTCTACTATTAAACATGATAAACAAAAACACCAATTGTGTAGCAGTGGAAATTAAAATCTTGACTTCATTCAAAATGTATAAAGAGTACAATATAAATTTTTTCCAAATGGGAGTACAACTTTATACAAGCAACTACAAGGATCTAGGTAGAGGAAGACTTAACTAAAACAACATTGTCTCCAAACCAAACAACTATATAACATAAAAGCAAACATGATCACTCAAGCTATATATTCCTTTATTCTTATCCTATCCTTAGCCTTGGGTTCACCAAGCTTCCATGCGCACTCTGATCCTATCCTGGATGGTTGGGGTCATCCAGCAAGAGAAAGATAAACAAGGTATGTGTTAATAAAAAGGAATAGGACTAATAATAATAAAAAGCTTTGCAATATAAAAGATTCTCTACAATAAGATATTTCAAAAGAAATGAGGCAAATATATGAATATGAGAGAGAGAAACTGCCACATTTAAATATCAACAATTATCACATTTGCATGAATATAAATTATGACTCAACGTCCTCTCAATGTAGGGTGAGGCACCTACCGGACCTCACCAATGGCAGGGGGACTAAAACCCCAGTGCCTAAAAAGTGGCAGGGGGAATAAAACCCCAGTGCCTAATATATAAAATGGCAGGAGGACTAAAACCCCAGTGCCCGGCAGGGGGACTAAAACCCCAGTGCCCTGTGGGTGGTTTGTACTCATGTACACTACAATGTCAATTGGCCAATAACTATATCATGCATAAACATTTACTTGGCAGCATAGTGAAAAGGTAACAAGATAACATTGGGAATAAAACCCAAATAAATAACAAGACCAAATTACATAATTAACCCTAACTTATCTCCAAACGTGGGATATTTGTGCAAACACCCCTCAATTAACATCAATGAGGGTAAATAGTGATTTCAACTTCAGATTGTGCTCAAATTGCACAAGGTGTACAAAAATGATCCAAAAGGATGTGAAATTTATGAAAAAGGTCCAAATGGACTAAAATGCAAAGAAAAGCTCAAAAGTGGGTAAATTGCAGGGAAGACCCTGAGTTTCAGTATGTTACAACACACCACCCCTTAAAGAGGATTTCGTCCCCGAAATCACAACAAGAGGAAAGAGAGGGTGAGTGTGTAACATCCCAACCATAAACAACTAGGTTATAACCCTTAATCTAGGGTACAACATAAAATCTACATAAGTCAAGTGTTACTAAGGTTTCCACAAAACCTATAGCCTATATCAAACCCAACATAACATCTTGTTGCATAAACTCTATCATGAAAAGGCAGCATATCTATTATACTAACGCTTGTGTCACATTTTATTACAAAACAATTATATCTCAATATTATATCTTATGGGCTTCCCTCATCAAGGGTTTTAAGCACAATTAGGGTTTTAAGTACAATTAGGGTTTACTTAGCCATTTCAACTTATACTAAACCATTCCCAACAACACTTAATGTATTAGGTCAAAACCTAAATAACTCAACATTATTACCCAATAACTACATCATGTGGGATTATGCCATATAATTTTATCCAACAAATTATTAATCTAATAACAAGACTAAATGTGTCACATTAATGGCTTATATCTAAGGAACATATCAGCACAACATCTAACATACTCATATCCATGTCCTCACTAATCATTTTCTCTCACAACACTAATTACTATGAATCAACATCACATTATGCGAATCTAATTACTCATTATCACATTACTGATTTGATTCATAAACCAATAAGATGATCAATGACATGTATTTTAGTCAACAAGGTGATAAGCCTAACATGTGTTGATAATCGGGTCACAATTATGATTAAGCGATTGTAATCCATTTACATGCATTAAGGTATATCATGTGATGACACCTAATGTCACTAATGTGTCAAGAAAGGCATGAAGGGTATATATATACATGTTGTCAAGGCTAGATGATTACATCTTAGGGTTTAGGTCAACATGACCATTACATATCAAGGCATCCTAAGGGTGCATTTTACCATACACATTTTACCATTAGGGTGACTTAACTCAAACTATGAATATATGAATAATTAATGATTATGTGCATCAAGAGTATATTAAGGTTCAAGCATAAGGATTATGTGACTTATCCATTTTTTTATAAAACAAGATGAATTACAACTATATTGGGTTTGTTCAACTCTCACTAAACCCATGTCTAAGGAGTTAGAGTTTCTTGATTTCAAGGCATTGAGGGACTCCAACCCCATAAAGAGGATTTCATCCTCGAAATCAACAACCCTAAAATCTATCAAGGTACTAACGCTACCTTTCCACTCAAAGGGTTGACTAAGTCAAACCATTTTAAGGGTATAAGATCCAACATGAAAGTCTTACTATCCACTATCCTCCAAACTCAAGGTATAGCATAAGGCACACTAAACCCTAACATGGAAATCTAAGGCTCATATAAGCTACTTAGGGATTACGAGATGATTTTTGTTTGAGAAAAGAAATCAAATCATCATATAAGGGTTTCTAAGGTTATTCAACAATAAGGCAATATGTCTAAAGGTAGACTATTTCGAGCTGTCTGTTTCGGATCAGGCCAGGCCAGGTCATATGAGCTCAGGAGTCCTCGTGACCAAGCTAGTGGGGCAGAGGAAAATATTGCCAGCCCCCAAGCTCTGACCCTTTCTAGACACCATCACTTCAACTTCTTGCTCTAATAGCTACTCAATAGTCATTTCACCAAAAAGTTGACATATTTTATTTCTAATAAGAAATTATTATGCTCCTAAATCAAACATTCTTTATAGGTCAACTCTAAGGTGAAAAACTAACTAAAGGGAAACTATATCTTCTAGGGAGACAATTTTGAACTAGTCAAGAAATCCGACTACCTTGATGCTCTGATACCATGTTGTAAAGACCCAAGTCTCTACTATTAAACATGATAAACAAAAACACCAATTGTGTAGCAACGGAAATTAAAATCTTGACTTCATTCAAAATGTATAAAGAGTACAATATAAAATTTTCCCAAATGGGAGTACAACTTTATACAAGCAACTACAAGGATCTAGGTAGAGGAAGACTTAACTAAAACAACATTGTCTCCAAACCAAACAACTATATAACATAAAAGCAAACATGATCACTCAAGCTATATATTCCTTTCTTCTTATCCTATCCTTAGCCTTGGGTTCACCAAGCTTCCATGCACACTCTGATCCTATCCTGGATGGTTGGGGTCATCCAGCAAGAGAAAGATAAACAATTTATGTGTTAATAAAAAGGAATAGGACTAATAATAATAAAAAGCTTTGCAATATAAAAGATTCTCTACAATAAGATATTTCAAAAGAAATGAGGCAAATATATGAATATGAGAGAGAGAAACTGCCACATTTAAATATCAACAATTATCACATTTGCATGAATATAAATTATGACTCAACGTCCTCTCAATGTAGGGTGAGGCACCTACCGGACCTCACCAATGGCAGGGGGACTAAAACCCCAGTGCCTAAAAAGTGGCAGGGGGAATAAAACCCCAGTGCCTAATATATAAAATGGCAGGGGGACTAAAACCCCAGTGCCCGAGAGGGGGACTAAAACCCCAGTGCCTAAAAAGTGGCAGGGGGAATAAAACCCCAGTGCCTAATATATAAAATGGCAGGGGGACTAAAACCCCAGTGTCCGGCAGGGGGACTAAAACCCCAGTGCCCTGTGGGTGGTTTGTACTCATGTACACTACATTGTCAATTGGCCAATAACTATATCATGCATAAACATTCACTTGGCAGCATAGTGAAAAGGTAACAAGATAACATTGGGAATAAAACCCAAATAAATAACAAGACCAAATTACATAATTAACCCTAACTTATCTCCAAACGTGGGATATTTGTGCAAACACCCCTCAATTAACATCAATGAGGGTAAATAGTGATTTCAACTTCAGATTGTGCTCAAATTGTACAAGGTGTAAAAAAATGATCCAAAAGGATGTGAAATTTATGAAAAAGGTCCAAATGGACTAAAAGGCAAAGAAAAGCTCAAAAGTGGGTAAATTGGAGGGAAGACCCTGAGTTTCAGTATGTTACAATGATGCCCATAAGTTGCAGCCCACATAGGAGGATGTAGACAAAATGCTCTGTGCCATGAGCATAGTTGTAGGGCTCGTATCACCCACTGGCAAGAAGAGTAAAAGGGATAAGACATCAGAAATAGAGATGCAAAAGCCAGAAGAAAGAAATAAGTTGGCAATAAGGAAGTGTAAAAAGAAGACATCAGATAGATCTGCCACCCCAAGTCCACCTTCACCACATATGTCAACAGAGGTCAAAGACCAACCTGTAGTAGAAATGAACAGTGGAGTCAACATAACACATGTCGAAGCTGCCGAATAAGAATAACATGTAAAGGGGGAAAAGGAACCACGTCAATAACCCAAAAGACCCAAAGTTGCACCCAACCCTATGAGCCCAGAAGTGGTGTTGCAAGTACCTAAGCAGCCAAAAGTGGGCGCCTCTACCTAGGAAACCGATGTTGAACCCAAGAAGAACAAGTCATCTTCACAACCTAAGGAACCTGTTGCATCAAGTACACCAGCAACAACGCCTTCAGAGTAGAAAAATCAATGCCCACAGACTTTCAGTGATGTACTAGGGCACAAATTTGATGCCATGTGGTTACACATGCAACACACTTATGAAATTAATTTCAATATCACTTATAACTTGTGCACACTGACAATGCAGGTACAAAATTTGAGCGCAAGAACTGAGGCACTCCCCCAGTTCATGCAGGAGGTCGTCAACACCCAAAATGCGATGATGGGGGCTCTAAAGACGCTAACATAAGAAATGGAGGACCTCAGAAAAGAATAAGATGCCAAGAGAGCTGATAAGGAACTGACGAAGAAGGGTTACAAAGAAGCATTAGAAGATTTATAAAAGGAACGTCAGCACTTAGATGAAGACTACTGACAACTAGTTGTAGAATTCTAGGAGATGGAAGGCTGGCAACGAAGAAAGAAATCGAAGCATCTAACCAGTCCTTCCACATCACAAGCCTCCTCAAGCCCCTCGAGCCTAGATAAAGATGACGTTGACATAGGAGGAACATGTGTGGCCACAACTTAAAAAATATGAAAGTGACAATATAAAGACTACCCCAAGGGTTGAACCTTCTATGAAAGAGGCGCTGCAAAAATCAGAAACTCGTCAAGGTGCCATGACGAAGAAGGAAAACACCTTATCAAGAATGTTCGATTTGAACAAACAAACCAAACGATGATAAAGTTGTAGCAGTAGAACCCCAACTGAATGTTGTCATCGGGGAAGAAAGCCCTGTCATAGAAGATCTAACATCAAGAGAGATGATTGATCTGAACAAGTTCTAGGATGACATGACTTTTTGCATGGACATATATGATGACTTTCTATAGGACCCTAGGCATTATGAGCACAACGACACCCTCTATGATGGAAAGATGGATGCAACGTTAGTCGTGCTCAATTCAGTAGAACTAGAGCAGCCATCAAAGAATGACAGACCCATAGAAGACTTAACTACAGAGATAAAGATTAGTGAGATATCTGCGAACAATGAAAGGCAAGTAGCCAAACAAGTATAGTTGGATGCTGAGATATAGCTTCCCACCACGGAAGTACAACCGCAACAATTCAAACAGCAAGAGATGAAACTTCAAAAGATGTTGAAGGGGGACTTGCCTCCTTCTTCACAGACAAGCCGGTCAGAAAGTGGAGGGCAACAGTTGATATTCTACCATTAGGTGTTGCCCATCCTCTATCCTACAAAATGGCAGACATGGACATGACCTCCTTGTCCAAAATCACATGCAGAGATGTCTATGTTTTGGCAGATGTGCTAGATGGCAATCTACCAGACATTGATATTCTCTACCACAACAAAGGAAGGTCGCTTAACATGGACCATTTTAGAGGAATATTTTTAAAGAGAGAATGGGTACACAAAAAGTTGTTCAAGGTATTGTGCGCAACTATGTTGGAAAAAATTTCTACATCCTGAGAAAACACAACCTATTTTCAACGGCATGACTCATCTAGTGGGTCAGCTTTTTGACAAAAACTATGAATCTTCTGATGTGAAAGAACTAAAAAAATTAGTGAGCAAAGCAAAAACAAGATTTGTAGTTATGCCTATAAGGAATGTAAAGCATTGGGCCCTTGTTGTCGTCAACCTATATGAGTGATGCACTACAATGTTCAATTGTTGTGCAATGGAATTGGACAACACTTTCTTAGTTGCCAAAAATAAAGAAGCAAGGGATGTTCTAAAGGTGTCGCTACGTCTGTAGTGGGATATTCAGACAGTGGAAAATCGACACCAAGGGATATGGAAATAGTTCTTCATCTGTAAAAAGGTCCCTAAAGAAAAGTCTAAGATAGGGGATTGCACTTTCATTTTACTGAGAATGATGGAAGTAATCAACAAAGGATCCCACTGGAAGACCTTCGCACAGAAGACTTACATGGCTTATGTGGTGTCTATGCAATGGAAGTTATCTTTAATCGCCTCTTCTTCAATGACTCAGTGATGCCTTCAAATGCAATACCACGTTGGCTTCACCATGACATATCTCTATCTGAAAAGAAAACATGGAGGGAACGTCTAAAAACCATATGGGTCGATCTGGATGAACCCTCTAGGGAAACTTCTTGGAAGTAAGGATGGGGGGAAGACACTCCTAACAAAGTAGAGAATCAACATGAAAGCAAGCTAGAACACTCTCCTTTAGTAGAGAAAGACAATGAACAATCTCTAGCTCATGATCCTGAAGAAGGGGAGATAGATGAAGATGATATGCCAGAGATAAAACATGATGGGACATCAGGAGAAATAGTGCCAACCTTCAAAGATTTTGATAGGTGGAGATATGAAAGCTTGTCACTTGAATCCTTATAGTTGATAATCAAATTCTTAAAGGAAGGTGACACCATGGCCGAGGCAATTTTCGAAATGGATGGAATTTTTGTACTAAAGGATGACTTCAGAGATACTTTTAAGAATAAGAGGGTACCTTTCAGTCAGCACTATCTCAACCTATCAATCAATACTGAGCGACAACATGCCAAATGTGCATATGGCCTATATTCTCCTAGTTGACAATATCTCATAGGATAAAAGGTGAGGCAAAAAAGACTGCCTACTGCAACGCTTGGTGACCTCTCTCCCTCACTATATATTCCTATCCATCCTACAAGATAGTCATTTAACTCTGCTAGTAGTCAGTATTCTAGCAAGGACTATATAACAACTCACATGCAGCCTTTGCACTCAACAAACACACAAACATGACTATTGCAAAGCACCTACATAAGAGAAGGCAGTCATGTGCTCCGAATCAATAATAGCAATGATCAAAAATCATAGAAAAGGGTACAAGAATAAAGAAGGAAAGTACTTTAGAAAGATGCAGTTCTGCCATAGAAGCCCTCAACAAGTACCACTGTCAAATTACTGTGGGTTCTATTATCTAGCTTGTATGATCACAACATGAAAAATACCACCCACTACATGGAGTATATGCCAGCATGCTCCTCGAGTCCAAACAGGTGACAACAAATAGCTAGCAGTAATAAAGAAAGCTCGTTTATACATCCAACTCCAATTTTGACACCCCGGGTCAGGGTGAATGATAAGTTTGGTGGAGGAGTCATAAACGGGTGTGAGAGGTACAGTTTTGTCACTAAAATTTTTGAAAAAAATCTTGTATTCATATTCTTTCTTCTACTACAACTATGGGACAAAATTTTCAAAAATTTAATTTTCAAATTTTTTTTCTATAAGTTGCAGTTTTGCTTAGACCCTTCTTAGACTTTCTAGCCCTCCTAAAGTACTAGTGCAATAATTTCTAGTAAGGCACAAATGAGCTTCCAATACACATAAAAGTGAAAAAAGAAGCCCAACAATATGGTTTATGTAATTCTTATGACAAAATGCCATGTGTGGAACAATCCTAAATCTTTGGAATCCTTGGAAACTTGAGGACTTTACCAAGCCATACTCCCGACCAATCACCCTAACCTGACAGTTCTAGCTAGAAAAGCATCACCTCCATTGAGAAGGAAACAACTGCCCCTTCCAGGTTTAATTATCCCTGCTTTGGGATGAAAAGAGGGTTGGCCGCCCAGAAAATCATTCAAAACCCTTTCCCCAAACCTGAGATAGATATGAAAAGCCAAAGAAAAAATATATTGAGAGTTGTGCCTAAAAGATGCCGAAGGATCCCACACGGCCGGTGTATTGTTTCACTCATGAATGTATATATGTCATTCCCATAAGTGGAATCCTAAAGCCAAGTATATCCACCTCCACTCCTAAGAAACCCTCACACAACCACCTGACTTAACATCAGGATCCTTTGGAGCAACACTGTCCCTACAAAAGCCAATGGGTGTGGGAAATTGAGGAGTGTAGGAAAACACTTAAAGCCTAAAACCTACCTGAACACATTAGCATAGGGCCAACTAAAATAAAGGAAGGGTGTGAAAGCTACCCCTCAAGGGGATGTTGTACAAGTATAGCTAGCAACTTAGCACATAGAAGGGGGAAGTCATTGAAATGACGAGCCCTTTACTACAAAGTTGCATTCACAAGGATTCAAAGTCATGCAACTATGGATACAAAAGGGAGGAAATAGAATTTCAGGATTTTAAATAGACATACCACGAGAGTTTTGATACAAGAATGAGATAACTCTATAATGGTAGATTTTCTGAAAAAAATTTACCCATAGCTCATGTCTCTATGATTTCAAGCCTACCCATTAGCCTAAGGACAAGCTCAATCCTATGTTTGGGGGAGTTGATAACATCTCATTTGTGTACTTTTTGTGTATGATTTATGCTTTCCCTAGCATGTTTTTTATGGATTTCTCTACTTATTTTAATGTCTTAGTGTTAAAATATTGAATTCATACATCTCTTACTCGTAAAGGATCATGCTACACCATGACTTTAGTTAATGCCGTGTCTGTAGTTGTACAACCCACTAACATCCTGACCGCGGTCCTACCGAAGTAATGCCCCATGACCGAGGCTGCCCTCCGGCGTACCACAATTGAGGCCATCCCTCTACCGTAGCAGACCACCAGCGTGCCACAACCACAATGGATGTTGCAACTGATCTATACCTTGGAATCACGGCCGAGAGGTCCATTCAGTGGGTAGCGTCTATAAATAGACCCCCCACCTCCACCCATCAAATCATCAGATCATCAAGAGCCACGAAGTGCTACCAAATTCCTGAGTCATCCATGTTCATACCCATCAATCTTGGATATCTGAGGATAGAAGTTGAAGGAGAGAGAAAATTGTTCTCCCCCTCCTTCAAAGGAAGAAGCTACAAAAACTGCGCTCACTCCAGATCTAAACTTGAAGAAGTATAGTTGGTGTATCACCTTCTTACTCCCCTATCTAGATCTATCATCTCCATCACACTGTACTCTCCCTCTTCATGGTTATTGATGTATATATCCTTCTGTGATTTTATTATGCTGCCCGTTAACATGTGTGGCTAAACATTTTACTTAGGTTGGGAGTAGCCACTAAGGCTCTCCCAACATGTATAATCCTAATACCCTTTGAATATATATATGATCTTATCAAGATTATCTCCATAATCTTGTTCTTAATGGTTCACTTGTATGGTTAGCTACCATCTTGTGATGTTTGATTGTTGGTATCTCGAAAGAATAGTACCAACCTTATCTAGTGTTATGTAGTATGAATGCATGAATGTAATGACCCTAACCTGGGTTTTGGAATAAGCTTGGATTTTTTGCCTACATAAGATGATTAGAAACTTGTCTTAATCAATTGAAAAGTAATTAATACTTCAGGATAGCTCAAGTTTTAGATTGGTCCTGTTTGAATGTTGTTTGAGCAATGTTTGCTTGCTTTCGACCAAAGTGCAATTTAGACAAGATAAGGGGATTTTTTTGTAATATATCTCGTGATGGGTGTTCCCTTAGTACATTATCTTCATAATAGAGAGCATGATCCTAAGGGTCTCCTTGTGGAAAGCCTAAATTCCAAGCTGAGCTTGTATGGTTGATGCTTGTGCTTTATGTGCTAGTTTTGGCGTAACTTGCAATTTATCCAATATATGGGGTTGGTGTGCAAATTACCACCTCTAGAGTGTTCCTACTCTCTCTTGGTATCATCTAGAGGAGAGATAGAGAATGGGGCACCTTGTTTGAGTCTTGCTTGAGTGATAACACTCTTGGTTATGCTAGAACCATAGAATGTTGTGTACCTTGAACCCTAGATGAGGTTGTGTCAAGTTGAGAAGGGCATATGGGGGTACCTATCGATTTTTAAACTAAATAGTAAGTCCCTTATCAGTTTGGAAACTTTTGAAATCATTCATGTCGGGATAAGTACCTCAAATAGGTGAAGCCTATCAGTTTGAGACTTCCTTGCAAAAGTGTATTCAGCTTGTACACAAAGCAGTGACAAGTTCAATATCTTATCAAGGAAGCTACCCAATTGCCAATACCTTACCCTTGGATTATCCACAAGAGTTTTGCATGACAAGATAAATGAGGTTTCATGGTGTCACCATGCATTGTGTCACTCATGGACATATGGTGATGACCCCTTACACATACTCTCTTTAATGAGCCATAACTATATATACCCCTCTTTTCACCTCCTAGTAAACCTTTCAACTCCTTTACCATCTATTGCTTAAGTGGACGACCCTAGGTGCTCAAGGAGGACTAGAAAGGCTGAGTAACTTTCCCTATGTAAAGCCATGGCTATCTCCTACCTTGGATGGGATATGCTTCTCAAACTATGATTCTTTCTTTCTTCCCTTCTTCACCAAGTTCCTTACAAACAGAGGTGTAATGATCAAGTTTTGGACTCTTGACAAGTCATATTAAACCTTGGTAATGTGGAGCTTGGAATCTTGAAGCTTTAGTGATGATCTTGAGGTGGGTTATATAACTTGAACAAAATTTTATTATTATACACCTTCTTTCATGCAATATTTGGTGATTCCTTTTCTACTTCGACTTTTCTTATTTAAATGATGGTTTTAGGAGTTCTAATGGATGAATGGGGCTATTGCCCATGAACTACAGTAGTAATGGACAAAGAGTTTGAGCTTCAAGATGATGAAATTGATATGCACAAACTAATATTGGTTTGTGGGAAACCCTAACCCGATACAAGAATATAGGTATGAAAACTGATACACATGAAATACTATCCTTTTTGGTTTGTAATATGAGTAAAATTACTGTCCCTTTAATTGTTAAACCTTTCACTTAAATGCTAAGAATAAGTCAGGACAATATCCACATGATACCTAAGTCGACACATACATACTTGCACCATCACATGGATGGCCGATATGACTTGTAATGCTTTAAAGCAATGTGTTATTATTAGGCCGATACGCTAGATTCTCTAAAAATGATATGCCTTAATGGCATTAGCTTTTCATGACCAAGAGATGACTAGTGAAGAGGGAATATCAAATTATGATACTTTGGTTGAGTGTGGAGGCTGATATAATCAATCCTAACCCTAATCTGATACACTCACAATCTGATATTCCTTTAGCCCAACCCATGTGTGATGGGAAACACCCTTAGCCTGACATACTTGTGAATAGTATGGGTAACCCTTTCTTATAAGCCTTGAATGATACACCAAGTAGTGGTGAGGCCAACAAGTGCATGAACTAAGTTGTTGAATGAGGGTTCATCCAAAACAATATAAACCATAGATGTCGATATCCCATGTTGAGTGGTTGATACTCAAAAGGAATAGATAGGCTGATACCCTAGTTGATGTTGAGTGGCCGATGCCCTAAGTTGATGGGGAGGCTGATACCCTAAGTTGATGGGGAGGCAGATACCCTAAGATGATGGGGAGGCTGATACCCTAGTTGATGGGGAGACCGATACCCTAGTTGAAGGTAAGGTCAATATACAAAGGGTTGAAGAGGTCGATACCCTAGTTGAAGGTGAGGTCGATATCCTAATTAATGGTGTGGCTGATACACTAGTGGATAGAGTGTCCGATACATTAGTTGATGTTGAATGGCCGATATCCTAAGTTTATGATATGGCTGATACACCACATGATGGTATGTCCAACACACATAAGAATACTCTTTGGCCAATATACCTCAGGTACCATACAAATGATACTACCCTAAACATCTCCAAACCAACAACATTTGATATACCTTGGCCGACACAAGAAGATATGCCTTGTCCGATTCAAGTATATGTGTCTAGGCCCACACAAGTGAATGTGTCTAGGCTGATACAAAGATTGGAATGAAGGTTGATACACCTTGATGAGTGAAGGATGATACACCTTGATGAGAGTAGGAAAATACACTTTGAATATAATTAATAGATACATCTTGAATGTAATGACACATATACACTTCAATAAATGTTGGTTGATAACCCGAAAGAAGGTTAAAACAATGTCATAAGTATGTTGAAGTCAATATCCTAGTAAGGATGAGAGAGAAACTTGTACTACTCATATGAGGAAGATAATATCTTATGTTGATAATTAATTAATGATACTTGATGAGAGTAATCAAGTATGGTTGAGATTTATAGAAGTGAAATAATCTATTAGATGTGAAGAGCTAGGAATTAGGGTTCGGTTGTTGAATAAAACTCTAAAGACCCTAATTGGTTACAATATAAGTCCTAACCCTAATTGTGAGAGGGTTCTAACTCGATCAAGGGATTATCTATGACACAATGGCATGTAAAAATGATAATATTACTCCTAGAGATAAGGAGTTATGATCTAGGGTTGGTCCTCGACACCCTAATCAGTTGAAAAGAGAAATCCTAGCCCTAATCACAAGAGGGAAAGTAACTTGAAATGGCATGATGACAATATTCAATGGTTACAATAATGAAATCTTAACCATGAATGCCTTATGGATGAATCCAGATAGATACTAATCAAGTTATAATGTATTATAACTTGATTATGCCTTATGAGGCCTATGGAATAATAGTTCCACAGAAAGAATGTATATAGGTCTGATGACCTGGCAAAAACATAATTTCTAAGAAGATGATGTGGTAATGAATGGTGAGTTTGAGGGATTGATATCCCATGATGAAAATGATAGGGTAACACAGAAGTGTTCCAACTGTTAAGGAATCTTAGACAATATTATATACCTTTCATTTTATTATATTTGAGAATTGATTAAGGGGTTATTTACAATATGGTGCTGACATTTAAATTAATATCTCTTTTATCATGAGACCCTAACCATGCAAGTGTTTTGAAATAATAAGCATAACCATCTATGATCTATGGTGATGTGACATTATATAGATTGAATAGGCCTTGTAAGCCATGTGAAATACTTGAACAACATGTATGATGTTTATATGGGTCTTATGATGTAGAGTTGGTTGTTGCTTAATGAGAGGTGACATTGTTCAATAGTGAACTAAGAAGATTGAAACCCCGTAGCATGTGATATCAAGTATATGGGTCTGATGACCTAGAGAAGATTGTTTCTTCATAAGAGGTGACACTATTCAAAGATGAACTGAGGGTTTGATACCCAAATCATGTGATCATGATGATGAAAATATTAAAGGAATGAGATTCCTAGCTGTATAATCATAGGATTGATGAATATCAATACTTGGCTGTATAATCACATGATTGATGAATTTAATACATGGATGTATAATCACATGATTGATGAATATCAATACCTGGATATATAATCACATGATTGATGAATGTCAATACCTAGTTGTATAATCACATGATTGATGAATATCACTACCCGGTTGTATAATCATGGGATTGATGAGAGTCAATACCTGGCAGTATATTCACATGGTTCACTGACATCATACCCTGGTGATATGAAATAAGGATAATCTTGATATGTTGGTATAGCATGATTGGTAAATGATATACAAGTTCTTTATATTTCTTCTAAAAGATTGAATAACCTATCTGTCTGTCGTAGATATATGATCTACTCATTTATTGGGATATCTTGTCAATGTTCTCATTATAATTGGAACTTCTTAGTATAACCGTTGCTTTATCATTATCTATATATTTAAATAAAAATATATATGTGGTAATAATATTGTTGGCATAGAGTTATATATGCCGCTAAGACTTGTTGTATCACCCCGTGGGTTCCACAACCTTTTAGGTGGATGTGCACAAGAAGATAATGATCATATAGTTTAGAGTGAGCAGCAGTTGTGAGAATAGTAGTAATATCTCAGGTTGAGTATGTTGTTATGTATCTAGTAGAATAGAGTCCTATGTGTCGTCCTTGTGCTCTCAGGTCCTTGGGAGATAATTTTTATATCCAGTTTCATGATCGATCTGAGATTTTGGTTAGAAATACCTTGATGTATGATGTTGCTTTTGAGTATGTTTTGGTAAAACAATTTCTGTCTCATATCCTTGCTATATGAAGGAATGATTTATGTACACGCTAACAATGATGCATATGTAAATATGTCCTTGGGCCTTTTTGTGAAAAGTTCGTCGAAGTGGATCTTTGTGGAAAAATTGATTTTAATTTTTTAGTGATTTTTGGTAATTCACTTTTAATGATTGTTTCCACATGATTTGGCATGATTATTGTTAGCAATGAATAACGGTTGTTGCAATGAAGGTGTTGGAATATTAAAGCTAATGGTGATATGGTTTTCTTTGCGGTTGTCGGGCCATCGCCTCAAGAGAGAGACTACCTTAAAACCTAGATCTATCCTAATCTCAAGAGAGGAGGGAAGAGATGTTGTTGATGATTGCTTGTAATATTGACATGAGTGAAAGGAGGGGTGTAAGTTTTTCATGTTGGTGAGAGATCTTAGTAGGTGAAACCCGATCCAAGTGTCCTTCCATACTTTTATTTCTTACTTCTTAATTAACATTTTTCTCTTGCATTATTTTCTTTCGTTTGCCTTTGTTTGTTTTGTTTGGAGCATCATCGTTCTGAGTCCCCTTAATCCACCTTTTCATTTGGAGTGTAAGAGTGTGAGCCTCCACATGCTTTACACTTACCAATCTTATCCCTATGGTTTGACCCTAAATACTACATCAAACCCCCTATAATAGTTGTGGGGGGCTTGAGTGTCGGGTTATAATCTTAAAAGTATGACTACTCTAGATCTGATCCATTTTGGACGTGCAATTTAGGCTGGTCAACAGAGAGTTATATATCCCACTGAGATATGGATATCACCCCGTGGGTTATCCACATCTTTTAGGTGGTCGTGCACGAAGAGGTAGAGACAGTGTAGTTGAGGCTGAGCAATAGGGAGAGTGGTAGCTGCAAGATTGAATGTATTGCTAGTATTTTAGTGATAGTGTAACACCCCTATTAAGCATTAATATAAAAATGGAAGCAACTCCCATGTTTTCCATAACACGGGGTATTTTTGCTCAAAGGGAAGTCAAAATCATAATAATTGTTGCAAATAAAGTAAGCAATAACCATGCATAGATATTAAAATTAATTTATATATTGTTCATAAGTGAGTTCTTGAACTGAAACTAACCAAGACAAACATGATTATACATTATTGAAGACACACATGAGATTATCTATACTATTTAGGATCTTCTATCGTAGATGGAACCCCACCATGTGAGTATCTTATCAACCTCGATCTATTCCTTCAGTTGACCTTCATTGGGATCTATTCTGGAAGTTGCTTTGTACCTGCGTGCATCACACCCCCAGTCATGCATGCAATAAAAGAACATTAGAGTAAGCAACATTGAGTATTATTGTGACAAAATAATAATTGGGAAAAAGGAAAAAAAACATGATACTAATTAAACAATAGATTTGGATTCACATAACTAAATGTTGGTGGTTGATTATAGTATCCTTGATATTATTTGCACCAATGGTACTCATAAGGCACGTAGGATCAACATTAATATGATGAGAACAAAATAATACGACCTATTACATGATTCGTCATTATCTTGACATAATTAATTTTAATTGGATTTTCATAATCATAACATGAATTCTTGGAGATAGAACTTGAAAGCATAAGAATCATATAATAACATTATAACAAGAAGTATCCCAATTGAAGTACATGGCTATGCACATAGTTTAAGTTGATCATCATGATTCAATAAACATAAAGCGATTGAAAATTTATATTAAATACTCAAAGTGCATGAATCTTCTTACCTCTCTTATAGGGAAGATCTTAGTTGTTTCCTTTGGGTTGATGGAACCCTAATCACCCTGTTAATTCAATAATCATCCATTAATGAATAATCCGTAACTTCATTTATAGGGTTTCATTTCTTGTTGAATCCTAATTACACCAAGTCTGATATTTCTTGAAAAGCAAAACAAAATAGGAACTGGAACCTTGTCCATCCTCCAGATCTTGAAAAAATGAGCAAAATTCATATATGGGTCGTTGTGATCTGACACTTGTAGCATTTTCTATGATTTTGTAAAGATCAGAGATATTCAGACCAATCAGAGGCGAGGGAAAATCATTGAAGACATACTTGAGAAATTAGAAAATTTCAGTAAGTCAGCATGCGCAAGACTTCTTTACCCTTACATTGTCAGGCACAACTATATATGCGTGACATGGCATATTGGTCAAAAATCGATCAATAAGCTCATGATTATCCAAATCAAAACATGGGGTCCAATTACCACAAAGGCCCTGGTGGCGTGATACAATCATTGATATTATGAGGGCAAGGCAATAATTGACTCGTGGGGTTTCTTCTTTGTTGGCCATGACGTCGATGGTGCCACGGGAGCTTGACCTCCGAATCAGAAGTGAACGAAGGGTGACTGGAGAGGGAAGGGGGAAACTCACTGGATTCGTCATGACTGTGTAAGCTCAATGAGACATCGTTCAGGATCTGCGAGGTCGAGAAACCCCATCGCCAACAATGCCACCATGGACGGAGAAGTTGAGAAGGAACAAAGGTGATTGACTGCGTCAGGGTCACAAACTGAAGGATGGAAACATTTGTAATCACTAGATGAAGGCAAAGAAATAACCAGAGTGTGGATGTGCTCTTGTACTCGAAACCAACCTTGAGGCCATCGGAATACAGAGCAAGAAGCTTGAACTAGAAAAGACATAACAATGGCGATTTGAGTAAAACAACGATGTCATCGTCTTTGTGGGTATCCATTAGACCTAGGAAATTGGTTTTTGGGGCCTTATCATGGCTGAGAGGGCTGGCTGGAATTCTAGCTTCCTTGGCCTGAACTTGATTTGTGGGTGGAGCAACAGAGTGGAATGGACAGGCTATAGACATAATGGAAACACAAAAGAGGAGACGAGGATGCTTACTGGAGGTGCAATTGAGCTAAGAATCTCAGAGCTCCGTACCTGAGCTCATCATCACCGGAAGGGTAGATTGACTTCATAGTGGTTCCTCGACAAATCTTGATCCAAATTGATTACGGAGGAGTGTCTTCTGCGGCCGGAAGATGCTTTTTGGGTCACTAGACCTCGATCCGATGGACCCTTGCGGCCAAGGGGGTGGCGTTGTACAAACTGGAGGAATAGGTTTTTTTTGGGTGTTTCCTCTAGGGATACTCATAGGAACGATGTTAGGGTTACTTGAACTCGGGATTACCTCCCAAATCTGTTGGCATCGGGATAACAGGAAACCATTGAGGAGGGAGAGGGATATTGCGAGCCAGGGACTGGGCCCCTATTTCCCTCCTCTACGCGGACTCTGCGGGAGGTAGGGGACGAAGGCCCTACCCTACGATCCCCATGTGATGGCTCATAGAGAGCCCGATCTTTCAAAGGTTGTGTGTCACAAGTATTTATCTGAATACTGTGGTAAAACCAAAGATAATCATGTGCATTATTATAAATCGATTAATCACAAATCACCATTATATCCTACTTACTTCCTAATATCATTTGGGGTAAGGAGTATCCAAACCCAAAAAAATTAACTAGGCAAGATAATTCGACCATGAGGAATCTAATTATTCAATTAGATTTCATATATGAGTTAGGTAAACATGTGTTTTACATTATTATCTACTTAGGGTAATTAACACATTAATAATTGCTGGAAAGGAATTTCATTACCAAAATCCGAGGGAAGCTCTATTATTCTGTTATCTACTCATATACCAATTAATGGGATATATTATACATGTATGTGAGTCCAATTTATCACTCAACCCTAACTAGTCACCATTGCATAATTAGGGTTAGATTTTTGTGCATTAAATGGAATTGATGTCAATAAGTATTGATGCATTATGTAAATGATTCATTCAAAGTTCACATGATGTCTATGTGTTGTGTTAACTCATTTTTTCATCCTTATTGAGCATGGTCTCAACTTAAATCAACAAATGAAAGACAAATTCTTTCAACTTAGGGTTTCATCTTTATTAAAGGTAAGAACTTTTTTTTGGGGACTAAATTTTGAGGGTCGTTATAGATAGAGTCCTAGATGTTGTCCATGTACACTCAGTTATTTGGGTGTGTTCTTGATGTA
Source organism: Alisma plantago-aquatica (assembly GCA_963693085.1). Lineage (NCBI taxonomy): Eukaryota > Viridiplantae > Streptophyta > Magnoliopsida > Alismatales > Alismataceae > Alisma > Alisma plantago-aquatica. The sequence goes on along the minus strand of OY856409.1, from coordinate 1,130,775,215 downwards.
TTTTGGGGATATATTATTGATATGAGGATTTTGGCATGTGTGCCATCACTATATAGATATAGCATGTGTATATGTATTCCTGCAGAACAAGTACCTCTTGTAACAGGTTGATAATAGGAATCTTTAAGAACAATGATGTAAACACCTTGTGATATGCCATGGAATACACATGGCATGTTTTTGAATCCATATATAATAAGTTTTATGCTTGAGGAGCCTTTGTAAATTTGGTTTCAATTTCCTATGTTTTCCGATAATCTGCTTGCTTAATGATGTTTTTGCATTTTGTTTTGAGTAATCTTGTCTTGTGTGACAAGTGTGTCTCACCAAGAAAGACCCACCCGTTAAAGGGAGGGACAGAGAGGGAGGGAACCACCGAGATCAATTGTTGTGGGAGAGCATGGCGGCGAGTAGTATGTTGATAGGAGGTTTACAAGATATTACTTCTTGCTAACATATTGATAATTGAACTTGGTGGTTCACAAATTGAATCGGTTGTTTCAGAGTTTGATCCAATTGGTTCACTAACTTAACTGGTCGGTTCATGCCTCACGTCATGCAATGTTCAGCCAATGTTGTTTCCATTTTCCCTGACACTCGAATCGATCTGTTCAACACTTGAACTGGTTGATTCACAGTCTAGGCAATAATTTTTCAATGATTGTTGTTTAAATTGAATACCTAAACAATGTAGTAATAAAATTAAACATCATTCATGAATAAATTCCTATTCTAGGTGCATCCTATGCATGTGACGCTATAGGTCCCCAATTACGCTAGCAGTGAATGTTTGTAACTAATGTATGACATCACAAGTAATGAGAGGTATCTAGGAACACCTCATTGCTACCCAAGTAATTGGAATGTTGGAGAACAATTTCAACATATAATCCATGATTAATGTTATCATGATCATATACTTCCTTTGTCTCTGATATCAAGATTAAACTTGAGGCATGGAAACATCGTTCTCTCAACATTGAATCCATGTTCCTTGAAATAGAGCAGACTGTCTAAGATGCATGTGATCTTACATATCATATATTTATTCACATGAGTATGGACATATGTTTCTCAATATCTGTTATCAAGTGCCCAGTATATTAACTCCAGTAGAAATGACAAATCCCATCTATATCAGTCACAATCATTCCCCATGTGTTACAATGCATCTCAACATCTCATTTATTGTAACCCTTATTCAAGGTCACATTGGATGGTGTCAAAATACATCGAATGACATGTGATGAGAGTAGTGACTTCAGGTCTAAGAACTACAATCACCACTATCACTATGAGAGTTGATTCTAACTACCATTCCATGGTCTCAAGGTGGGTCTGTCCAATACACTGTTCTTTAACATGTATCTATGTGTTTGACTTGATAGCACATATCATGACTAATAAGACTCTATCATCAATCAACTCACAATCTAGTCTTATGTAATATTGTTTTTTATTTTTCTTCCATAGTAATATCCCACTAGGGATATAACAAGAATGCATGTACTCTTATCATACATATGATCTCATTTTTTAGGTCCTCAACCTGAAGACATATGTCATGGCGTAACATAATTCTTTCTACATCTATTAAATCACTATCAACATCTCATGATTGAGACAAACATAATAGATAGAATTACCTTTTATCATTATCAAATCAAGTACATGATGCCCCATTACAATCATCATATGATTGGATATATGGGAATACATACCAAAAGACTCCCACTTGCACATAGAGCCAATAATGTAGGAATTTTATTCCATGTGATTTTTAACATGTCCATCATGTTTCTACTATGTTGGTGCTTTTATAGTGGGTTATCAAAATTTTCTTCTAGTAGGCATGTTGCAAGTTTTCACAACTCTTATTGTACGACTTATGGCACAAGATGGAATTACCATATGCTATATGAGATTCCTTGCCTATCCAGTAGCTCCATTGTTGCCACAATATTTCTACTATGTCATCAATGGTTGGAACCTCCCACAACCATTTATCTAAAAGTCGGGTAAGAACTTCGATCCAATCATCACATGGATAAGGGGCTTCTCCCCTCACCTCGGAAAGAAAACTACTCCCTACCCTTGAGATTGGAGTCAAGAGAAGAAAGGAATGAAACCATAGACCATTGAAGAGAGAAACTTCAAAGAGATCTTTGTGGTGCTAGTTAAATGACTTGGTTCCTTAATCCTCTGTTCCAAGAGAAAGAACATGAAACAAAAATAAGAGACGGAACAAGATCTAGATCTTGAATGAAGAACAAGAATTAAAACTAAAGAACAAGTACCTTGAAATAATTTTGCTTTATTGAAACTAAAAAGATTACAATACTAGAAGAAGGATTTGCTCTAAACAAATTGGAATGAAAATAGAATAAAGACTGAATGCTTTTACAAGTGGAGAGTCCCTCCTTTTATAGAAGGGGGAGGGGGTAGGCTTCCCTCAAAATAGGGGGGGGGGGAGAGAGGGAGATGACTTTTTGAATTTTCTGGATTTGGTCAAATAGAAAGTTGATTGTCTTTAATTTATCTTGACTATGTCCCTCTCTTTAACGCTGATTCTCACAACAACAATTTCAAATGTATTTCACTCCCATAAAAAGCACAAAAGTGGTCCAAATAATAAGATCTTCATATAGTAAATTAAATTCCCTTTCCGCTCCCATAAAAAGCACAAAAGCGGTCCAAATAATAGAAATTTCTTTTAGGAAATTAAATTCCCTTTCCAATGAATACTTCTACACTCAGTTTGGATTTTGGACTTGTACACCTTTCCAAGGAATTTAGGTTTTCTACAAATTGTGCAATTATGAACCAAGATTACTTATGCCATTTTCCTACAAAACCCAAGAAAATATAATTAAAACTCCAATTAAAGAAAAAAACTAAAATAACACATTAATTATGAAACTAAGAGAATAAATAACAAAACAATCCAAACAAATATGTAAATAAAAGTGATAAATACACATTTATCAAAATAACCTGGACTTGAATCTTTTCTTATCCTCAAGCAAATAAAATCATATATAAAGTCCAATTTATACTCGCAACATTTCATTCCTCACACTTGTAACATCAGTATAATCCTTACCTCCAAATTTTGGCCAAGTGAACCAATCTCCTAAAACCCACAAAGCACAAAGTTCTATATTCCCTATCAAAACAATTATCATATCTTGCTTATAAATTAAGATTTTGTAAAAAAAAGGCTTCATCTTACATCACTTTGACACTCTCAATTTCTTTTTCTTAGTTGTTGCACAAGAACAGGATGAAGAGGGAGTGAAAACAAAGAAGGAAGTGATGATTTTTTTTATCCTCCTCTATTCGACTCAATATTTGAATTTTTTGAGTTGTGACTCCATTGGTCACAATTTTTTCATGTGCACTTTTGGAATCTTTTGATGGTACGCCCCTTTGTGGGGTATGGAATTTTTATTTTTGGGAAGCCATGTTAGATACCTTGCTAGAGGCTCAATCATAGACTTCTACTAGGATCTGATTGATATCCACTCATCATGTCCAATACATATGAGATGACATGATGAGTAAAAAAATATTACAAATGCAATTGGCATCTTACTCGCATATTCCTATTATTCACAAGAACTGGTATACTAAGATCTTGAGAGAATGATTCCATGAAACATGTAATTTTTTTTATCTCATTGAGAACTCTATGCCAAACTCTTTAGCATCTTGCTAATACATGTTCTCTTACTTAGGCCAACAAGCTTCCTAGATTTATCTCTATAGATCTTAATTCCTATCATATACGATGCTTCACTTACATCCTTCATAGATAATGTACTTCCTTACCAAGTTTTAGCATTTAAAGGATAAGGATGTTATTATCCATCACTATGTGAAATATAAATACGATCCCAATAACTTTTTGTAATCACATATTTTATCTTCATTTTGACTAAAGTCAAACCCTTTGACTATGTTATCAAATAGAATATTTCAACTCTGAGATGCTTGCTCCAATCTATAGATTGACTTGTGTAGCTCACAAACTTTACTTGCAATAATTGGATTTCTAAAATCTCTAGGTTGTGTCATGTACATATCCTCCATATTATTCCTTTTAAGGAATGCAATTTTGACATCCATTTTACCAAATCTAATAGTCATATTAAGATGCAATGCCAAACATGATCCTAATGGATTTTAACAATGGAAACTGGTGAAAATATTTTGTCATGTTCAACATCTTGAACTTGTTTAAAACCCTTTGCAACCAACATTCTCCCATAGGTTTTTAGATTACTATAACGACCCATTTCCAGATCAACCATCTAAATAGGGTTTACTTGGATGATTGTATGCTTAACTGGATTGATCATTATTTAAATTTTGATTAATGATGATAGTTAATTATGATGTTTTAAACCTAATTAGAATCTCTAATCATGCTTCTCTTTCACATAATTAGGGTTTTGATGGCCTATGAGTAAATAATTTGATAAGTATAGTGGTGTACTAAATTATTTTTAGTATTTTATATACAACTCTGATTTAGTTTATATTTGGATATAGTTGAAATAACTCAATAATTAGTGTTTTTGAAAAATATCAGAATTTTTAAAGAATTTTTGACATGTTTGTCGGTCGAGTTTCACCAGGACAAACTCAGTCGACTATGTATTCACATTGAAATATAGCAGTTTGGTATCTGAATTTTATCTTTTTATTGATAAATACAATTGAGTTGGAATTTTAATTGAAGTTTGGGAACTCTATTTTAGAAATAACGTAGATTTTCATAATTGTTGGATGATTTTTAAGTTGTACAGAGTGTGGTGTCGGTCGAGTTTCCCCTAGGACAAACTCAACCGACCATACATTCCAGCTGAAAAATAACAATTCGTACTTGATTTTTATATCTTTATTCGTATCTCCTATTGATCTGGAATTTTTAGTGGATCATTTAAATGTTATTGTAGTTAATATTTCAGAAGTTTTGAAGGAGGTTTGACAAATTTAGTAAATGGATATTAGTAACATATTTTTATGACAAAAAAATCTATTGAAATAAAACAAAGTATATGTTGGGTCAATTGCACATTAATTGATCTATATGAGAAACCAAGCACCCAAGGATCTCTCACATTTCATATTTCAATCCAGAAAAATGAAATCCTAGAGAGAGGAAGAGTTAGGGTTTGAGAGAAGAAAGTGGTGAAATTGTTGATCTAGGGTTTCACTATCTGAGATTTGATGAAATCAAGTAAGTTTAGCTTCTTTGCATAGTCTTTCTATGGTGAATCTTCTATCACATGTCAAGATTCAGTACCCCCTCTAATTTGGTTCAAATGATATCAAATCTTCCCCTTTTCTCACTCTTTCTCTTACCATCATTCTTTAATTCAATCAAGACTCCTCCCGTCAATGCTTTACATATTGATAATTGAAGGGTGAGAGGATATATTAATATTATTGGTTTTAGAACATGCAAATTAGTGAGCCAATATTTAAAAATTTGGAGAGCTTCCTTAGAGTATTAATTCCACCCAAAGTTAGAGTTCCTCTTGAGCAACCTAAAGTGGGATCACATATGGGTGTGATCTTGGATATGAAGTGATTGATATATTGGTGATGACCAAGCATACCTCATATATCCTTCTCATTTCTTGGATAAGGGATTTCTATAATAGTTTGAGCCTTCCTGGGGTCACAACCTCTATTCTTGCATGACTAACAATGTACTCGAGTAGGTTGCCAGATGTAACACTAAAGATACACTTAGATGGATTTAAGTGCAATGAAAATAGTTTTAGCTGTTGAAATAACTTCTCAAGATTGGTAGTGTGACCGTCTAGACTTTTAGATTTGGCTATCATGTTGTAGATCTAGACTTCCACCTCCTTATGCCTCATGCCGTTAAATAGGGAGACCGTCACTCTTTGATATGTACCTGCAACAATTTTAAGACCAAATGGTATGACCCAATAGTGAACAATCTCCATTTTGTGATGAATCCCATCTTCTCGTATCCTCCTTAGTCATTTGTATATGATTGTAACTGGTGAAACCATCTGTTAAGCTCAAGAATGCATGATCCACAATGTTGTCGACAAGTACATCAATATGTGGTATGGGGAACTCATATTTAGGGGATACCTTATTAATATCACAATAATTTAGACACATTCACACCTTTCCATCCTTCTTCAGTATAGGTACAATGTTGGAGAGCCATGTAGGATAGTTGACTTGCTCTAGGAAGCCAAAATTGTACTACTTTGAACTTCCTCTATGATCTTGAGGCTCCATTTTGGTAGTATTTTCCTAGCTTTTTGCTTGACTGTGCAGACACCCAAGATGATAGGAAGTCTATATACTACGGTATGCTTATCCTATCCGTGCATATTTTAGTATATCCATGAGAACACATCAATGTAGTTGCAGAAGAGATTTATCAATTGGCCTTTGACAATTTGAGGTAGATGCACCCATTTCTGACTTTACATAGCATCAGGCTTGAGTTGAGATTACTTGTATCCATCTTGTCTTCAATTTGAAAGGGAAAAGGCTCCTTTGTCAAACATTTCAAGATGCAGACACTTCAAACTCAACGTCTTCATCATTGTACATTTGTGCTACTTTTATGAAGTAATCATCAAACTCCTAGAAAGCCAGAGTGTCTTCTATTTTTTCTCTTTCTAGATTTGTATTTTTTTGGATTTTGTTGGAGCAAAATGGGGAGGTCGTGGAGCATGGTTTCACAACCACTTAGGGGTGTCCACCACATCAAGATGATGTTCCTCTAATGGGATCTTTTGGGCATGGGGGGTGGATTTGTCTTTAATACATTGCAATCCTCTCCATGCTAATTTTGAACCTCACCCATACTTCACATGAGGCTGATGAGGGTCTACAATTCTTCCATGGCTTATGTTTCAAAGATGGTGTTGATCCCCATCCTTCAAACATTTCCTATGTGTTGTCATATTTGTCATACAAGACACCGTAGTCTTCTTCCACATATTTTTGTTGAAGTAGAGTTGGCTAAGTTGAATTGTACATCCATTTTCTTTAGGTGTTGGATTCGTGAACTCCATGTAGTCATCCATCGACCTAATCATCATATGCAAGTAGTTGAGGTAATATTTCATAGTTAAGTCATTCATAATGGGCCGCAATGTTGCAACCCTACAATATGGAGCACAACTAGTTATTTTACGATGTGAAAATGATGGATGTAGAATCCTAAGCCCAACCCATTTCGTCCTAGAAGAATTTAAAGTATTTCTATACTCCCTTTTTATCTACCCCCATGCATTGATTTGAGAAAATATGCATTTCCGACAACTGCTTGGAGAACAACTTAGGGTCATATAGGAGATGTGATGGTCATTTTTTTTGCGGTGGCAATACTTGATAGTGGAGACATCTAAAATTTCAATCCTTAGAAGGAGGTAATCTTCTTATATGAAAGCTATGGTGATGCTCGAGATATTAGCATGGACCATGATGAGGGCATGCCTCAGTTGGTACTTTAGATTTTGATTTATTAATGAGGTAGTCACTCATTTCTCATAAATTTATCGCCTAGCCAAAAGAGGGTTGAATGAACAACTTAGCTCCGTGACCACGAACAAAATGGAGAAAGTTTGTGGTCCAATTTTGTGTCTTGATGACAATCTCCCATTTGCCTCATTTAATGCACCGTCAAAGGATGTTCTTTCTTAATTGTTTATTTTAGGTCCAAAGGATCCCTCCCTAGAATGATAAGTGTCTTGAGGGTACATACATTAAGGTATGTCCCATTTTCTATGAAGCAGGAAGGAATCTTGAGACCTCTATAGCTAGTAATGACTAACATGGGTCTATTGTGGTTCCCTCCTTTGTGTATATCATCTTCAGGAAAAGCAATTAGGTGTGGAATTATAGTTGACCTGATTGTATCTACAAGGTGCTTCTAGTCTCACATATTTAGAGATATAGGATCCTTTGAGTATCTTCATCACAACCTCTCTATATATGGTTGAACTTTACATTAGTTCATCTAGGGACACTCTCCTTCCAGCTCACTAAGGAATTGAATTATATCTGAGCCCTCAGGATTCATTTCTTCACAAAGATCTAGAGTACGAGGCACTTTCTTCGTGTTGACAACAGGGACGAAAATTTTCTTGTCTTCTCTTTAGGGTTATTGGTAGGGATTCCTTCATAGGTGTTTATCATTGTTATCCCTTTATCAAGGGGTGAAGGATCCTCTATTGAGGTGGCATGAGCTTCCATCTTTTTTGTGTTGACTTAGGTGTTTCAGATTGAATCATAAAGGTAGGGGTGCCAAGAATAACCAAAATATGTCAAGGAACCACAATCTACTGAGTGTTTTCTAGGACAAACACTTTTCAGAATCCCCATCGGGTGACCATTTTGGCTCGAATGTTCCCCTTGGATACAATTTGGTCCTCAGTTCTTATGGGATCAATATTTTTGTCTCTTGGATAGTAGCAATAAATGAGCACTTTAGGACCACTTCTTGAGAGTTTTCTTTAAGGGGCCAATCGACCTAGGAGCTTGATCTTCAGCTGGTAATTATGACAGACACATCTTTAAATGATGATGACATTTCTTCATGTTTGAATGTTTTCATTTCACCAAATTTAGTTAGGTTTTTCAAATAATGCTTGAGTGTAATGCACACGTCTATCCTATGCCTCTGTCTTAGTATAAGCCACAAAAGACATTAGCATTATAATTCCTTAGAAAGGGATTTGGCAAATCCCTAATAGGAGGAAATTTCAACAAATGTTTGATGGGAGGGAGGAAAGAACTAAGAGAGGCTCCCAGGGGTGTGAACTTCCAATTTGGCACTATAGGCTATTTTGTTGTAGGATTGATCATTGGAGGTTCCGATTGTAGAGGCAAGGTTCTTATAGTAGGTGGATTACTTGCCACTAGTAGTTGTTGAGTGGGTGGAATGTCAGTGGCACATACCCATAAATTCATTTGGTTGAAATTGATATTACATTAGTACATATTGAGGTTGGAAGTATTGGGTTTGGGTGATGCCATTTGAGCTTGCTTGTGCTGTGGTGCCATAATATTAGTAACTTATGGTGGTTGTAGTTGAACTAGAGCTATATGTATAGCTGGTTGTTGTCACTTTTTATGGGTGATTGGAATTAACACGACTCCTACTATTGAGTCACCTTCCTTAGTATTTGTCAATTCTGGCTTACGGTTGGTTTTTATGGATGTGGATTTAGGCTAAAGGATGAGGCCTATGTTTGTATAGACCCATATCTTGATAGAATTCTCAATCAAGGTCCTGACTTGGATCAGCTCTTAGAATGTATTGTAGCTTTGTAAAGATGGAAAAGTTGTGATCACAGGTGAATCTATCCTCATTGCCATGTAAAGGGATTCCTTTTATGTAGGCTTGAGCTTTAGTTGGATGGCCAACTCTCACCACTGTCCAACAAACTCAGACTCTCCTCCACAATCTATTGTACTAATTCAACATCCTCTTTGTCAGGGACCTGATCTAGGTTCCATGTGTATTAATTGATTAAATTTTTGCCCAATTAGGACCAAGTGGTGATTGTTTTCAGGGTATGTGAAAAGCAAAAGATCAAGTCATTGCCATCATCTTCGACCTCCACCATGTATGATTAGTATGTCTTGATATGGGCTAGTAGATTTCCCTTCCTAGAGTATTTGTGAAAATTTGGCATGCTAAAGTTATCAAGAAACTTTGCATCTAATTGTTTGAGCTTATGTGGAATCTTGAGCATGAGAGGATCTATGGCAGTGGTCTTTGTGATAACATCTTCCTGGCGGGATGCTAGCATTTGTAACATCCCTGACCTGGGTTATGCCTTAACCTTAGGAGTTTTGCTTAAGTAAGTCTTTTATATTATTGTCTTTATCTTTTGAAAAATAATTAAGACTAAAGGAGAGCTTATGTTTCAATTTTTGGACCTATTTGAATAATGTTGAAACAATATTTTATCTATTTTGGACTAAAGTGCAATTTACCCAATTAAAGGGGTTATCTTGCAAATGTTACATGATAAATGTTTCTAAAGTTTTATAGCATCATAAGAATGAGAATGATGCTGAGGTATGTCTTGTGGAAGCCTAAGTTCCAAGAAGGAGCTTGTTTGAGTAATGCTGGTGTATTGAATGCTAGTTTTGGTGAAATTTGCAAATTACCCAAAATCTAGGGTTGAATATGTAGAATACCAATTCAAGAATGTCCCTACTGTTTCTTGGTATCATTTATAGAAAATAACATGAAAGGGGCGTCTTTTTTGAACTACTTTTGAGGAGAGATAATCTTGATTATAAATTAATCAAGAAATAAGCATAAATGAAGCCCTAATTTATTTTGTAGCAAAAATAAATATATTAATTGAAGTTCCCATAGACTAAAAAGGCTGTGGTTGAAATCCTGTAGTGCAAGGACGTCCAAATGCCTTGAGTGGCACCGAAATATCCTAAGTAGGTGAAGAAATCCACTCACATTTGTTAATTAAAAAGTAATGTCCACTAAAAATGGATAATAGTATTAGAATAATTAAGGTGCTTAAGTGGTTGCTTTTAATTCAAGGATAAACGAAAGGAATTTGAGGGAAAAGGAAGATGGATTCGAAGGAAAGGAAGGGAGGGGGCATGTGGCAAGAAAGTGGATGGATTTTCTCCTACTTTCTCTCTCCTAGAAAATCAATTATATATACTCAATTTTCTCCTTACTTGAAAGGCTATTTTGCAAACCACTTTCTTCCTTTTCTTTGTCCGATAACCAAGGAGCTTAGGAGAAGGAGGAAAACGTTCCCCAAGATGAAGGTAAGTTCCATGATCATCTTCAACCTTGAATTGATGGTTGAAATCGGATTTCAACATTGATTTTCTTCTCTCTTCCATCCAATGTTCAACCTTGGCTATCTTTTGCATCAAAAGAGTTGGAAACGGACCATGGATAGTTGAAGGAGCTTCTTTCACCATTAGAGACGAAAAGATTGAAGATTTGAAGCTACTTTGAAGGAGGGTTATATAACTTGAACCCATCAACGTTATTATTGATTTTAATTTCTCATCATATGTTGATCTTTTATTTTCCTCTTGAATAATTGCTGAATTTATCATATATATGACAATAGAAATCAGAGGTCTAAAGCTTGATGATGATGACATCATCTTAGCACACACATAAAGAATATCAAGAACAAACAGTTTCAATTGATGATTGGTCAAACGGTTTCAAACCGTTAGAGACCAAACAGTTTCAAACCATTTGGTGACCAAACAGTTTCAAAACAGTTAGAGGTCAAACGATTTAACCGTTGAAGCTAAATGGTTTAAAGAATGTGTTAATGTCTAATGGTTTCAACCTAATCTAATCCACATACCTTGGATGGCCAAATGATCTCAAATGTTTAGAACTCAATTGATTTCAAAACCCTAGCTCAATTGGGTTCAAAACCCTAATTTTAGGTTCAAACGGTTTCATCTCTGAAGTGACCAAACGGTCTCAAACCGTTTGAGGACCAAACGGTCTCAAACCGTTTAGGATTAGTCAACCTACCAAACCGTTCAAGGGTCAAATAGTTTCAAACCCTAATAAGATCAAACGGTTTCAAAAATGCTTGAAGATCAAAGGGGGTCAAGACCGTTTGAAGGTCAAGTGACCTCAAGATCGTTTGAAGTTCAAGTAACCTCAAGACCATTTAAGGTCTAATGGTCTTCAAACGGTTTGATGGTCTAAATGGTCACAAACCGTTTGAGGGGTTATGGCTGAAACTATTTCAAAACCGTTTGAAGAGTAAAAGATTTAAAACCGTTTTAAGGATTTGATCAAGACTGTTTGAAGGTCTAAACAATCCCAAATCGTTTGATGTTTTAGGGCCAAACCGTTTGAAGGTTTAATTGATCCAAACCATTTGAAGGTCCAATGGATTCAAACCATGTAAGTACTAATAACCCCATAAGTGGTTGAAGAGCATCTTAAGGTTGATTTCAATGGATGTACCTCTAATGTACTTAGGTGATTAGTACACTCAGAGTGATTATTACTTGATGCCTATGAAAGTAATTAATTCAAAACAATAAGATAAGCATAGTTTCATGTACTTTAGTGAAAGGTTAAATCAACTGAATAAGGTATGATGGTGATGTGTGTTCCTAGTACATGGAACAATGTTAGTATGATTTAATACTTAAATAATGCTATGTGCTCCAAGATATGTGGAAGCACTGACTTAGGGTTTGGATTAATGAGGTAATTATATAACCCTAATATAGGGTGATGTTATGTGAAACTCTAATATAGGGTGATGTTATGTGAAATCCTAATATAGGGTGATGTTATGTGAAACCCTAATATAGGGTGATGTTATGTGAAACCCTAATATAGGTTGATGTTATGCGAAACCCTAATATAGGGTGATGCTATGTGAAACCCTAATATAGGATGATGTTATCTGAAACCCTAATATAGGGTGATGTTATGTGAAACATTAATATAGGGTGATGTTATGTGAAATCATAATATAGGGTGATGTTGTGTGAAACCCTAATTGATAAAGATGGGAAACCCTAACCCTAATGAGAGAATAGTGATTTTATCTTTGTATTGCATAATGTTGATATGTAATTGATAGGGTTGTTATCAAGTATACTAACCATGATGGTATCATGAGATGATGAGCATAACCAGGTATGAGCTATAATGTTAATGGGCCTTGTGAGCCATTATTTTATTTGTTTCCTAGTGAGATGTGACAAGAGGTTGAATATGCCTGGTAAGCTATGTGAGATGCTTGTGTAACAAGTATCATGAATACCTTGGTCAGATGTCCTAGAGGTATCAATTACCTGATAAGTGGTAACAATGCTCAGTTATGAACTAAGGGTTTGAATACCCAGATCCAGTAAACATGATGATGATATTGATGAGGGATGTGAATTCCTAGTAATGAGATAAGGGATTGAGATCCCAATGTTTTATGGTGTTTTGAAAAGTACTTGACAGAAGTGTTACATGTTTCTTTGTAGCATTTGTCATAATAATTTATGTTTGAAAACTTGGTTGATGCTAAAAGAATATGGTAATGCACTTAATTCATCAAGTAAAATATTATCATGTATATCTCTGGCCATAGATCCATCATCGTCAGTAATTGGTGATGGTGAAATAAGTTTTCCTATGGGAACTCCTGGAACACATATTTTTGAATATGTGGGAGTAATAGGTGAATATATCCTTACGCCTCATAGGAATGACTGCGGGCCATATCCTATGCACAGGAATGGTTATGGACCATATCCCAATAAGAGTATGGCTATGGGCCTTGACTCCACAATACCAGGCATTGGCTACGGGCCATATCCTGAAGAGAGTATATGCTACAGGCTATAACTCTATAGCAAAGTTGCCAGTATACCCTAGAAAGCTATTTTTTTCAAGAGACACGAGATGTCACATGTGGTCTCACACTGATGGAGATAGATTAGGTGATGGAGTCCGGCTCTTCCATTAACCTATGTATGGAACTGATGCTTTACGTAATCGTGGTCAGTTGGAGCATGAATGGTATACTTCATCTCCTCAGGGCATAAGTGTGATTGTAAAATGTAATCATCCGTGTAGAATAAAGATGAATACGGAAATCATTGGTTGATGTTACATTTCTTATTGTATCCTAAATGAATAGATGTTATACATGTTCTTCATATTCCTTATTAAATTAATGAGATTTCTCTATTCTGCTTAAATAAGGATTTACCCTACTTTTCAATGGAGATTCCTCTTCTCAGTTTATTATTATTTATCTACAATAATAATGTTTATGGCGAAGAGTTATATCTCTCGCTGGGACAATATCAATTGTCTCACCCCCGTGGGATCCAACCTTTCTAGGTGGACGAGGATGAGGAGGTAGAAACCATACAGCAGGAGAAGGACAACAGCATCAGGGAACGTAGTAAAATCTCAAGTGGAGATACTGACTGTCGTGTCTTGTAGTTATGAAGTCCTATGTGTCGTCTTTGTACTCTCATTTCCTTGGAGTCAATAGTTAGTGCTTTTATAATCGATCTGAGATTTTGGCATTGAATGCCTCGAGATTTTATGTTTCTTATGTGTAAGATTTAACAGAGCAACTATTGTATGTAATCCTTGAGAAGAGAAGGTACATGGTATGTACATTTTGGACCATAATGTATATATAATATTTTGGTTCTTATTATAAGAGTTTCTTGGAATTGGATCTCTTTGAAAAAGGTTTTAATTTTTAGTGATTTTTTCTATTCTACTGTTTATGTTTAATTCCACAATTAATTACATAGCGATGGCCTGATTTGTGGTCGGGTCATGTCATGTTTTTGGTATCAGAGCTTAAGGTTCGCTGAGTCTACAGAGACATAGGATTAAGGGTGTTAAGTTTGTTCTAGTGTTTTCCAGATTATATGATAGTGACTTCTACTCTCAGGAGAAGAATTAAAGCTTGAAGATGGCTGGATCACATGAAGAACATGCTGCTGAAAGTAGTGTTTCTACACCAGGAGGAGGTGCAAGGGATCAGGATAGAGAAGAACTAGTACCTGAACATCCTCAGCTTGACCAAGCTACACTAGAAAACCCAGCTTTCCATGCTCTGTTTGGGAAGTTCATGGCAACTATGACACATATGGCAGATAGGATGCCACCACCTGCACCTAGGGAACCAGTTCACAATGAGGGACATGGAGCTGGGAAGACTTTTGAAAGGCTGCGCCAGGTAGGAGCCACTGAGTATGCTGAGACAATTGACCCAACAGACGCGGACTTGTGGATGACTGAGCTAGAAAAATCCTTCATAATTCTTAATATCCCAGAAGTTGAGAAGGTTAGGCATGCGGTGTACCTGTTGAAGGGGAATGATGGTCATTGGTGGGCCATAGAAGAAGGAAAAAGGCCAGGCGTTGAAAACATATGGGAAGAATTCCAACGTGAATACGTTAGTAGATATTTTCCTAAGACTTACCTAAACTATAAAATCTCTCAGTTTGAGAAGATAAGGCAAGGACCAATGAACATTAGTGAGTATGAAGCTAATTTTATGGGGCTTCTACGATAATGTACGCACATGGCTGTTACAGATGAGGAGAGGATTCAGCATTTTGAGAAGGGTTTGAACATTGATTTAACCACACCAGTATCTGCTATAGAGAATAGAGAGAGGTTTGCCACTTTTGTGGAGTCAGTTAGGCGGATAGAAAGGTCCATAACTGAGAAATGTCAAGCCAACAGTAAGAAATTATATACCCAGTTCCAAGGACAGAGGTCCAAAAGTTTTAAGAAACCAAGGTTTTCTGCACCAACAACACCACCGAGGTTTAATACTCAGACACAGTGGACCTCCAGTAGGGGTAGGGGTCGTAGTTTTCCTCCAAATAGAGCCCCCAATGCAACATCAACGTCAGTGACTGGACCTTTTAGACCATATCAAGAGAATAGAATCTGTCACCAGTGTAGACAGGTAGGACATCTAGCAAGGGATTGTCCAGTTGGAAACACAATGGTAACCCTGTTGGGTTTTAGAGGAGGCAGAGAAGCAACGGAAACAAAAAAATTCTCCCCAAAACCCAGAACAAAAGGAATCGCATCAACGTCTATACAATAGGAAAGATGGTTTGTGGATGCATACCTTGTCCCGAGGCTTGCTCGGCGACAGTACCTCATGCCTTGCGTGGTCTTCACCTCCGGTCTTGGATGGTGTCTGTGCAGCTCCTGGTCGCACTGGGACCGAAGACTCCTGATCTCACCGGGACTGTCGGGATTGAAAGTTGTCCTCCGAGTGACAGAGGTCTCCCGCCTCTGCAGTCGTCCACACGGACTGCCTGGAACTCAGATCTCCTTGTCGCATAAGGAACCGGAAGGATTCACACCCTCCTGTTGGCGTACTAGTTGCCAACACACTCTCCTGCTACCAGTTGCAACTGCAGTTGTCTTTCCCTTGCTGCGCCTCCCTTTTCGGGTAGCACTTGCTTGGGCTCTCTCGATTACCAAAACCAGAGAGAATGACAACTTTGTAGAGCAACCGGCTTGCAATGAGTTGTACTCTGAGAAGCCCCCAATACCCCTATATATAGGAGGGTCATGGGACAGGGTTCTCTATCCCGAGCAATGCGGGACTAAAAGAAGGAGTAGAAGGGTTCGAGATTTTCCACAAAAGCAACCAACTCGCAACCTAAACCGAACGTTTCATAACTGAAACGGTCGGTTGGGGATCTGAACTGGTCGGTTGACAACTCAACCGATCAGTTGGGACCCATGAACCAGTCGGTTCACTCCAGAACCAGTCAGTTCATGGTCCTGACCAGTTCCCGTTTGACTTTCCTTCTTTTGTTTCTAATTGGTATCAAATACCAATCCTATTTCCCAATCAAATTGGGCAAGTGAAACGAAAGGAAAATTCTCACCAATCTTAATTTCCCAACTTGCTCGGTTGCATCAGTTGAACCGATCGTTTCAACACTTGAAGAAATCATTTCACCCTGACCATGAGCCGATCGACTCAACACTTGAGCCGACCGGTTCACCAAGCTCAGTCGATCGGTTCATCACATGAGCCGATCGGTTGGGAGTGCAGATTGTGTAGAATCAGTCAATTGTGATTTCAATCAATCTGATACTCCAATCAATGCGTCCAACACCTTGAACAGTATGATATTGAGCTATCAATTGATTGATTGTTTAATTGAACTACTAAACTCCTTTAGTAATCAATCTAAACATTGCTTGTGGACAAAACTCCTCTTCCAGGTTAAATCCTATGTGTGTGACCCTAAAGGTCCATTTCACGTTGGTAGTGAAAGTCCATAACACTTATGACTTCACAAGCAAAGAGCGGTGCCTAGTCACACATCAGTGCTACCCAAGTGAAATAGAAAGTTGGAGTACAACTTTCAATCCTACAATCCGTGAATGGTGTTACAGTGAATGTATAATTCCTTTGTCGTAGATGTCTTGAATGAACTCGAGGCATGGAACAGTCATCCTGTCAACATTCATTCATTTCCTTGATCTCAGAGCAGACTGGGTGAGATGTGTGTGACATCAATATCACATATTGATTCACATGTGCATGTGCATGTGCATGCCTTTCTCAATCCTACTCATCAAGTGTCCAAGGACATCAAACTCCCTCAGGAGGGACAAATCCCATATCTATCACTCACCCCTCAAAAGCCCCATGTGTCAAAGCCACCAAATCATCACCTTTATAACAACCCATGTTTTAGGACTGCGTTTGATGATGTCAAAGTGTACCCAATGACATGTGTTGAGTGTAGTGATTTCAGGTCTAAGAATCACACTCACCGCCATCACTGTGACAGCTGACTGTGACTACCAAGTCATGGTTCCATGTGTCACTCTCACAGCGGGTCTGTCCGGTACCTTGTTCTCTATCAAGTACCTATTCGCTTGGTTTGATATCACTATATCATGACTAATGAGATCCTATCATCAACTAACACACAATCTAGTCTTCAGTGTTATTGATGTCTATGGTTATTTCCACAATAACAACCGACTAGGGACTAAACAAGAATGTATACTCTTAACATCCATATGATCTCATCGTTTAGGTCCTCAACCCAAAAGCATACGTTATTGAGTAAAAACAATTCTTTAGACATCTATCATGTTACACCATCATCTCAGAAACTGTTTAAACATATAGATCGGAAATTGCCTTTGTTATTATTCAAACCATTTACAAAGTATCCCATTACAATCATCATATGACTTTCTCTATGGGCATACATACCAACAGACTCCCACTTGGACTTAGATCCAGTCACCAAGGAACCTCAATCCTTGTGACCTAGCATGAACATCATGCTTCTGCTAATAAAGGGCTTTAGTCAGTGGATCATCTATGTTGTCTTCATTCGGTACTTTGCAAATCTTCACATCTCCCTGTTGTACGATCTCTCGTATGAGACGGAAGTGCCGTAGTATGTGCTTGGACCACTGATGTGATCTGGGCTCCTTAGCTTGTGCAATAGCTCCATTATTGTCACAATAAAGATCAATTGCATCACAGCTACTGGGAACTACACCAAGTTCAGAAATGAACTTCCTTATCCACACAGCCTCCTTTGCTGCATGTGATGCAACAATATACTCGACCTCTGTGGTAGAATCAGCAACTTTTTCTTGCTTGGAACTCTTCCAGCTCACATCTCCATTATTAAGGCAAAACACAAATCCTGACTGCGATCTGTAATCATCTTTATCAGTTTGGAAGCTTGCATCAGTGTAACCCTTTACTACCAGCTCTTCCTCGCCGCCGTAAACAAGAAATTGATCCTTAGTCCTTCGCAAGTACTTGAGGATGTTCTTCACGGCTGTCCAGTGAGCATCCCCGGGATCTGACTGGTACCTGCTCGTCATGCTGAGAGCATACGAGACATCTGGGCGTGTGTACAACATAGCGTACATGATGGACCCGATGGCTGATGCATATGGGATCCCATTCATACGCTCCCTCTCTTCACAAGATTGGGACATTGAGCTCTAGAGACGGTGACTCCATGTAGCATGGGGATGTTGCCTCTCTTTGAGTTCTCCATGCTAAACCGCTTCAGCACTTTGTCGATGTATGTGCTCTGAATTAGTCCGAGAAGCCTTCTAGATCTATCTCTATAGATCTTAATTCCTAGGATGTAGGATACTTCTCCTAAGTCCTTCATTGAGAAAGTATTCCCAAGCCAAGTCTTTACCTTCTCTATGACTAAGACATCATTCCCCATCAAAAGTATGTCATCCACATACAATATGAGGAATGTGGTCGAGCTCCCACTAACCTTCTTGTACACACAAGGTTCATCTTCATTTTGAATAAAGCCAAACACTTTGACTTCCTCATCAAAATGAAGATTCCAACTCTGAGATGCTTGCTTCAATCCATAGATTGACCTTTGCAGTTTACCGATTGGCATTCTTTAGATCTACAAAACCTTCAGGTTGTGTCATGTACACATCCTCATTTATATTCCCGTTAAGGAATGTGGTTTTAACATCCATCTGCTAAATCTCATAGTCATAATAAGCTGCAATAGCAAGCATGATCCTGATGGACTTAATCATGGCAACTTGAGAAAAGGTTTCGTCATAGTGAACACCTTGAACTTGTCAAAATCCCTTCGCAACCAATCTGCCTTTATAAGTTTGCACATTGCCATCCATGTCGATCTTCTTCTTAAAGACCCACTTGCACCCTATGGGTTTTACCCCTTTGGGTGGTTCCACCAAAGTCCATACTTTGTTGGAGTACATGGATTCCATCTTGGATCTCATGGCTTCAAGCCATTTCTCAGAATCTGGTCCCTCCATAGCCTCTACGTAGGTAGTTGGATCATCATCTACGATCAACTCACCACCTTCCTAAGTCACAAGGTATCCAAACCTCTCAGGTTCAAGGCGAGTCCTACTAGATCTATGAGGTCCTTGTGTTACCTGAGGAGACTGAGATTCCACAACACCTTGTGAATCTCCATTTTCCTCCGGTACATCTACCAGTTCAATATTTTCTTGTTGGGCTTGAACCTCTTCAAGCTCTATTTTCCTACCACTGCTTCCTTTGGAAATAAATTCCTTCTCTAGGAACACAACTGTCCTGGCAACAAACACTTTGTTTTCAGTAGGGTGGTATAGATAGTATCCCCTCGTTTCCTTGGGGTATCCAATAAAATAACATTTATCAGATTTGGGTCCAAGCTTATCAGGAAACATTTTCCTAACGTAAGCCTCACAACCCCAAATCTTCAGAAAAGACAAATCGGGCCACTTCCCTGTCCATATCTCATATGGTGTATTTTGA
The DNA here is from genome assembly GCA_963693085.1 of Alisma plantago-aquatica. NCBI lineage: Eukaryota > Viridiplantae > Streptophyta > Magnoliopsida > Alismatales > Alismataceae > Alisma > Alisma plantago-aquatica. The sequence goes on along the minus strand of OY856409.1, from coordinate 1,130,755,368 downwards.
ACTGATTTAGATGGTACACAGTTAAGTGTAAACGCGGTGGTTTCAAGAGAATAACCCCAGAAAGAAATCTAAAGATCAGCAAAACTCATCATTGATCGCACAATATCCAACAATGTACGATTCTTTCTTTCAGACACACCATTATGCTATGGTGTTCAAGGCGGAGTCCATTGTGATACAATACCACTGGCTCACAGAAGGTCCTCAAACTCCTGGCTCAAGTATTCTCCACCTCGATCAGATCGAAGTGCCTTAATACTATTACCAAGTTGGTTCTGTACTTCATTCATGAAAGCCTTGAACCATTCAAGGGTTTCTGATTTATGTTTCATCAGGTAAACATAGCCATACCTACTGAAGTCATCAGTAAAGGTAATGAAGTACTGATACCCACCTCTGGCATTAGTTCTAAAAGGCCCACATACATCAGTATGTATGAGTCCTAATAGCTCACTAGCTCTCTCACCTTTACCTGCAAAGGGAGTCTTGGTCATCTTGCCCAATAAACAAGATTCACATGTCTCTATTGATTCATAATCAAAAGAGTCTAGATAACCATTTTTATGGAGTCTAGAAATGCACTTCTCATTTATGTGCCCTAGATGACAATGCCAGAGATATGTTTTGTTTGAGTCGTTGAGTTTTTGCTTTTTGGTGTTTACGTTGTATACACTTGTCTCCAAGTCTATCAAGTATAGACCATAAGACATTGGGGCACTGCCATAAAAGATCCCATCTTTAGAAATGGAACATTTTCCATTCTTAATAAGAAATTCAAATCCATCTTTGTCCAAACAAGAGACAGAAATGATATTCCTATTTATGGCAGGTACATAATAGTAGTTCTTCAACTCTATTATTATCCCACTTGGTAGAGTTAACTCATAGTTTCCTACGGCACTGGCGGAAACCCTTGCCCCATTGGCAACACGTAGTTCAACCTCGCCTTTCCCCAAAGGCCTACTTCTCTTAAGATCCTTCACATTTGAACAAATGTGAGATCCGCATCCGGTATCAAGTACCCATGACGAAGAAGTAGTAAAGTTAATCTCTATTACGTATACACCAGAAGTAGAGATCTCTATCTATGACTTCTTCTTCCATCATTCCCTCCATCCTCTCCATATAGAAGAAATTGGTTTGGCGAGAGAACCCTTCTCTCCCTCACCTTTCATTCCATTGATCTCTATCAATGAACTTTCTTTCTTCTTAACCAACGCATTAAGTGTATATAGAGTGGATTCAAAGGCTCCTGGTATATCTGGATTGTGCATAACACTTCTCATAGTCCTCAAACAGTTATGGAATATATTCTCAATTAATTTTCCCATTTTAAAAGATGATTCTTTTCCCATTCTACAAGAGAAAATTGCATTTGTCAAAACTCCTTTTGATTTGATTTGAATAAAATTTGACGATAGTTAATTAGGCCTTAATTAATTACCGCTCCCACTATTTTGACTCAAATTGACAGCCCTCGCCATCAATTCGGAAGATTGCTGCGTACAATCTTGTAGTGGGTCAAGATCCTGAAATCCTCTGAACCATGGACCAGCTTGGGCTGTCACCCACAACTCAGATCTTCCAGGTAGGCAACTCTTGCCAATTGCATCATATGCAACTCTTGAAAGATGCCATATGCAACTCCTTGCCATGATCATCTCCATGCCTCAAGGTTCTAGATCCTATCTAGGTCACCTTATTAAGTCTGACCCGAAGCCAACATGATGAACATGCACCCTACTTGGGCAAACCCACACATTCATCCTTCACGCTTCCACGAGATAGACGGCGCACCATGCTTGGGCGTGCCCACACTTGGTCGATCAAGCTTTTCACGTGTGTCGCATTTGGAAGGCATCTAAAACTTAATATTTAATGAGGGATTTGGTTTTTATATACATATACATATCCAATCACCACAATATATAGTAAGTATCATATACATGCTATATCCCATAGAAAACATGCAAAACGATAAAAGCAATGATTATGGCCATCCTATTGTGATTCCTCGAGCCAAGAGGAATCACGGTCATCTAGGTCTACATCACATGCAACATGTATAAGATGAAATATGTGCCTGGATTTCTGGGTTTGATCAGCTCATCTTCATGACCGATCGGCTCGCCATCAGGTTGGTTGTTCGGGTGCCACCCGTCGATCGACTGGCGCCTCCAGCCAATCGGTTCGCCGGTCGTCGTACATCTCCTCAGGTCGCCACCAGCTCGTCTGGCTCCTCGAACCGGCCGTCTGGATCACCAACCGATCGATTCACGCCTTGAACTGATCGTCTCAGGTCGTCCACCGTTCTTTGATATAACAGGAAATAAAATCTATCCTATTTACAATTTAATTGTGAAACCCCGAGTTACATTCGGGGGAGCAAAGGTAGGAAAATTATTCTCGAATTATTTCGAGTTACATCAGGAATAGGAGAAGGGGAATCGGTGCGTAGACTGAGATGCAAGCAACCACATACAAGCACACATAGATATAGGGGTTTATAGGCCATAATGATGCTACACATCCACCACAAAACTCATTTAAGGGCGACGCGTATCAAGTGCATTAATATTACATATTATAAGTATATTTGGGATTTGTGGATTGGACATGCATAAAGCCAATTTTATTCGCATCGTATGCAATAAATACAGGCGACAAACCAAAATCGATCATATTGATAATCCTAAAATATAGAACAGTTGACGTGGCTCTGATACCACTGTTAGGTTTTAGAGGAGGCAGAGAAGCAGCGGAAACAAAAATTTTCTCCCCAAAACCCAGAACAAAAGGAATCGCGTCAACGTCTATACAATAGGAAAGATGGTTTGTGGATGCATACCTTGTCCCGAGGCTTGCTCGGTGACAGTTGCTCGTGCCTTACGCGGTCTTCACCTCCAGTCTTGGACGGTGTCTGTGCAGCTCCTGGTCGCACCGGGACCAAAGACTCCTGATCTCACCGGGACTGTCGGGATTGACAGTTGTTCTCCGAGCAACATAGGTCTCCCGCATCTACAGTCGTCCACACGGACCACCTGGAACTCTGATCTCCTTGTCGCACAAGGAACTGGAAGGATTTACACCCTCCTATTGGCGTACTAGTCGCCAACACACTCTCCTGCTACCAGTTGCAACTACAATTGTCTTTCCCTTGTTGCGCCTCCCTTTTCGGGTAGCACTTGCTCGGGCGCTCTCGGTCACCAAAACCAGAGAGAACGACAACTTTGGAGAGCAACTGGCTTGCACTGAGTTGTACTCTGAGAAGCCCCCAATACCCCTATATATATAGGAGTGTCATGGGATAGGGTACTCTATCCTGGGCAATGCGGGACTAAAAGCACGAGTTGAAGGGCTCTAGATTTTCCACAAAAGCAACCAACTCGCAACCTGAACTGATCGTTTCATACTGAAATGGTCAGCTGGGGATCTAAACTGGTCGGTTGACAACTCAACCGATCAGTTGGGACCCATGAACCGGTCGGTTCACTCCTGAACCGGTCGGTTCATGGTCCTGACCAGTTCCCGTTTGACTTTCCTTCTTTTGTTTCTAATTGGTATCGAATACCAATCCTATTTCCCAATCAAATTGGTCAAGTGAAACGAAAGGAAAATTCTCACCAATCTTACTTTCCCAACTTGCTCGGTTGCATCAGTTGAACCGATCATTTCTACACTTGAAGCAATCATTTCACCCTGACCATGAGCTGTTCGACTCAACACTTGAGTCGACAGGTTCACCAAGCTCAGCCGATTGGTTCATCACATGAGCCGATCAGTTGCGAGTGCAGATTGTGTAGAATCAGTCAATTGCGATTTCAATCAATCCGATACTCCAATCAATGCGTCCAACACCTTGAACAATATGATATTGAGCTATCAATTGATTGATTGTTTAATTGAACTACTAAACTCCTTTAGTAATCAATCTAAACATTGCTTGTGGCTAAAACTCCTCTTCCAGGTTAAATCATATGTGTGTGACCCTGTAGGTCCATTTCACATTGGTAGTGAAAGTCCATAACACTTATGACTTCACAAGCAAAGAGCGATGCCTAGTCACACATCAGTGCTACCCAAGTGAAATAGAAAGTTGCAGAACAACTTTCAATCCTACAATCCGTGAATGGTGTTACAGTGAATGTATAATTCCTTTGTCACTGATGTCCTGAATGAACTCGAGGCATGGAACAGTCATCCTATCAACATTCATTCATTTCCTTGATCTCAGAGTAGATTGGGTGAGATGTGTGTGACATCAATATCACATATTGATTCACACGTGCATGCACATGCCTTTCTCAATCCTACTCATCAAGTGGCCAAGGACATCAAACTCCCTCAGGAGGGACAAATCCCATATCGATCACTCACCCCTCAAAAGACCTATGTGTCAAAGCCACCCAATCATCACCTTTATAACAACCCATGTTTCAGGACTGCGTTTGATGATGTCAAAGTGTACCCAACGACATGTGTTGAGTGTAGTGATTTCAGTTCTAAGAATCACACTCACCACCATCATTGTGAGAGCTGACTGTGACTACCAAGTCATGGTTCCATGTGTCACTCTCACGGTGGGTCTGTCTGGTACCTTGTTCTCTAACAAGTACCTATGTGCTTGGTTTGATATCACTATATCATGACTAATGACATTCTGTCATCAACCAACACACAATCTAGTCTTCACTGTTATTGATGTCTATGGTTATTTCCATAATAACAACCGACTAGTGACTAAACAAGAATGTATACTCTTAACATATGTATGATCTCATCGTTTAGGTCCTCAACCCAAAAGCATATGTTATTGAGTAAAAACAATTCTTTAGACATCTATCATGTTACACCATCATCTCAGAAATAGTTTAAACATATAGATCGGAAATTGCCTTTATTATTCTTCAAACCATTTACAAAGTATCCCATTACAATCATCATATGATTTGCTCTATGGGCATACATACCAACAAACCCAACCACTGAGGCAGAGTCAACAAGGTCATCAGAGGAAACAGTTTTCTAGTGGAACTCAAGGATGTGGACAGACATCCCAGGTAGGATCAACTGCATCAAATAACAGAACACAAAGTCAACATCAGGAAATGACAAGATTCTATGCAATGAATTAGCCAGAGGCAAGGGTCAACCCACGAGTTGTGACAGGTCAGATGGAATTATTTCATTTTGATATGTCTTCATCCTGCTTTGTATCTATTTTGATTGATCTAAGTGCTACACATTCCTTTATCACTCGAGAAGTGATTCATGACTGCAATATGACTGTCAGTCACAAAGCAGATAATTTGTTATTAGAAACTCCATTAGTTGGATCTGCAGTGTTGCAGGAGCTATGTTGTCCCTGTATTCTTTCTTTTTTAGAACATAGCATTCAGGTGGATCTTATACCACTTGAGATGCATGGGTTCGACATAATCCTTGGGATGGACACCCTAGAAAAGTATAAAGTTGTCTTAGATTGCAGTTCCAAGAAGGTTATGTTTACAAACAATGGTGATACATGGGCCTTTCGGGGGGACAGAAAGATTCTTCCAACCTATCTAGTGTCGGCCATGGTAGCTAAGAAGTTGATGAGACAAGGGTGCTTCGCATTCTTGGCACATGTGGTAGATACCAGGGCAGAGAGTCCTAGTCTTTCTGAAGTTCCGATTGTTAGGGAGTTTGAGGATGTGTTTCCTGAGGAACTTCCAGGTGTTCCTCCACCCCAAGAGATTGATTTCAAGATTAATCTAATCCCGGGTACACAACCAATAGCTCAAACACCATATAGAATGGCACCTGTTGAGATGGCAGAACTTAAGAAATAGTTATAGGAGTTGCTTGAAAAGGGTTTTATTCGACCGAGTACTTCACCATGGGGTGCTCCAGTTCTTTTCATGAAAAATAAGGACTAGTGTATGAGATTATGCATTGACTATAGACAGCTAAACAAAGTAACCATAAAGAACAAATATCCTCTGCCAAGGATAGATGACCTGTTTGACCAGTTGTGTGGTGCAACTATATTCTCTAAAATAGATCTGAGGTCTGGATACCATCAGTTACACATCAAGGAAGGTGACATACCTAAATCAGCCTTCAACACAAGGTATGGTCACTATGAGTTCATAGTTATGTCGTTTGGACTAACTAATGCACTAGCTGCATTCATGGAACTCATGAATAGAATCTTTTGGTCATTCCTTGATAAATTCATAGTAGTCTTTATACATGACATCCTAATTTATAGTAGAGATGCTCAACAACATCAGCAACACCTTTGTGAGGCCCTGACTTTACTGAGAGAGCACAAGCTATATACCAAATTCAGTAAGTGTGAGTTTTGGTTATCATAAGTGTCTTTCTTAGGACACGTAATATCTGCCTCAGGTATCCATGTTGATCCTAAAAAGGTAGAATCTGTCTTGGAGTGGGAATAGCCAAAGACACCTACGGAGATATGCATCTTTCTAGGATTGGCACACTACTATAGGAGGTTCATTAAGAACTTTAGTTCTATAGAATTACCCCTAACTAGATTAACCAGAAAGGAGGTTCCTTTTTTCTAGAATGACAAGTGCCAACATTCTTTCCAGTGTTGAAAGAAAGGTTGACCAGTGCACCTGTGTTAGTGTTACCTGAGCAGGGAAAGGGGTATATTGTTTTCTGTGATGCTTCTAAGAACGGTTTAGGATGTGTGCTAATGTAGGATAAACAAGTGATTTCTTTTGCTTCTCGACAGCTTAAGAAACACGAGGAAAATTATCCGACACATGATCTAGAATTAGTTGTAGTGGTTCATGCGTTGAAGATCTGGAGACATTATCTCTATGGAGAGATATTCCAGATTTTCACTGATCATAAGAACCTAAAATACATCTTTTCACAACATGATTTGAACATGAGACAATGCTACTGGATGGAGTGAATCAAGGACTATGATTGTAAAATTGATTATCATCTAGGAAAAGCTAATGTAGTGGTTGATGCACTAAGTAGAAAATCATCAACACCAACCATGGACAAAGCACAGTTGAACTCTTTAGTGTGATTTAAATGAGACATGCTTGTCTCTTTGAGGCAAAATAATGTACAGCTTAAAGTATCCTTGATAGCTGGAGTGTTAGCTGAGATGCACATAAAACCTACTCTGAAACAACTAATCAAAGAGGCACAACAAGCTGATACTATGATTCAGCAGATCAGATCAGAGTATGGTAGTGAGAAACGGAATGGTTTTCATGAGTCAGATGATGAGGTAGTCTGTTACCATGGTAGGATGGTAATACCTGATGTCAATGATTTAAGGAAGTTAGTCATGGAGGAAGCTCATTCATTTATGTATGCAATGCATCCAGGGAGCACCAAAATGTATCATAACTTGAAAGATATGTATTGGTGGCCTGGTTTGAAGAAAGATGTAGTTGAGTTTGTCATGCAGTGTCCATTGTGTCAACAGGTTAAAGCTGAACTTCAGAAGCATGCAGGAACAATGCAACCTTTACCTGTACCATAGTGGAAATGGGATCACATAACCATGGACTTTGTGGTTGGTTTGCCAAGAACAACCAAAAGTCATGATTCCATTTGGATGATAGTTGATAGGTTGACTAAGTTAGCACAATTTCTTCCTGTCAAAACAACATATACTACTGAGAAACTTGCACAGATCTATATAGATGAGGTAGTGCGTTTAGGATTCCAGCTGCAATTGTTTCTGATAGAGGTCCCAAGTTCACTAGTTATTTTTGGGAATGACTACATAAAGATTTGGGTACACAGTTAAGGTTTAGTACCGCCTTTCACCCACAGAAAGATTGACAATCTGAGAGGACTATACAAACTTTGTAGGATTTGCTTAGGGCATGTGTCCTTCAGTTTGTAGGAAGTTGGGATATACACTCGAGCTTAATGGAATTCGCTTATAATAATAGTTATCAGCACAATATTGCTATGACACCATATGAACCATTATATGGTAGACGTTGTAGATCTCCATTGTACTGGTATGAAATAGGAGAATATCAACTTTTGGGTCATGAGTTAGTGAAACAGACAAATGAGAAGATTAAAGTAATACAACAATAGTTGAAGGTTGCACATGATAGACAGAAGTCATACACTGATAAACGGCGAAGACCTTTAGAATTCCAAGTTGGAGACCGAGTAGATTTCAAAGTCTCACCTTAGAAAGGTGTTCTTATATTTGGGAATAAGGGTAAGTTAGCTCCTAGATTTATGGGACCTTATCCAATCATTGAACGGATTGGAGGTAGCCTATAAGTTGGTGTTACCACCTGAACTACATAGATTGCATCTAGTATTTCATACATCCATGCTGAGAAAGTGTCACCCTGACACAGAGTTAGTTTTGCAGCCTGTAGAGTAGAATTAAACAAAGATATAACCTATAAAGAGGGACCAATGATGATTCTTGACAGGAGAATCAAATAGTCTAAAAAGAAAGACATAATTCTTGTAAAAGTTCTCTGGGATCATCGTGGCATGGAAGAGGCTACTTGGGAGCTGGAGGAATAGATGAGGAGGAAGTACCCTTCTCTTTTCTCTTGATGATTTCGGGGACAAAATCCCTGTTAGAGGTGGATAATTGTAACATCCCTGACCTGGGTTATGTCGTAACCCTAGGAGTTTTGCTTAAGTCTTTTATATTATTATCTTTATCTTTTCAAAAGTAATTAAGACTAAAGGAGAGCTTATGTTTCAATTTTGGACCTATTTGCATAACGTTGAAAGAATATTTTACCTATTTTGGACTAAAGTGCAATTTACCCAATTAAAGGGGTTACCTTGCAAATGTTACATTATAAATGTTTCTCAAGTGTTATAGCATCATAAGAATGAGAATGATGCTAATGTATGGCTTGTGGAAGCCTAAGTTCCAAGAAGGAGCTTGTTTGAGTCATGCTTGTGTATTAAATGCTAGTTTCGGTGTGATTTGCAAATTACCCAAAATCTAGGGTTGAATATGTAAAATACCACTTCAAGAATGTCCCTACTATTTCTTGGTATCATTTAGAGAAAATAAAAATAAAGGGGCGTCTTGTTTGAACTACTTTTGAGGAGAGATAATCTTGATTATAAATTAATCAAGAAATAAGCATAAATGAAGCCCTAATTTATTTTGTAGCAAAAATAAATATATTAATTGAAGTTCCCATAGACTAAAAAGGCTGTGGTTGAAATCCTGTAGTGCAAGGACGTCCAAATGCCTTGAGTGGCACCGAAATATCCTAAGTAGGTGAAGAAATCCACTCACATTTGTTAATTAAAAAGTAATGTCCACTAAAAATGGATAATAGTATTAGAATAATTAAGGTGCTTAAGTGGTTGCTTTTAATTCAAGGATAAACGAAAGGAATTTGAGGGAAAAGGAAGATGGATTCGAAGGAAAGGAAGGGAGGGGGCATGTGGCAAGAAAGTGGATGGATTTTCTCCTACTTTCTCTCTCCTAGAAAATCAATTATATATACTCAATTTTCTCCTTACTTGAAAGGCTATTTTGCAAACCACTTTCTTCCTTTGCTTTGGCCGACAACCAAGGAGCTTAGGAGCAGGAGGAAAATGTTCCCCAAGCTTAAGGTAAGCTCCATGATCATCTTCAACCTTGAATTGATGGTTGAAATCAGTTTTCAACATTAATTTTCTTCTCTCTTCCATCCAATGCTCAACCTTGGCTATCTTTTGCATCAAAAGAGTTGGAAACGAACCTTGGATAGTTGAAGGAGCTTCTTTCACCATTATATAAGAGAAGCTTGAATCTTTGATGCTACTTTGAAGGTGGGTTATATAACTTAAACCCATCAATGTTATTATTGATTTCAATTTCTCATCATATGTTGATCTTTTATTTTCCTCTTGAATAATTGCTGAATTTATCATATATATGACAGTAGAAATCAAAGGTCTGAAGCTTGATGATTATGACATCATCTTAGCACACATCTCAAGAATATCAAGAACAAACGGTTTCAATTGATGATTGGTCAAACAGTTTCAAACCGTTAGTGACCAAACGGTTTCAAACTGTTTGGTGACCAAATGGTTTCAAAATCATTAGAGGTCAAATGGTTTCAAACCGTTAGAGGCTAAATAGTTTCAAAAATGTGTTAATGTCTAACGGTTTCAACCTAATCTAATCCACATGGTCTCAACCTTGGATGGCCAAACGATCTCAAATGTTTAGAACTCAATTGATTTCAGAACACTAGCTCAATTGGGTTCAAAACCCTAATTTTAGGTTCAAACGGTTTCATCTCTGAAGTGACCAAATGGTCTCAAACCATTTGAGGACCAAACGGTCTCAAACCGTTTGAGGAATAAACGGTCTCAAACCGTTTAGGGTTAGTCAACCTACCAAATAAGATCAAACGGTTTCAAAACCGATTGAAGATCAAAGGGGGTCAAGACCGTTTGAAGGTCAAGTGACCTCAAGATCGTTTGAAGGTCAAGTAACCTCAAGACCGTTTAAGGTCTAGCGGTCTTCAGATCATTTAAGGATACAAAGACCAAGACCGTTTGATGGTCTAAACGGTCTCAAACTGTTTGAGGGGTTATGGCTGAAACGGTTTCAAAACTGTTTGAAAAGTAAAAGATTCAAAACTGTTTGAAGAATTTGATCAAGACCGTTTGAAGGTCTAAACGGTCTTAAACCATTTGAAGTTTTAGGGCCAAACCGTGTGAAGGTTCAATTGGTCCAAACTGTTTGAAGGTCCAATGGATTCAAACCATGTAAGTACTAATAAACCCATAAGTGGTTGAAGAGCATCTTAAGGTTGATTTCAATGGATGTACCTCTAATGTACTTAGGTGATTAGTACAGTCAGAGTGATTATTACTTGATGCCTATGAAGGTAATTAATTCAAAACACTAAGATAAGCATAGTTGCATGTACTTTAGTGAAAGGTTAAATCAACTGAATAAGGTATGATGGTGATGTGGTTCCTAGTACATGGAGCTATGATTAGTATGATTTAATACTTAAATAATGATATGTGCTCTAAGATATGTGGAAGCACTGACTTAGGGTTTAGATTAATGAGGTAATTATATAACCCTAATATAGGGTGATGTTATGTGAAACCCTAATATAGGGTTATGTTATGTGAAACCCTAATATAGGGTGATGTTATGTGAAACCCTAATATAGGGTGATGTTATGTGAAATCTTACTGTAGGGTGATGTTGTGTGAAACCCTAATTGATAAAGATGGGAAACCCTAACCCTAATGAGGGAATAGTGATGTTATCTTTGTATTGCATAATGTTGATATGTAATTGATAGGGTTGTTATCAAGTATATTAACCATGCAGGTATCATGAGATGATGAGCATAACCAAGTATAAGAAATGATGTTAATGGGCCTTGTGAGCCATTATTTTATTTGTTGCCTAGTGAGAGGTGATAGGAAGTTGAATATGCCTGGTAAGCTATGTGAGATGCTTGTGTAACAAGTATCATGAATACCTTAGTCAGATGACCTGGAGGTATTAGTTACCAGATAAGTGGTAACAATGCTCAATGATGAACTATGGGTTTGAATACCCAGATCTAGTAAATATGATGATGATATTGATGAGGGATGTGAATTCCTAGTAATGAGATAAGTGATTGAGATCCCAATGTTTTATAAAGTTTTGAAAAGTACTTGATAGAAGTATTACATGTTTCTTTGTAGCATTTGTCATAATAATTTATGTTTAAAAACATGTATGATGTTAAAAGATTATGGTAATGCACTTAATTAATCAAGTAAATCTTATCATGCAGATCCCTGGCCATAGATCCATCATCATCAGTAATTGGTGATGGTGAAATAGGTTTTCCTATGGGAACTCCTGGAATGCATATTTTTGAATATGTGGGAGTAATAGGCGAATATATCCTTACACCTCATAGGAATGACTGTGAGTCATATCCTATGCACAAGAATGGTTATGGACCATATCCCAATAAGAGTATGGCTATGGGCCATGACTCCACAATACCAGGCATTGGCTACGGGCCATATCCTGAAGAGAGTATATGCTACGGGATATAACTCTATAGAGAAGTTTCCAGTATACCCTGGAAAGCTATTTTTGCAAGAGACACGAGATGTCCTGCATGTGTTCTCGCACTGACCGAGACAGATGAGGTGATGGAGTCTGGCACTTCCATTAACCTATGTATGGAACTGATGCTTTACGTAATTGTGATCAGTTGGAGCATGAATGGTATACTTCATCTCCTTAGGGCATAAGTGTGATTGTAAAATGTAATCATCCGTGTAGAATATTTGCCTAAAGATGAAATACGGAAATCATTGGTTGATGTTACATTGCTTATTGTATCCTAAATGTATAAATGTTATACATGTTCTTCATATTCCTTATTAAATTAATGATATTGCTCTATTATGCTTAAACAGAGATTTATCCTGCTTTTCAATAGAGATTCCTCTACTCAGTTTATTACTGTTTATCTGCAATAATAATTTTTGTGGCAGAGAGTTATATCGCTCACTAGGACAATTTCAATTGTCTCACCCCCGTGGGATCCAACCTTTTTAGGTGGACGAGGACGAGGAGGTAGAAACAATATAGTAGGAGAAGGACAACAATATCAGGGACAGTAGTAACATCTCAGGTGGAGATACTGACTGTCGTGTCTATGAAGTCCTTTTTGTCTTTATACTCTCAGGTCCTTGGAGTCAGTAGTTAGTGCTTTTATGATAGATCTGAGATTTTGGCATTGAATGCCTCGAGATTTTATGTTTCTTATGTGTAGAATTTGACAGAGCAACTGTTGTATGTAATCCTTGAGAAGAGAAGGTACATGGTATATATAATATATTGGTTCTTGTTATACGAGTTTCCTGGAATTGGATCTCTTTGAAATGTTTTAATTTTTAGTGATTTTTGCTATACCACTATTTATGTTTAATTCCGCAATTAATTACATAGTGACGACCTGATTTGCAGTCAGGTCGTGTAAGCATCGGTACAAGAGTTAGTTTGGTTTTTTTGACAACACCATATATACTGGTGGTGGGATCCTGAATGGTCCTCCCATGTACAACTTGTACCAGGGGGAGGTGGTGGGTAAAATGAATGTAGATTAGGTATTGACCCCCTATTGTTCATGTACTATGCAACACCATTGTGGCAATGTTGACCTTCTCTATAGATTTAGGAATTTGTCCCATCACTTCAACATCTTACTCATTCCTTTTGTTCGTCAAATTCACCATTGAGGACTGGGACAAATGTCATTGTCTCCTAAATCTGGGGTTGCCCTGGCATTCACGTGTGGTAGATGACTGGCCTAAATCACACGTCCAAAAGGTGTGGATTTGAAGTAGTCAGACTTTTAAATAACCCGACTCTTGGGCCCCCGCAACGATGACGGGGTCTGAAGTAGCAATCGGGGTTGAACCACAGGGACAAGGGTGGTAGTGCTAAGAACACAGAATCGACACTCTACACTTTGGTAAAAGCAAGATGAGGATAAAGTTCCCAAAGGGAACAATAGGAGGAGATTCGTAAAATAAAAGAAAACTATCTCCAACTGGAGTTACGAGGAAAATTAAGGTTTTGGCATATATCAGTTTTTAGGGATTTTTTGCACAACAGAACCAGAGGAGATAACACAATTGCCTCGGTGAGAAATGAAGGAGGAAAACTTCAGCATAACAAGCGACAGCAGGAAACATCCAGTACCCCTTCTCTCAAAGAGGGTACCTCTAACTAAGCACCAACACCCACTCTCAAGGTTGATGGACTTGGGTCAGAGTGGAAAGGTAACTGAAGCAACTCCCATCCTGGGTACTCTCGTACTCCCTGGTCGGACCAAACTCTAGAGTTACAACACCTCTCTCGAGGGAGCTGCAACGGGAAACATGATTCGATAGCTAGTCAAAACATGATCCAAGCATACTAGCTAGAGTTCATATGTTAAGCAAAGTAACCATCCAACAAAAAGGGACCAAACATAGAGCAACAGACATTAAGACTCCTCTAATTCCATTAGCATAATCATTATATAAAAGTGTTTGGTTACATTGCGTAAATAAAGAAAGTAAATGATTGAAAAAAGAAAGGAAGATAAGTATCGCCCCCTTGATTTAGGAGAGCGACAAGAAAAATCAGATCCCTAAGATTCCTCTAGCTCGATACCGGTTTGAGCTCTGCCCGATACGCCTGTGTCAGGCGGCATCCCCTATCAGGCGATAGGCCATGATGAGCAGACACGTCAATCAAAGCGCTCATGCCCGATAAAGTCATGTCGGGATGCCACCCTCTCGGGCGACACACCATGACGGGTGACTCGTATCGGGCTCGATATCATGTCAGGCTAAAGACCGCTTAGGGTATTGGGTTCCTCATATCGGGTGTCCTCGTTGGTCGATATCGGGCTGCTGCGGCGACTGGGACGAATTCTAAGTGAACCATTCCCACCCTCTCGGGTCGGGGAAGTGCTCACCTAGTATCGCCCGGTACGCCTCTAGGACACGACACACTAGCTCCAAGTGCTTTCCAAAGTTATCTTTCGTGAGATTCTGACCCGTCCCATCCTATAGCTGCTATTTATAGGCAGCGGTTGGAAGAAGTTGTGGTTCTCCGAGTGCCACGTGTCCTCCATCGGCTCTATTAGCGCGGCTTCATGTATGCTCATCATGCGTGTCGCCCGGCATAGCGGGTCTCGGGCAGCAAGCGTGTCAGGTATCATGACGGGTGGGCTCTTGTCGGTGGGTGGCTTGCGTCGCGCGACACGCTTCATTGGATGAGTAGTCGTGGCGAGTACAGCTCCCTGTTGGGTAAGCGGCGTATCGCCTGTTAGAGTCTTTTTGCATGACACATCCGTGTCACGCAACATCCGTATCGGGCTACTGTACGATGGGTAGTGAATGTATCAGCTGACTGGGAGGAGGGTCGATGCAGGTAAAAGACATTCATGGGTCGAGACGGGCCTTTTGCTTATTTTGAGTGGAAAAGTGAGGAAAACTCCGCAAAAGATGATAAAAATGAGTAAAGAGTGTAGCGTGGCGTGTTTATCCAAAACATGGCAAAAAGGAGAGGAAAACAATTTAAAAGGGCAGTTTTGACAACGAAATATGGGCCATAAATATCACAAAATTTGGTGTTATCAACTCCCCCAAACTTAGCATTTTGATTGTCTTCAATCAATTTTTTAAAGCTTTGTTTGTGATACTTCTTCTTAACCAGTATAGTTTTCAGACAATGGGTATTGAGCGAGTATTGAGATGTCTTAAAGAGAATACTGCCCGACCACGAACAATAGACCTTTCTTTTCCTACCTTTTTTAAGTAAAAAACTTCTCCACAGCTTCGGCGAGACTTGGGTGCATGATTTCGATGTTAGCTTTCACACCAAATAGCTTTTGGGAGCAGAAAGTTGTGTGCTTGGGTAGGCATAAGGCTTTTTGGGTTTTTCTTGTTTCCCATCGGTCCATGGTACGGGTCCGTTAGCGGGCAAGTGGTCTGTGTCGTCCAAGCCAGTTGGCTTTAGAGCAGTGATTTCACATCCTACATACCACTACCCGGATCTACCATGCCTAAAGATGGGTACTTTTAGAAAACAAGCGTGTAATATTTTTTTTCATTTGGCACGACTCTCATGCTTTTATTCACTCTCATAAGGCTATTCTCTCTTTTTGGGATTTTGTTGGGTAAGGGAAAATAAGAGAATTTTTACTATTTGGGCAGCTTTTCCTTCTACATACACGTCTCTTAGATGTTGTGAGATTATTTTTTCAAAATTTTTGGCGTGGAAAGTCATAGTCTTTTGTTGTTTGAGGCTGCATTTTTAGAATGACATAACAAAACCTGCACCTTTTGGACACAGAGAAAACAAACTGGCAAGAAGTCATGTCACGTTTTTACTATAAAGTGTCTTTGTACATATGTATAGAGATAAAATAAGTAAAATTTTTGTATCAGGCATGTATATGTATATGTACATATGTTATAGAAAAAGAAAAGAACAAAAGGGGTGAAGTTCGAAAGACTTTTAGTACCTCCCTCACTGGTACATAAAATCCCCCCCAAACTTACTCCATACTTTGTCCCAGAGTTGTGAAGTAGATTAAGGTCGGGTAATGTTAACTCAATGAGGGTTAGCTAGTGAGCGCGTTGTTTCTAGATAGAAGCTCCCACACATATTCTCCGCATTTGCTGTGATAGTCAATGTGGTGGAGCTGGTCAGGCATCTCTTGGTTTGATATCCATTCCAGCATGAAGATGCCGCAGTCGTTGGATAAAGGAATTTCTTGTGGATTGCGGTGGTAGAACTGAAGCTCGTGCCATTTGCTAGCTGTTGTCTCCAAGAATGGTTGTATCAGTGCCGCCACCTCATCATAGTATTTTCGTACTAAGCGCTTGAGGGATGTCAACGTTGTCGATGTACACTGTACCGGATGGTCTTTGTTGTTGTCCGAGCTGTTGTAGAAGATTTCTGCTCATTGACGAGTGTACATCATCAGGAGCGTCCAGTGGTTGTAGTGCAGGATGGGTAGGAAGATGGTGCGTGGAACCCTACACTGTAACTTTTCCAGAAAAGATTTCTTTGCTCCTATCTCATCGACAAGGCAGATGTCATTGAACAACATTGGATGAGCTATGTATGCGTGTTCAAACTTCTTTTGTAGTATCTGGATGTAGGCAGACGCCACTGATACCGCCAAACATCCTCCTTCTTTTACCATGTCCCTTAAGTCATCAAAAGGGACTATGACACTGCCTGCCTCATAGATGATGTCTGTAGGGGTAGAGTCAGCTAACTTCAGAAGAACTTCATTGACCTGCTCCTGTGTGAGTGTAGATCACGAGAAATAGTCAAAGTTGTTGATCATTTCTTCTGATGTTTCAGGCGAAGTAGGGTCTTCGATTCCTTGTACTTTCTGCAGGATTTCTAACCGCTTGCCTGCCCCGTAGATGTCTGCTTCTATCTCAGCTTCTTTCTCTAGAGTGTTGCTGGGTTGCAAAGATTCATCTTCTTGGTCACTATCCAGCAGCCTCTCTGGTACCCCCGTGTCTTGGAAGTAGCGCTTAACACTGATAAGCAACAGAGAGTAGGTGCTCCTGAGATGGAAGAAGTTTTGGCCCTGGAGATGCCTTATGTTTCCGAATATGTTGAACAGCTCCATGGCGTGTAAGACGACAAATGCGCTATTCCCGCTTCTAGATTCTGCTTGGACGGGGATGTCTCTGATGGAGAAGAAGTTCCAAACAACATTATGACGTTGGAATCCTTGCTTGATGGCTCGGAGAAGACGCAGCGGGAGAAGCCTGAGATGTTTGTCCTCCGGGCAACTAAAGATAAGTCCTGAGTGTGGCACCTCCTCATTGCAACACCTGAGCAGCTAGACATCATGGTTCCGGAGGTCCACCAACACATAAACTAATTTTTGCGGTGCTTGTATGGGGCCAACACGAGGTTCGTGTTGTGCTCTTCGATGTGCCGCAGCGTGTTGGCCACCGTGATGGAGTTTGACACTCCCATCATCAATCTTCTTGCTAAGGTCGGGGTGGCATTGTATATTGTTTTCCGACCTATCCTGGTGCTAATATTCTCTATTATTGCACCCTCTAGGACCCTAAACAATTTTTTTCTAGACGACGGTTGGTGAGCGGAACATGATTCTGAGTGCTCCCTGTCGTACAGAGAAGTAGTTTTCACTCCAGACGACGTCTTCTTCATCAGCCTATGACCTTAGGACCTTGTTCAGAAGTTTCTGGTCCCTAATAGTCAGGTATCTGATGACCCTTCTGTCAAAGTCATCCATCTCAAAGGAAGGTATCTCCGACGGTGCAGAGAACTCATCTACCATCGAGCTTCTTCCTCAGGGGGGTGTCTTTCGTTGGCGGCGCAGATGTCCCCCCCCCCCCCGTCTCCCTCTGATTCATCAGAAGAGTCCTCCCCGACACTGATTGCTTTGTTGTTATCCTCAGCTTTGTCTAAGGGGACTGAGGGAGCAACGTCTTCCAAACCGTGGGAGCTCGCTTGTCCTGCTGGAGCTCCGCTGGCCGACTTTTGCATCATCCTTTCCTGAGGCGTGAGAGCCTCTAGTTGACCGGGAAGACCAACTAGAGTCAACAGTTGCCGCTCCTGGCTGTTTAGCCACTGCTGGAAAATAGAAAACTTGCAGGTTAAAGAAGTAAAAGTAGCTGAGTGGCTTTCTGTTACCTCCCGCAAGTGATCGAATTTGTGTCCCAGCATCTTTTCGAGCGACGAAGGGGCTCTTGTAGATCTCCCTCTCGTCCTCGCGACACTTCTCTCACGTGAGGGTCTACCCGACAAGGTAGAATCTATCTCTATTGTTCGTGCGGTAGTTTCATCTAGGCGAGGCGTCAACACTTTCATGGTTGTCTCTGCCTCGCCTACTTGTGGTGGTGGAGAAGGGCGCGGTGTGTGTAATGACCCTGACCCAGGTTTTGGGCTAACCTTGTTTTCTTTGCTTATGAAAGGTTCTTAGAACCTTAATCTAATTTTCTAAGATGTTTTGGTATCATGTGACAAGCTCATGTTTCCAGTTTGGTCCCGTTTGGATGCTGTTTGAGCAATGTTTGCTTGTTTTGGACCAAAGTGCAATTTACCCAAAGTAAGGGGTTATATTGCAATATGTTACATGTAGATCATGCTTTTAGTTCTCTTGCATCATTAGAAAGAGAATGATGCCGTGGGACACCTTTTGGAGGACCTATGTGTCATGTTTGAGCTTGGTTGGTTGGTGTCTATGCTTTTTGAGTTAGTTTTGGTGTAAATTGCAAATTACCCAAAGTGGAGGGGTCAATGTGCAATTTATCATCTCTAGAGTCTTCTTTCTTGTGTGTGACATTATCTAGAATGAGTATGGATGATGGGGAGCCATGTTTTGTTGATAGATGAGGAATGACATCTTTATATGGTCCTTATAACATATATGTGCTACATATGTCACCTTGTCCTTTAGTGTATCGGCTAGGACATGAAGGTGTGTCGCCCAACAGGGGTGTGTCGGCCATGGCTTCTGCCCATCTGCACGATACATTTCCTAGAGTGTATCACCAGGCCATGCATGAGCTTCTAGGGTGGTAACAAGTGGTGTTATGAGCTAGAGCAAGTGGCACCTTGGTTTATGTGGTTATGACACCTCTCCCTTGCTACCTCTCTCTTCCTTGGTGTATATAACTCCCTTCCTCCTTAGCCAAGCAATCCTTTTCAGCCACCTACCTTCTCCTATTTGTTTGTGTCGGGCATGGGAGCTTGGGAGCTAAGGAAGACTCCCATGGAGCATGGAGGGGCGAGCTCCTTGGCCATGGAAACTCCTTGCTCAAGATCCGACCTTGGTGAGTCATGCTTCTTTGCTAGTTTTTCCTTGTGCTTACTTCTTCACCTTCCTCTTTGCCTCTCGGCCATGGATAGGCCCTTGATAAGAGTAAGTAAGGACGTGGTCATCTTCCCTCCTTTCTTCTTCTTGATCTATACATAACCAAGGTTTCTTCTTCTTCTTCTTCTTCTTCCTTTGTTTCTTGAGGTGGTGATGATGGTGTCGAATGCATGTTTGGAGCTTTGGATGGGTGCTGTTCTTGGAAGAGAACATGTGTTTGCTGCTTGGATCATGGATTTTTGTGCCTTTCATGGAGATCCTTTTAAGGCGGGTTACATAACTCTAAACCATCTCTATTATGCACTCTCTCCATATATGTATGTGATGGTTCTTGTACTTAAATCGTTATCTTTTCTCCATGATAGATATATATATATATATGAGACTTGGAATCTGATCTAATGAGAAAGTTACGTTTTATTACTGTCTTTATCTTGTTTTCCTTGTACAAGATGGTCATGGGTGGCTAGAGGTTGAAGATGACTTGCACGATATGAATCTTTGGCCGATACAATTAGGTTGCCCGATATGGGCCTCTACCCGATACAGTACCTTGTTATATAGCATGCTATGGTTGATGGTTATGGAAACACCCCTTTCTCTCCTTTGGACTTGAAAGGTGAGCCTATGATCTTCTCCTATGGGTGATAGGATGAGTCAGTAATAGTTTTACCTTTGTGCCCAATATCCCTTAACCACCCTAGAGTTAGAGTTTGGTTGACATGGTTGCTAGACCATTGGATGGGCTCTTGGCCGACATGTGCTTCCTTGATGAAATTTTGAGTATGTTTCCCGATACACCCTTTAGGGTTAAGTCTTAGACGATATGAGAAGTTAACTCTTTATGGACCTTGTGGTCGTTATGCCCTTCTGCCCGACATGGTGATAGGTGGAATGGTAGTTGGTTGAGACAACCCCAAACCTTGTATCTTGGTCGATATACAGCCTCAACCCTAGCTTGGGCGTTAGAGTTGCTTTGGGTGACATAAGTGGTCTACCCTTGTGGCATGATATGTTCTTGAGGTAGAATCCTTGGTAGGTATGCTTGCTTGGGTGTTAGGTTGATCCTTGTATCCTTGGTCGTTATACCTAGTAAAGCTGAGTTGGTAACCGTTATGGTCCCTTGGCCGATATCCTTTATGGAGATGATGGATGGGCGATACGCTATGTTGAGTGCCCTGCCCGATACACCTTGTAGAGGTGGTTACCCGACACACCTAGTCGATATAGTTGGACGATACACCATGTGAAAACCTCTAGAGGGGGGGTGAATAGAGTTTTATAATGATTTTAAAGTAATTTAAACTCAAACAACCAAAGTAAAGATTAAGAAGAGGAACACAGGTGTTTAGAGTGGTTCCACCTTAGCAAATACTAAGGAGTCAGTCCACTACCCGGTTGCTTACCCAACCGGGATTTTGAAAGTACTAAATTTTATTACCTCTCAAGGATGTTACATAAAATTTACAATACTTTCTAAACACCCTTTGGACAGCCTTCACCTTGAAGTAGTCTTGCCAACCTCGAAGCAGCCTTCCTTGAAGTAACTTCAAGCTCCCCCTTGAAGTAGCCTTCCTCCCGAAGTAGCTTCCCATCAAGACAGCCTTCTGAAGTAGTCCAAAGTCTTCCTCTTCACCACGAAGAGCTTCACCCTCTCCAATCCGCAGCCTCCTACCTGGAGTAGCAAGGAGAGTACAAGTAATACAAGGAACAAGAAAGGAATAAAAGAAAATACAACTTATCCTTGTAGCTCAAGGCTTGATTTCCCTAGATCAAGCGTTTGGATTTTCCTAGCCAATATGATGGACTTGTGATTGCTAGGGTTAGGAAAATCTAGCCTATAGGACGAGCTTGAGTTAAGGGGAAAATGGCCAATTGATCACAAAGCTCAGTTCACACAGATTGCACAAGAGGGCTCAAGTATTTTCTCAAGTATATCAAGTGTAAGAAGTGAATTCTAGTGTCCTATGGCTTGTCCTATTTATAGGAATGGCCTAAGTATGCTTAAGGACGTTCTAGACAACTTCTAGGGGTTTCTAAGTGCTTAACTAGCCGTTAGGTACAAAGTTGTTGCTTTAACAACGGCTAATTACTTTACTCTGCAGTTTCTGTCAGAGATCGTCTCGGTCGAGGAATGGTCGACCGAGACACCTACTCGGTCGAAGTTTTGTCGACCGACAGGCTCTCTGGATTAACGTTCATTTGCAACTGCCAACTAACTTGTCAATTGTGTCTAACGGCTACATTGGATCTTTCTCGGTCGAGGAGTTTGTCGACTGAGAGTGTCTCAGTCGAGGAGTTGGTCGACCGAGATAGATCCTGTTTTAAGATTTCAAGTTAGGCATTAATTATGTGTGTGAGTGTGCATAGGTGATCCTATTGAATGGATGACTAAGGTGTTTAGCTAGGGAAAATCCAATGCTTGATTTACATGCGATTCTAAGTACTTGTACATTATATTTCTGTACAAGTTTTTACAATGATTACATTTGCATGAAAAATATAAATACTTCTTGTTGAATTTTCCTTATAGTTTTGTCATCCTGCACACTCAAGTAGCTCGTCAGATAAATAGGAATGAAATGTTTGTCATAATCAAAACAAAGGGATTTTATAGATGTCCATTTAGCCAACAATCTCCCCCTTTTTGAAGATGACAAACATTTCCAAAATATAAATAAAGGAAATATAAAACATATAAATGTCATACCTTTAGTTTGCCATTTGTAATTTTTCCTCTTGTTTATAAAATGTGTGCTAATTATTCCCAATGAATTATGGAACAAGAAATCCAGTTCATATGGGAATATAGCAATTTTCAATGTAAAGCCAAGAGTATATTTATGAAACTCATTGATTGAATCTGTCATAAATACTAAGTTATAGGTGTATATATCTCTCCCCCTTTGTCATTTCAAAAAGATAACCGTTTTAAGAAAAGCTCCCCCTTAATTAGATATCCCATCAAATCCAAAGAAAATGTCCATTTATAAGCCAAAATGATACAATGTAAACAAGTATTCGTGTTAAGAACCGCAGATATCAAAGAAAACATCTTCCAAAGGAGTAATAAGCAGTTGCTTCCTAATGTTGTTGAATTGATCTAATGGAAGCAGTTTTGTAAAGATATCAGCCAATTGATTTTCCGTATCAACATGATGAAGAGTAACATGATTCTTTGAGATGTGATCCCTTAAGAAATGATGACGGATTTCAATGTGTTTTGCCCGGCTGTGTAAAATAGGATTGTGTGCTAAGTTTATGGCGCTTGTGTTATCACAAAAAATAGGTGTAGATGAAAGATTAAAACCATAATCGCTTAAAACCTGTTGCATATAAAGCACTTGAGCACAACAAGACCCGGCTGCCATATATTCAGCTTCAGTTGTAGATAGGGCAACCGTATTTTGTTTCTTACTAAACCAAGATACTAAGGCTCTTCCTAATAAGAAACATCCACCACTAGTACTTTTGCGATCAAGTCGACAACCAGCATAATCTGCATCAGTATATGCTTTAAAATCCAAGGATTGTCCTTTTGGATACCATAAACCAAAACAAGTAGTGCCGGCTAGATATCGAAGAATGCGTTTAACCGCAAGAAAATGAGATTGCATAGGTTGGGATTGAAATCGAGCACAAAGACCAACGGAAAACATAATGTCCGGTCGAGAAGCGGTTAAATATAGCAAACTACCAATCATGGCTCTATATAAGGAATCATCAATAGGTTCCCCATTTTCATCCTTATCAATTTTGATAGACGTAGCCATAGGAGTAGTAGCATGTTTGCATTGATCCATCCCAAAGCGTTTTAAAAGTTCTTTAGTGTATTTTTCTTGGCTTATGAAAATTCCTGCAGGCGTTTGCTTAATTTGAAAACCAAGAAAGAATGTTAATTCACCCATAAGGCTCATTTCAAATTCTTTTTGCATAATGTCACTGAATTGTGTGCATAATGAATCATTAGAGGCTCCAAAAATAATATCATCAACATATATTTGTACAACTAGAAAATCAGATGCATATGTTTTGAAGAATAAAGTAGAATCTGAATTTCCAATAGAAAAACCATTATCAAAAAGATATGTCTTGAGCTGTTCATACCAATTCCTGGGTGCTTGTTTTAGACCATAAAGTGCCTTTTTAAGTTTATAAACATGGTTATCCTTTTCAGGTATTTCAAAGCCAGGTGGTTGAGCAACATAAACTTCTTCTTGTATGATGCCATTTAGAAATGCACTTTTGACATCCATTTGATATAGCTTAATGTTTTTATGGGCAGCAATAGCTAGTAACATCCTAATAGCTTCAAGTCTAGCGACGGGTGCATATGTTTCATCAAAATCTATTCCTTCTTGTTGATTATATCCTTGTGCTACTAATCTAGCTTTATTCCTTATGACTTCTCCTGCTTCATTGAGCTTATTCCTAAACACCCATTTAGTTCCTATGATAGTTTTGTCTTGTGGTTTAGGAACTAAATCCCATACATCGTTTTTAGTGAATTGATTTAATTCTTCTTGCATGGCTATTATCCAGTAATCATCCTTAAGAGCTTCGGATATTTTCTTAGGTTCAATGATAGAAACAAAAGCCATGTTTGCAACATCTTTGAAGGAAGACCGAGTTTTGACTTTATCATTTGGATCTCCAATAATTTGTTCTTGGGGATGATCCTTGATAAGCCTAGGTGTAGGTTGGGTTTCAACTTGGGGTTCGGATATAGGAATTTTCTCACTATCATTAGAAATGGTTGTATTTTCAAATTGATTAGTGAGATCAATGATATCTAGATTTTCAGATTTTGATTCTTCATGAAAAGAAATATGAGTGGATTCCTCAACTTTTCTAGATATAGTGTTATATATTCTAAAGGCTTTGCTAGAAGTGGAATATCCCAAGAAGAATGCTTTGTGAGATTTAGAATCAAACTTGTCTCTATCATCTTTGGTATTTAAAATGTAGCATGTTGAGCCAAAAGTATGAAAGTAGTCAACTCTAGGTTTCTTAGAGTGTAGTATTTCATATGGAGTTTTCTTCAAATGAGAGTGAACAGTTACTCTATTAAGCACATAACAAGCAGTGTTTACGGCTTCGGCCCAAAAGGTTTTAGGTGTGTTGTGTTCAAGCATCATGGTCCTAGCCATTTCTTGTAGGGATCGATTTTTCCGTTCTACTATACCATTTTGTTGTGGGGTACGTGGAGCATAAAAATTATGAGTATACCCTTGAGATGTACAAAAGGTCTCAAATGTATGATTTTCAAATTCGCCACCATGATCACTTCTAATGGTACATATTTTATGTTGTAAAAGATTTTCAATCTTAGAACAAAATTGCATAAAGACATGAATAGTATCATCTTTAGTTGCAATAAAATGAAGCCATGTAAATCTACTATAATCATCAACAATAACAAAACAATATCGTTTACCACCAATAGATTGTGTCCTCATTGGTCCAAATAAGTCCATATGAATTAATTCTAAGGATCTACTGGTGCTAAGCACATGTTTTGATTTAAAGGATGTTTTGGTTTGCTTTCCCATTGTACAGGGCTCACAATTTGCAACTTGATCAAAAGACAAAGCAGGTAATCCACGAACAAGATCATATTTCACTAACTTTTTAATAGTATGTGAACTAGCATGACCAAGCTTTTTATGCCATAATTGTAAGGTATTTTCATTTGCAAGCAAGCATTTACCGACTACTGATTTCATAGAGTTTGGTTTGAGAATATAAAGATTTCCAACTCTATTTCCTTCATAAACAACATTTGTAGTGTTTTCTATCAATAACTTGCAGCAGGTTTTGTTAAATAACACATCATAACCACTATCACATAGTTGACTCACACTTATTAAATTATGATGCAATCCATCAACAAGTAAAACATTTTTAATTTCGAGATTTGTTCCAACATTACCTATTCCAACAATTTTTCCCTTACCATTGTCTCCAAAAGTAACCGTTCCACTTTTCTTTTCTTCAAAAGTTTGAAAGGCGACCTTGTTCCCGGTCATATGTTTGGAGCAGCCACTATCAACTACCCATTCCTGCATTAGAATTTAGATTTTGGTACCCATGTGATGGTCCGATAAGGTTAGAAACTTTTAAAATGCATATGAGTATAAAAGTTCTGATACAGAAAACCAGTCGGTCGACAATTGTTCGACCGATATAATTCTCGGTCGACAATTTGTCGATCGAGTAGGTTACTGTATTACAATCAAAGAGAACAGAAAATTTTTCGGTTGACCAATTTTCGACCGAAATGAGTACTGGAAGATTTTCGATTTGTTAAAGACATCCAGTCGGTCGACAATACTTCGACCGACCCAGAGCTCGGTCGACAGTACTTCGACCGACGAAGTTTCTGTTTTAGTACAGCAATGCAGAAAAAATAATACCAATAAGCATAGCATCGTTTGTTGAGATAGGACAATATAAATTGCAAAAATTAAGTATTTTGTCATATCTCAACTACATTCCATTCGTCTAAGTTTGGGGTCTTGGGGTCCAAACTAAGTTGGACTTCTTAGTCTTGTAGGGGCATGAAAAACAGTAATGTCCAAGACGTAAACAGAAATGACAAGTAATAGAATCAACTTTATTTCTCTTTCTAGCCATTGTGTTTTTGGGTACAAACATAGTTTGGGTCTTTTTGGTTTGGTTTTTCTTTGGAACATATCCCAAACCTTTTCTTCCATTGAAGGTAGTACCACTCTTTAATATGTTATCAAGAATATCTTTTCTTCTTAACTCATAAAGTTCTCTTTGCAACTGAGCAATGTCATTCATTTTCTTATGTATATCTTTTCTTTCCTGGTCTAAATCAGAAAGCAATGAATCCTTTTCTTTTACAATATTGTCATAGTCCGAATGATTGCACAAGATAGGTTGAGTTTGAAAAGCTTGTAGTTTAGCTAACAAATCAGTCTTTTCTTTTGATAGAAGATCAACATTAGTTTCCAAAGTAAGTAACTTTCTAGTGCAATCATCTAAAGATGTTTTTAAAGATACATTTTCAAGATCAATGTTATTCTTTTCAGAAGAAAGTTCATCTATTTTGGCACTGAGCTCATTGTTTGATTTTATAGCCCTTTTTAGTTTCTTCTTGGCATCAACATACTTATCATGAGTTTCTTGTAAGCTAGCTACTAACTCTTCTTTAGGAAGATCAACTAGGCTTACCTCTTGAGATTCTTCATCTTCTCTTGCCATTAGACATTCTACTTTATCTTCTCCGCTTTCACTTTCACTCGTTTCATCCCATGCCGCTTTATAAGCTTTTTCTTTCTTCTTATGTGAGATTTTCTTTCCCTTCTTAGCTTTGGGACATTCATTTTTTAAATGTCCTTTCTTTCCACATTCGAAGCACCTGGGAGTGGAAGAAGAACTAGAAATTTTATTAGATTTAAACCTTCTATATTTCTTACCGTTGACTATCAATGCTTCTTCTCCTTCTTCTTCACTAGATTCCTCACTCTCTTGTGAGAGAGCTTTTGATGCTTTGAGAGCCACGTCTTTCTTTGGCCCACGTTGATGTTCATGTTCTCTTCTCTCTTCCTCTTCTAGGTCTGCCTCATGAGCTTCTAAGTTTCCGATGAGCTGCTCCATTTTGAGGCGAGTGAGGTCGTTTGCTTCTGCAATAGCTGTCACCTTTGGTTTGTACTTTGGAGGAAGAGATCGAAGTATTTTTGATACCTGATCTTCCTCAAGAACAGGTTTCCCTAAAGCACTCAAACCATTAACAATAGTAGAAAATTTTGAATACATTTCGCTAATAGTTTCATTTGGATCCATACGAAAATGTTCAAACTTGGTTTTAAGCAAACTAACTTTAGAGTTTTTAACTTGAACAGTACCTTCATATGTTATAGATAATCTATGCCAAATGTCATATGCGGTATCACAGTTTGATACTCTATTAAATTCACCTACTGAAATGGAACAATATAAAATGCTTACTGCCTTTGCATTCATTTGAGCCATTTTTACCGTATTAGCATCCCATACTGCAAAATCGTCTTGTGGGAGTGTGTATGGTGTAGATACCATTCTCCAAAGATCCCAGTTGATTCCTTGGAAGTAGAATTGCATCCTTCTCTTCCAGTATTGATAGTTTGTCCCGTCGAATGCCGGAGGTCTAGCAACGAGCGTTCCTTCAATGTTGAGGTGGTTGAGCACTCCATCACCCATTTCTTCAAGACCGTGTTAAGGTTCCTTGAAGCCCTGCTCTGATACCAATTGAAAACCTCTAGAGGGGGGGTGAATAGAGTTTTATAATGATTTTAAAGTAATTTAAACTCAAACAACCAAAGTAAAGATTAAGAAGAGGAACACAGGTGTTGAGTGGTTCCACCTTAGCAAATACTAAGGAGTCAGTCCACTACCCGGTTGCTTACCCAACCGGGATTTTGAAAGTACTAAATTTTATTACCTCTCAAGGATGTTACATAAAATTTACAATACTTTCTAAACACCCTTTGGACAGCCTTCGCCTTGAAGTAGTCTTGCCAACCTCGAAGCAGCCTTCCTTGAAGTAACTTCAAGCTCCCCCTTGAAGTAGCCTTCCTCCCGAAGTAGCTTCCCGTCAAGACAGCCTTCTGAAGTAGTCCAAAGTCTTCCTCTTCACCACGAAGAGCTTCACCCTCTCCAATCCGCAGCCTCCTACCTGGAGTAGCAAGGAGAGTACAAGTAATACAAGGAACAAGAAAGGAATAAAATAAAATACAACTTATCCTTGTAGCTCAAGGATTGATTTCCCTAGATCAAGCGTTTGGATTTTCCTAGCCAATATGATGGACTTGTGATTGCTAGGGTTAGGAAAATCTAGCCTATAGGACGAGCTTGAGTTAAGGGGAAAATGGCCAATTGATCACAAAGCTCAGTTCACACAGATTGCACAAGAGGGCTCAAGTATTTTCTCAAGTATATCAAGTGTAAGAAGTGAATTCTAGTGTCCTATGGCTTGTCCTATTTATAGGAATGGCCTAAGTATGCTTAAGGACGTTCTAGACAACTTCTAGGGGTTTCTAAGTGCTTAACTAGCCGTTAGGTACAAAGTTGTTGCTTTAACAACGGCTAATTACTTTACTCTGCAGTTTCTGTCAGAGATCGTCTCGGTCGAGGAATGGTCGACCGAGACACCTACTCGGTCGAAGTTTTGTCGACCGACAGGCTCTCTGGATTAACGTTCATTTGCAACTGCCAACTAACTTGTCAATTGTGTCTAACGGCTACATTGGATCTTTCTCGGTCGAGGAGTTTGTCGACTGAGAGTGTCTCAGTCGAGGAGTTGGTCGACCGAGATAGATCCTGTTTTAAGATTTCAAGTTAGGCATTAATTATGTGTGTGAGTGTGCATAGGTGATCCTATTGAATGGATGACTAAGGTGTTTAGCTAGGGAAAATCCAATGCTTGATTTACATGCGATTCTAAGTACTTGTACATTATATTTCTGTACAAGTTTTTACAATGATTACATTTGCATGAAAAATATAAATACTTCTTGTTGAATTTTCCTTATAGTTTTGTCATCCTGCACACTCAAGTAGCTCGTCAGATAAATAGGAATGAAATGTTTGTCATAATCAAAACAAAGGGATTTTATGATGTCCATTTAGCCAACACCATGTGCAGAGGATGCCTAACATACATCCCTTGTCTTGAGATAAACTTGGCCATTAGGTGGTGCTAGCTTGATGCCCGACATGGCCTTGGCCGATAGACTCTGATAGCTTGGTGCCCGACACAAGCTTTTGACGACATCACTTGTCTTAGTGAGCTTGTCCGAGATGAGGGGATGGACGACATGGCATGATGCCCGACAGGCTAACCCTAGATGCTAGCCGTTATGAAGCGTCATGGCTATGCACGACACGGTTCTGTTGCCCTGGCCGATAGAAGTGGTCTATGGACGATACAAAGATTTTTGTTTAGTAGGGGCACCTTGGGTGACACCCCTTTGACCGATAGGGTTGATGTGGTGATGTTCGTCTAGATGATAAGCATAGTTGAGCTTGGCAGTTACCCCTTTGGTGGAGTTGGATCTTGGACGATACACCTTGCTCGATACCATGAGAAGATGATGGGACCTTGATGCACGATAGAGGGTGTGTAGTGGTTGGCAGATATGGTGGTGAGTTTCCTTAGGGTTGGAAACCCTAGTCGTTATACCTTTGGTGAGGGTATTGCTACCAAGCATATCCTATGGTGATGGATGGCGCTGCCGCTAGACCTCTAGTGAGGGTTGAGGGAGTTTTGGTGAGGGTTTTGATGACCCGAAATGCATATAGCTAATGTATGTGATCACCTTGAACCCTACACCTATGTTAGATAGGTTGTGACCGCGGTATGTTTGAGAGGAGATGTTGTTTCTACACATGTCATTATGACACATGTGTATGACTACAAGTATGGGCCCTGATGTGTGTTCATATATAATAATAAAGTATGATGAACCCAAGATGAAATGGGTTGTCGACCTTTGTGCAGTGGTTAATTATGAGTAATGATAGATGAACCTTTGATAAGATTATATGGTGGGTTATGGTGTATAATCCTTAAGATAATCCTTAGGGATGATGACTCGATAGTGATGGTGTGTTGATTTATAAACCGGTCATGACATTAATCTGCATATGTTCATAATATTCCAATGTTATAACTTTAATCTTGGTGATATGATAATCAAAGACATGTTCAAGAGATATGGGGCATGATGGATGCTCGCAGCTGGATAACGATAATCTAAATTAACTACATACACAACTATGAACATGGATGTTGTCCCAATCCTGTACATCTAAATCCTTGATAAAGCATATAATCATTAATGTCATCTTATATTGATAGCATGGTCTTTCTGTTAAGCCTATGATTATTGTGTACACTAACCATGCAGGTTATGCATAGCCAAGTAAAAGGGCTATGGGGGATATATATATGTTGAGTAACTCTGATGTAATGGTTACTCTTGATATTGAGATAATCTGTATGATGTATTTGACTAAAGTGTTCGGGATTGCTATCCCATGTTGATGATGTAAGCCTTGAGAGGCAGTGGCACTATGTGATAAGGGATTGAGATCGCATGGTATGTGATGATCCTTGAGATGGATCTGGATGATTGGCAAGAGGCCAAGTGGTAACATGTAGTGTTGGATCCTTGTGATGGATCAGGATGATATGATTACAATAAAAGCATAATGTTGAGTTTTATGTTGTTTATTCTTGTTATAGTTTGCATGTTATACAACTTGGTTGAATCTTGCAATCCATATAAAAGATATTAATTAATCACAATGGAATATATCATGTAGTTGCCCTGGCCATAGATCCATCATCGTCAGGAGCTGGTGATGGTGAAATGGGTTCTCCTACGGGTAACTCGGAGCGCATATTATTGAGTATGCGAGGTTTCTCCTAGCCTAAAGTGAGGAGGTAAGAGTGCAACTTCAGTTGTAGACTCTAGGGTGCGGATTCAGGCCCGTAGCCCAAGTATGTGAAGAGCATGGTGAACAGGCCCAAGGCTTAGGATATGTGATATGAGGAGTATGAATGCGTTCATGGCTCAGAGCATGGTGAATAGGCTCGTGGCTCAGTTTCACTAGCGCCGATACATGTACCGAGGCAGGCTAGGAAGAGGGTAGCCTGACCCTGTGGCTGAGGCCACTTCAGCATGAGATTGTGGTCCTGCTTGTGTTGTACTCGTGCACTGACCACGAGGTGGGAGGTTGTGGAGTTCGGCTCTTCCATTGACCTTGTATGGCACCGACTCCCGGTTTCACAGTCGTCGGTTGGAT
Source organism: Alisma plantago-aquatica (assembly GCA_963693085.1). Lineage (NCBI taxonomy): Eukaryota > Viridiplantae > Streptophyta > Magnoliopsida > Alismatales > Alismataceae > Alisma > Alisma plantago-aquatica. Next base: position 1,130,724,160 of record OY856409.1, on the reverse strand, counting down.
TTGAACGGTACGGTTCACTTCCTTAGGGCATAATAATATGTAATCCAGCCGAATAGTATTTATTGTTTAAGGAAAAACACGAAACAAAATTTTGAGGCCTTGCTTGTGTAATTGATCTTGATATACTTGCAGTTACTTGTACGTTCCTTATGTTATGTGGTAAGATCTTATGAAGCTTATCTTGTCAATCATGTTCCATAAAGGGTACCTGGATATAGGCCTCACAAATATCTTGGTAAGATTAGCCCTACTCAGTATACTGCTCTTATAATCTGCTTATGTCAGTTATATGTGATCATAATATAGTTGGTAGAGGGTTATGTTTCTCGTTGGGACTGTGTGTCTCACCCCGCTGCTTAATAACCCTTTTTAGGTGGACGTGCCTGGCGAGATGCAGATCATGTGGCTGCAGATGTTATGCAGAGGTATCGTACCTGGTGGGATAGATAGTGTCTAGCAGTAGAGTCCTATGTGTCGTCCTTGTACACTCAGGTCTTCGGGAGAGTTTTTTGATGTTTCTCGTACAATGATCGATGTATGGTTTTTGATATGTATCTCGATGTAAAGCATCCCGCAACACTTATCTCACGTAACAAGATCATGGTAAATTATGTTGTAGAACCTTGGCAATATGTTGCGATATGAAAAGTGTTGGCTCAGATATTATATGTTTCATCTTGTGGTGCTTGTTGTAAATCGGTTTTAATTTCCCGTGTTTTCGGCAACCCGCTGGTTAGCATGTAATTGTTTTTTGTTTGGGATGAGGTGTTACAAGTTTGGTATCAGAGCTCTAGGTTCTCCGAGTCTACATGGACACTAGGACTAGGATTAGGATGGTGTCTAAGGTTGGACCGTGACATAAAATATGGTGCATACTACCTAATATCAGTACTTGATGCCCTAGCCAGGTATTCAAATATTGAAGACAGAGGTTAGTATGGATCATTAGATTGTTTCCTCCTTGATTACTCTGATCAAGTAGTCATTCTGGAGAAATCTAAAGAGCATAACAAAATTAAGAATATGATGAGATAATTTCTTGAAACTGTAATCTCAAGAGATATATATGATAAATGACAGATTAACTTGTGATAACAACGTAAGTTAAAACATAGAAGTTACACAAGATGAAGAATGTACTTGAAAGCAAAGATAAAGCTAGAAGAAAGAGAAGAATAAGTGATGAGTAAACAAGATGGAACCTGATATAATCTCAGACCAACCAAAGAATGTAAGAAAAAATGTGAAAGAATAAAGTGCAAATTTGTGATAAGAAAAAGACAACCAGGGAGATGATCCTTGTTCAATAAAGAATATGCAAAGAATAACGATCTTTTTCATAAAGAGAAAACAAAAATCTGATATAATCAGGAACTAATCATGATTATGATAAAATAGTAACAAGAGAAGAAGAATAATGACATTGATGTGATGATTGTGAGTCGCATTTATAGACTTGTTTTATATGTGTTTTATGCATTAATTAGTCATTTTGGTGGTTAATATTGCATAATTCATCTGCTTTGGTCTATGATACTTCTCTATGTCAAATCTCCCTTATTTCTGTATTTTGAGTATAAATTATCACAAGAATATGTTTTATGTGGGCTTATGTGGATTTGTGTTGCAATTTCAGGAAAAATGAATATCTTATGACGTCGACACCATCGAAGGTGGTCGATACTATCGACACAACCACAGGCGCCCAGCTGCAAGGAGCAGCAAGATCTCGATACTATTGACAGGAGAGTTGATGGTATCGAGATACCATCAGGTTCCGGACGAAAATGAAGTTGATACTATCGACACAAAGTCGATACCATCGACCCAGGAAGCTACAGTGAAGGAAAAGGACAACAACCGACGCCTTAGGGTGTCGATACCATCGACCCGCGTCGATGGTATCAAGATGGCATCAATCGCGAGGAAGGAAAGAAAAGATAACCAGCCGCTACCGCGCAGGGTCGATACCATCGACTCGCGCCGATGATATCGACGTCGTCAGATACTTGTTTGCTTTGTAATGATCTAAATCGGACGGATGTGGTTAATTGATGACTTAATTGCGGGATTATACCTAAGGATGGCCACCCAGAGCAAAACGACATCTCATTAGTTGCTGCACACATCCCGAGAAGCCGTAGAGAGGAGAATGGAACCCAGAAGCACGCCCCAGCCGATCCGGACATCGTAGAAGATGATTTCCACCACCGAAAGACGGGAGAACGCGTATTCTACACCAAGGATTGCTTGGATCTTCTCTGTTCAGGGGTTCCATTTCTCAATTCAGGTTTTTACTATGAGTTCCCTTATCTCTACCATGTATTGCATCGAGATGAACATGCGGGGCTAATCCCCTTTGTCTTTAGGACCGGGAGTAGCCCGGGAAATCTTTGTATGACAATTTTATCATAGTAATTCATTGTTTATCTCTTAAATCCGTGGTATAATTTCGTTTTCTCCATTATATTGTTGTGCTTGATCACCATAATAATAATCTAATGCCCTTAATTGCTTTGAAAGAAGAATTAACCTGCTGAAAAGAGACAAAATTCACATTAATTGACGAATCCCTTGAACAAGGTGGTGTAAGGTTAATGGTGGATACTGAGAGATCGTTCTTAATGCACCTAGTTTAGGGTATAGGTTACTACGACGGTGGAACTGACCTAGACATAGGTAGTGAATTGTATCACGACAGTGGGCAATTCTAATTTCAGGCTGCTACCCGGTTAGAGAGATAAATGTGAGTGATTAGATAGAATTTCATAACTCGTGGTGAAACCGTAATCCTAAAGATCTCATTTAAATTGATTAAACCAAATATTTAATCGATTGCCTTGTTTTGTTTTATTTTATTTTCTTTTAATTTTACAATCAACCTCCAACTTTTTAATCGGTCTAGCTGATCGTGGATAGTTAGTAGTAGTCATCGAAAATTAACGTGTCCCTGAGTTCGACTCGGGCCTCACAAAAGGCCTATATTACATTGACCATACACTTGCGTTATACGCACGTAAAATACGTGTCAAGTTTTTCTTTGGCAGGAGCTGCACGAGAGTGGTTACACAATCTCGACGATGAATATGTGGAATCATGGAATCTTATGGTCGAGGTATTCTTTGAACAATTCTTCCCGGCTGAGAAGATGAATGACCTTATCAGAAAAATTCATAATTTCACTCAAAAGGCGGGCGAGACTTACTCGGAAACCTAGGAACGTTTCCAGATTATGTTAAGGAGGTGCCCACACCATGGTTTGGATAAGGAGACACAGGTCAAGATCTTCTATTTTTCTCTCTCCAAGCATGATAGAAGTAACCTTGATTCAGTAGGTTCCGGATCTTTCTTAAATAATACGGACACAAGGTGCTGGGAGATTCTGAAGAATATGGCCAAGAAACAATCGTGGGGTGACAAGAATGTCGTTGAGCAGGTCAAAGTTACAGTTGAGTCCAGGGAAATCAAAGAACTGAATGACAAGCTAGATATTCTAGCTAAGAAATTGCTTGCCAAAGAGGATGCGTCATCCGATGAAGAAGCCTATGTAAAATTTATGCAACAACAGGGCTATAAAAATAATGATTATGCTTGGAGGAAGGACAAGAAGTTTTCATGGAAGGATCCGAACAATTTCCTACAAGACCCGGATGATAAACCCCAACCAAGAGCCGAAGATAAAAGCACTGAGCTGCTAAGTCAAATGGTGCAGCAAAATCAAGAGATGATGAGCATGTTCAGCAAACAGCTGTAGTCCCAGGGTGACATTTTGACCAAGTTTGGACAGACACTGCAAAGCCATGGCACACAAATGAGGGCTTTGGAGATGACCGTCACCCAAATTTCAAATGAAGTGGCAGCCATAAAGCATGCCAATCAGCAGAGACATGATGGGAATGCGGATAGTGGGCAAGCGCATCATCAAGTAAAATATATGTCTGTGATTAATGAGGTAGAACCCCTAGTGGTAGAGGATCAGAACAAGGGTAAACTGATGTTTGATACGGAGGCTACACCGGCAATACCATATCTGCGCAGTCATTATGGACTACCAGGTGGACGCTGTCCAGTCGGAAAAGCTCGCCAAACACCCATCTCGGTCGCGCCCGCACCGGTGCAAGAAGAATAGGTGAAGTCCATGCATCTAGGCAAAACTACATCCATGGCGGGAGAGGAGCCACTACAAGTGACACCAGTTGAAAATAATCTATAAAAGTCTACACCAGAGGGTGTCGTTGAATCAAGCTTAGGGGAGCTTCCCCCTAAGAGCCCATATGTTCCACCTCATAAGCGTCTTGATGAGGTAGATGTGTCTTGTCCAGGAAATCCAAGGCCAATGAAAGAGCACCGTCATTATAGGAAGTTCTTGGAAATGTTCAGAAAACTCCACGTCAATATTCCATTAGTGGAGATGATAGAGAAGATTCCCGCCTATAGGAGATTTATCAAAGAAATCATCAATAAGAAGAGGCAGATAAAAGACACAGATATTTGTTGGATGAATGAGATGGTGAGCTCCATTATCCACAGGAGTTTACCATAGAAGAGAAAAGACCCAGGAGGCTTTTACATTCCATGATCAATAGGTGATTGACATTTTTCACACACATAGTGTGATTCTGGCGCCAGCATCAATCTTATGCCTCTGGCGACATTTCAAAAGCTTGGGTTGAAAGAGATCAAGAAATCGGCGGCAACGATTGAATTGGCGGATGGTTCCATAGTGAGGCCATATGGAGTGTGTGAGGATGTACTCGTCAAGGTTGATAGGTTCATCTTCCTGGTGGATTTTGTTGTTATGGACATGCCACAGCTCCAAAGTTGCAAAATATTATTAGGAAGACCGTTTCAAGCAACGACGGATGTTGTTACTGCCTTAGGGAGAGGTACACTATCCTTGGGGATCGAACAAGATCGAGTTGAATTCAAACTACTGCACAATCCTCTGAGCACACTCTCCACAGTTAAAAGATGATGAGCTTCATGTCATCTAGCCTAAGACGTTAAATAAGGGCGCTTGTTGGGAGGCAACCCAACCATCAGCAACTTAGTTTAGTTCCTTTCATGTTCGTAATTTGATTTGTTTTGACTTTGTTTTTAGTGTAATAAAGGTACCGTGATCGTTTGTTTAATGTGCAGGACTGAGGCAGAGTCGATACCATCGAAACAATGGTCGATGGTATCGACCAGGGTATAGGTTGACGACTGCAGAAATCACACTGCGTCGATACCATCGACGGCCTCATCGATGGTATCGACACACCATCAGGCAGGTCGCAACAAAAGGTCGATAGTATCGACACGGGCATCGATACTGTCGAGATCTCTGAAGAAATGCAGAATAAATTGTCTCAGTGAAGTCGATACGCAGAGGTGTTGCAATGAACAAGAAGTCGATACTATCGACTTGCGTCGATAGTATCGACCCGCCACGTCACCGATCCGCAAGACTAGATCAACGATGATCGCTGCAACTAGACGGTCGATCCGGGAGTGTGTCGATACCATCGACACATGTCGATAGTATCGACACGTCAGCGATCTGGGTTTTCTAATCCAGCCATTGACACTGTCGATACCAGTGGGGGAGGGATTGCATTGACACCTGTCGATACCATCGAGTCACGTCGATAGTATCGGCGGGCATACAGTAGCGCCGGCTTCAGTTATAAAAGGGAGGGCTTGTCGTCATATGACGTCACACCTTCAACGAGCTTCTCCTCCACTTGTGCTGAGTGTCCCTAAAGCGATCCAAGTCCAACTCCGAGCAACTAGGAGTATGTTCTTCATCGAGCGGAGATCTCTTTCTCCGATCTACTCCGAGCTCCTTCTTCTACGTCTCTCTCTTTCACAACAATGGTGCACATTGCTGGTGCTTCTTCCTCGCGCGTCGACCCGATGGACATCACGGAGTTCATTTTGCCACTGCAAGCATCGATTTCACGTCCGCAGCTTGTTCATCCATCCTCAGAGGTCAAGAAGATCTACAACGAGATCATGAAGAGGAAGATTGAGCCAACCCGGTATGTTGACCGGGAGATGATTCGCAATCTCAGATTTGAGGCCAACATGGCCTATGTTCTCAAGGGGCAAGCGCACCACACGGGTAGAAGCCCCGACAAGATGGAGTACCATGCGGATGGCCAGCCGTTCTTCAACGAGTGGCCTACTTACAAGGAGCAGGTGGCGGAATTTATGGCATCACTGGACGTTTGCGTGGTGCCGAATGATATTATTGCAACGGACCGCGAGTGGATAAAGGGACGTGTTTCTTTCCGGCTCTACAATCAAGACTACAATCTCACGCTCGATCAGTTCAACGAGATATACAACTGGAACCATGGGAGGTACGACTACCGGCGGCCGGACAACCACACCGACTATGACGCAATCTTCGCCGAGCTTGTGACGGTGCCGCCGGGCAAGTCCGTTAGCTACCACAACGCAACGGTAGCCGACTTTGAGCATCCGTTCGTCTGGATTCTGCACCGAATGTTGTGTTCTACGCTCTTTTCTAGGGGAGATTTGTCCCTTAGCAAATTCCAGGAGACGGATCTCTTTTTCCTGCATAAGCTTCTGAAGCGCCAAGAATGCAACTGGGGCACTTTCTTTCTGCAGAGGGTGCTAGCGGTCAAGTGGAGCACACGGAAGGCTCCAATTCATTTTGGAGGACTTATCATGCCACTGACCCAGTATTTGGAGCTGAATTTCCAGACCTTGACTCCTCTCTCTAGTAGGAGCAAGGTTAATTTGCAGCATCTTCATCTCTCCAACCTGATTCTTCTGCGTGATGGACTAGCATATGCACATTGCCACGTCAACCACGCCTACCAGAAGTGCTCTCTCCCCGACCCCGTCTTCAACATCGAGGGTGCGCAACACTTTCGATGGCCCATCATAGCCATTGACTTAGATGAAGACGAAGGCAATGACAACAACAACAATGATGATGCGGCGGAAGAGGAAGAGGAGGCTTTCACCCCTCTTCGGGTAAGAGTGGCACCTCGGAAGTGTCCTTGTATGCATCTGGGTGCATCTTCATCTTCTCCCCAGCCGCCACCACCACCGCCCTCGCAGCCAAGCGAGGATGTCTACTCAATGCAGGGCATGTACGCTATGTTGCAAGACATCCAGCAGACGCAGCACAGCCATACCACAACATTCGCCGGTATTGAAGAGACGACCAACCGGTTCCTTGTCAACCAACAGGCCATTTTGAAAACGAGCGCCTCCTCTTCAAGAACCAGAAAAATATACATGACAGGTTGCACAGGATGGAGGTGCAACAGCAGTCGTTCTATGATCACTACTGGAGCCAGAACTTCTTTGGAGGATATCCACAACCTCCACCGATGCCCCGGTATGATCTGACTTTTAAGGGGCAGTTCCCGTCTTGGGACCCCACAGCTCCTCAGTACCCGCCTCCGCCAGACGAGTAAATCGGTATCTCTGTTCCAACCTGTAAGTTTGTGTTTGACTATGAGGCCATAGTCGAATTCAAGCTTGGGGGGGGGTAGTTGGAACAACTCTATCTTTTATTTTTTTAGTTTTCAGTTTTATTGTTTTTGTTTCCTGTCATTTATTTCTTGCAATCTTAGTTTGTTTGTAGGATCCACATTCTATCTAGTGTAATTGTGGATGTCTTAAGTCATGTGTCATCTCACTAGCTTGTACATGGGAATTAAGGGAAAATTAAAAATTTTTGAGTGTTTGCAAGTTTGTATTGTTCAACCTTGGGCACATAACTTAAGAAAATGATTGGTTTTGTCAACTTTTAAACAAGATATCACAACTGTACATTCCTAATGATTCATGAAAAGTGGACGGAAATGGTTGTTTCAGCCTAAACTGACCAAATGATAGTGAGACTCTAATTTGAAGTAAGAGAGAAACCTCTTAACCACTACACAGGTCAGTAAGGAGGGACACATAATACTTTTCAAAGGTTCAGTCAATTAGTCTTGTGATCTTTCCATCTCATTTTTTTTCACAATCCACCATAAGAATTGGAAGTACTTTACGATTTTAACCTCGTTGATTGCATCTCATGTAGATAGGTCTTGCATTGAATCTATTTTAACATGTTTTGCATAAATCAGTAAAAAAAAGAAATAGAATAGTGATACATGCACATTACCCTTAGGTGTGTGTCATTTAGCTGCATTCATAATTCTTATGCATAGAGTACATCATGTATCTTATTTCTTCTTTAAAGGTGATTAACTTGTTCCAGACCTTCTAAATAATTCAAATATTTGAGAAGATGTAGAAAAAGTAAGCCCAAAAAATTATTCAATGTCATTTGTGGATAAGGATATAAGGGTCTGAAAGAAAGAAAAAAAAAGAAAAAGAAAAAAATCTGACAAAAATGAAGAAAAAAAAGAAAGTTATTAAGAAGCAAGTAGAATAAGAGAGAGAAAGGAACACAATCTCACCTGCATTTTAAGATGAGTAAGTACATGATGTGTCTCAGTTAGATATCCATCTCATTCTGAGGCGGGATGTTAGTGCAGGCATCATTCCACCCAATCTTAGGTATTAGGGAAATTTTCATGTGCATATGCATCATTTAGGGCATTTTTGTTTTATGCATGTTGAAACCGTATAATGCTTCCATTTTCTTCCATGAGCCACCCATTTCATCCACCCGTTGCTCGGATTGGTAGGCCACCGTGATTTTCTCCTCGCTTGTGAATATCAGGAGAGCTGCTTCCATTTAGATGGTAGTTAGGGCGAGCAACGTAGTATAGGAGATCACAAGATGCACCGAGTCTGGACCGGTGAATTTTATTATGTTAACTGTCTTATGTGATGGTGTTCTTCAGTTTTGAGGTAGATATCTTTTATGGATGATTACTGTCGCCTCTAGGGTAATTATCATTTCGTGGTTAGTGAGGGCCGGAATGTGAATGTCCGGTGGGGATCATATGGGATATTTGTTATGATGATTTGTTCTTCAATTGATAATGGCAGTTCTATTCTAAGGTTTAGTTGCTCGAGGGCAAGCAATGTTCAAGCTTAGGGGAGTTTGATGCGATGATTTTGAGTCACATTTATAGACTTGTTTTATATGTGTTTTATGCATTAATTAGTCATTTTGGTGGTTAATATTGCATAATTCATCTGCTTTGGTCTATGATACTTCTCTATGTCAAATCTCCCTTATTTCCGTATTTTGAGTATAAATTATCACAAGAATATGTTTTATGTGGGCTTATGTGGATTTGTGTTGCAATTTTAGGAAAAACGAATATCTGTTGTCGTTGATACCATTGACGGTGGTCGATACTATCGACACAACCACAGGCGCCCACCCGCAAGGAGCAGCAAGATCTCGATACTATCGACAGGAGAGTCGATGGTATCGAGATACCATCAGGTTGCGGACGAAAATGAAGTCGATACTATCGACACAAAGTCGATACCATCGACCCAGGAAGCTACAGTGATGGAAAAGGACAACAACCGATGCCTTAGGGTGTCGATACCATCGACCCGCGTCGATGGTATCGAGATGGCATCAGTCGCGAGGAAGGAAAGAAAAGATAACCAGCCACTACCGTGCAGGGTCGATACCATCGACTCGCGCCGATGGTATCGACGCCGTCAGATACTTGTTTTCTTTGTAATTATCTAAATCGGATGGTTGTGGTTAATTGACGAACTAATTGCGGGATTATACCTAAGGACGGCCGCCCAGAGCAAAAGGACATCTCATTAGCTGCCGCACGCATCCCGAGAAACCATAGAGAGGAGAACGGAGCCCAGAAGCACGCCCCAGCCGATATGGACACCGAAGAAGATGATTTCCACCACTGAAAGGCGGGAGAACGCATATTCTACACCAAGGATCGCTTGGATCTTCTCCGTTCAGGGGTTCCATTTCTCAATTCACGTTTTTACTATGAGTTCCCTTATCTCTACCATGTATTGCATCGAGATGAACATGCGGGGCTAATCCCCTTTGTCTTTAGGACCGGGAGTAGCCCGGGAAATCTTTGTATGACAATTTTATCATAGTAATTCATTCTTTATCTCTTAAATCCGTGGTATAATTTCATTTTCTCCATTATATTGTTATGCTTGATCACCATAATAATAATCTAATGCCCTTAATTGCTTTGAAAGAAGAATTAACGGCTGAAAAGAGACGAAATTCACATTAATTGACAAATCCCTTGAACAAGGTGGTGTAAGGTTAGTGGTGGATACTGAGAGATCGTTCTTAATGCACCTAGTTTAGGGTATAGGTTACTACGACGGTGGAACCGACCTAAACATAAGTAGTGAATTGTACCACGACAGTGGGCAATTCTGATTTCAGGCCACTACCCGGATAGAGAGATAAATGTGAGTGATTATATAGAATTTCATACAAAGACAACCCGTGGTGAAACCATAATCCTAAATATCTCTATTAAATTGATTAAACCAACTATTTAATCGATTGCCTTGTTTATTTTATTTTATTTTCTTTTAATTTTACAATCAACCTCCAACTTTTTCATCGGTCTAGCTGATCGCGGATAGTTAGTAGTAGTCACTGAAAATTAACGTGTCCCTGAGTTCGACTCGAGCCTCACAAAAGGACTATATTACATTGACCGTACACTTGCATTATACGCACGTAAAATACGTGTCAGACATGTAATGGTCTTGATGTTTCCTGTTCCGAGTGCAAGGAACCCAAGAAGATACAAGATAAAACTATATAGAACAAGGTTTAACGTTGTACAAACGGTTGGAAACTCATGTAAGGATCAAAGAAAGTGATAATACCCTCCCCTTTGATATGAAACCATAGGTGTGATAGGGTGATGGGAGTAGTTTGTTCCTTTGTATTCCTTCCTTTCGGGGGAGTGGCAGTCAAGTGGACCTTGTGTCACTTGATATGTGTGCCTTTGAAGTAATCACTGTTTGGATACTTCGAAAGGTATCAGCGGATCTTGGATTTTGGTTTCCAAGGTGGGGATGGATGTGATGTATGATGACGGTAGGATCCTCTTGGCATGCCTTCTGAGATGGGGTTGAGAATCAAGATGCCTAGATTGTGGAGGTATGAAGGTGAACCGTCCTGCTAGATCACCCTTGACCTTGAACCTACAAGCTGGAAGCTAGTTTTGGAAGTATGGATCTATGTGGTGACCCTTGAAGTAGCAGTTCAACATCACACAGGAACGCTGATAAGGAAAAGTGAGTGAGGACGGAATGGTTTGATCAGGCAGCAGATTGCAACAGGAAAAAGTTAGATCTTATGGTTTGAGCTGACCAGAAATGATAGAATGACCAGTGTGTGGTGACAGGACGAATGGAGTCACTCCATTCTGCCTTATCTTCTTCTTGCCTCTTATCTACTCTAGTTGATCCAGTTCAAGATGTACCCTCCTTTGAAGAGCTTGTTGTACGTTTGGCAGATGTTTCCCTCCTGTGAGTCAGAGAGAGATAGTTTGTTGTTGAGTACCTTGTTGATGACCTAGTTGTGCAGAATGAAGTATACCCTTCTCCGTACCCTTTCCTTTCCTAGATGTGATAGTCGGGTGAATCCCTTTCTATGAGATATGTCAAAGATCGTGGTAACCCTGGGAATGGATATCCTTGGAAAAGTTTGAAGTTGTCTCAGATGGAAGGGTTGGCTTTGGTTGATTCGGCTAAGTGCCTATAGTGTGGCTATCATATGTTAGGGGTTTATGCTCCGCATAAACATGACATCAGAAGGTATGCACCCAAGGAAAGGAAGTGATGTAAGGTCATCCTGGAAAAGTTCATCTAGTTAAGCCCTATCATGTGTATACAGGTGTTTTGTAGAGTATGTACCTTGTGATAACCTCTTCTGAGAAAGATCCCCCCTGGAGTAGAGACATCCTTTGTGCAAAGAGAAGGAACAGTTGAAACATATATAGTAGAAAGACAGTGATACAAGTTATGCAAAGATTAAAGTGCCAAGCTTGTGATCAGAGTAGCGCAGCGGAAACATAACGAGAAATATGATACCTCAGTAGAAGGAACTGATACTTGAGTAATACGAGTTGCATATAATGTTTCAGTTTCTAAGAGTGTTAATAGGCAAAGGATGATGAGCTGAGGGTTTGAGTGTGTGACCTGTACAAGGGAACTCTGAGTGGCTTTGGGAAAAGAGCAAGTATGTTGGTCTTATATCTGTGACACCTGGGAGCTTTGCGGAGTTGTTTGATGTGATGCACAAGTAACACCTGTCTTCTTACCGCTCAGGATTTTGGGGACGAAATCCTTGTTAGGGGTTTATAACTTGTAAGGACCCTGACCCAGGTTTTGGGCTAACCTTGTTTTCTTTGCTTATGAAAGGTGCTTAGAACCTTAATCTAATGTTCTAAGATATTTTGGTATCATGTGACAAGCTCATGTTTCCAGTTTGGTCCCGTTTGGATGTTGTTTGAGCAATGTTTGCTTGTTTTGGACCAAAGTGTAATTTACCCAAAGTAAGGGGTTATATTGCAATATGTTACATGTAGATCATGCTTTTAGTTCTCTTGCATCATTATAAAGAGAATGATGCCGTGGGACACCTTGTGGAGGACCTATGTGTCAAGTTTGAGCTTGGTTGGTTGGTGTCTATGCTTTTTGAGCTAGTTTTGGTGTAAATTGTGAATTACCCAAAGTGGAGGGGTCAATGTGCAATTTATCAGCTCTAGAGTCTTCTTGCTTGTGTGTGACATTATCTATAATGGGTATGGATGATGGGGCGCCATGTTTGGTTGATAGATGAGGAATGACATCTTTATATGGTCCTTATAACATATATGTGTTACATATGTCACCTTGTCCTTTAGTGTATCAGCTAGGACATGAAGGTGTGTCGCCCAACAGGGGTGTGTCGGCCATGGTTGCTGCCCAGCTGCATGATACAATTCCTAGAGTGTATCACCAGGCCATGCATGAGCTGCTAGGGTGGTAACAAGTGGCGTTATGAGCTAGAGCAAGTGGCACCTTGGATTATGTGGTTATGACACCTCTCCCTTGCTACCTCTCTCTTCCTTGGTGTATATAACTCCCTTCCTCCTTAGCCAAGCAATCCTTTTCGGCCACCTACCTTCTCTTATTTGTTTTTGTCAGGCATGGGAGCTTGGGAGCTAAGGAAGACTCCCATGGAGCATGGAGGGGCGAGCTCCTTGGCCATGGAAACTCCTTGCTCAAGATCGGACCTTAATGAGTCATGCTTCTTTGCTAGTTTTTCCTTGTGCTTACTTCTTCACCTTCCTCTTTCCCTCTCGTCCATGGATAGGCCCTTGATAAGAGTAAGCAAATACGTGGTCATCTTCCCTTCTTTCTTCTTCTTGAGCTATACATAACCAAGGTTTCTTCTTCTTCTTCTTCCTTTGTTTCTTGAGGTGGTGATGATGGTGCCGAAGGCATGTTTGGAGCTTTGGATGGGTGTTGTTCATGGAAGAGAACGTGTGTTTGCTGCTTGGATCATGGAGTTTTGTACCTTTCATGGAGATCCTCTTAAGGAGGGTTACATAACTCTAAACCATCTCTATTATGCACTCTCTCCATATATGTTTGTGATGGTTCTTGTACTTAAATCGTTATCTTTTCTCCATGATAGATATATATATATGAGACTCAGAATCTGATCTAATGAGAACGCTACGTTTTATTACTGTCTTTAGCTTGTTTTCCTTGTACAAGATGGTCATGGGTGGCTAGAGGTTGAAGATGACTTGCACGATATGAATCTTTGGCCGATACAATTAGGTTGCCCGATATGGGCCTCTACCCGATACAATACCTTGTTATATAGCCTATGCTTTGGTTGATGGTTATGGCAACACCCCTTTCTCTCCTTTGGACTTGAAAGGTGAGCCTATGATCTAGATTTATGGGAGATAGGATGAGTCGGTAATAGTTTTACCTTTGTGCCTGATATCCCTTAACCACCCTAGAGTTAGAGTTTGGTTGACATGGTTGCTAGACCATTGGATGGGCTCTTGGACGACATGTGCTTCCTTGATGAACTTTTGAGTATGTTGCCAGATACACCCTTTAGGGTTAAGTCTTGGACAATATGAGAAGTTAACTCTTTATAGACCTTGTGGTCGTTATTCCCTTCTACCCGACATGGTGATAGGTGGAATGGTAGTTGGATGAGACAACCCCAAACCTTGTATCTTGGTTGATATAGAGCCTCAACCCTAGCTTGGGCGTTAGAGTTTCTTTGGGCGACATAAGTGGTCTACCCTTGTGGCATGATATGTTCTTGAGGTAGAATCCTTGGTAGGTATTCTTGCTTGGGTGTTAGGTTGATCCTTGTATCCTTGGTCGTTATACCTAGTAAAGCTGAGTTGGTAACTATTATGGTCCATTGGCCAATATCCTTTGTGGAGATGATGGATGGGCGATACACTATGTTGAGTACTCTGCCTGATACACCTTGTAGAGGTGGTTTCCCGACACACCTAGTCGATATAGTTGGACGATACACCATGTGCAGAGGATGCCTGACACACCTCCCTTGTCTTGAGATAAACTTGGCCATTAGGTGGTGCTAGCTTGATGCCCGACATGGCCTTGGCCGATAGACTCTGATAGCTTGGTGCCCGACACAAGCTTTTGACGACATCACTTGTCTTAGTGAGCTTGGCCGAGATGAGGGGATGGACGACATGGCATGATGCCCGACAGGCTAACCCTAGATGCTAGCCGTTATGAAGCGTCATGGCTATGCACGACACGGTTCTTGGTTCCCTGGCCGATAGAAGTGGTACATGGATGATACAAAGATTTTTGTGTAGTAGGGCCACCTTGGGCGACACCCCTTTGACCGATAGGGTTGCTTTGGTGATGTTCCTCTAGCTGATAAGCTTAGTTGAGCTTGGTCGTTACCCCTTTGGTGGAGTTGTATCTTAGACGATACACCTTACCCGATACCATGAGAAGATGATGGGACCTTGATGCACGATAGAGGGTGTGTAGTGGTTGGCTGATATGGTGGTGAGTTGCCTTAGGGTTGGAAACCCTAGTCGTGATACCTTTGGTAAGGGTATTGCTACCGAGCATATCCTATGGTAAGGGATGGCGCTGCCACTAGACCTCTAGTGAGGGTTGAGGGAGTTTTGGTGAGGGTTTTGATGACCCGAAATGCATACAGCTAATGTATGTGATCACCTTGAACCCTGCACCTATGTTAGATAGGTTGTGACTGCGGTATGTTTGAGAGGAGATGTTGTTGCTACACATGTCATTATGACACAGGTGTATGACTACAAGTATGGGCCACGATGTGTGTTCATATATAATAATAAATTATGATGAACCCAAGATGAAATGGGTTGTGGACCTTTGTGCAGTGGTTAATTATGAGTAATGATAGATGAACCTTTGATAAGATTAGATGGTGGGTTATGGTGTATGATCCTTAAGATAATCCTTAGGGATGATGACTCGATAGTGATGGTGTGTTGATTTATACACCGGTCATGACATTAATCTACATATGTTCATAATATTCCAATGTTATAACTTTAATCTTGGTGATATGATAATCAAAGACATGTTCAAGAGATATGGGGCATGATGGATGCTCATAGCTGTATACGATAATCTAAATTAACTACATACACATCTATGAACATGGATGTTGTTCCAATCTTATACATCTAAATCCTTGATAAAGCATATAATCATTAATGTCATCTTATATTGATAGCATGGTCTTTCTATTAAGCCTATGATTACTGTGTACACTAACCATGCAGGTGATGCATAGCCAAGTAAAAGGGCTTTGAGGGATATATATATGTTGAGTAACTCTGTTGTAATGGTTACTCTTGATATTGAGATAATTTGTATGATGTATTTGACTAAAGTGTTGGGGATTGCTATCCCATGTTGATGATGTAATCCTTGAGAGGCAGTGGCACTATGTGATAAGGGATTGAGATCCCATGGTATGTGATGATCCTTGCGATGGATCTGGATGATTGGCAAGAGGCCAAGTGGTAACATGTAGTGTTGGATCCTTGTGATGGATCAGGATGATGTGATTACAATAAAAGCATAATGTTGAGTTTTATGTTGTTTATTCTTATTATAGTTTGCATGTTATACAACTTGGTTGAATCTTGCAATCCATATAAAAGATACTAATTAATCACAGTGGAATATATCATGTAGTTTCCTTGGCCATAGATCCATCATCGTCAGGAGCTGGTGATGGTGAAACGGGTTCTCCTACGGGTTAACCCGGAGCACATATTATTGAGTATGTGAGGTTTCTACTAGCCTAAAGTGAGGAGGTAAGAGTGCAACTTTGGTTGTAGACTCCAGGGTGCGGATTCAGGCCCGTAGCCCAAGTATGTGAAGAGCATGGTGAACAGGCCCATGGCTCAGGATATGTGATATGAGGAGCATGAATGCATTCATGGCTCAGAGCACGGTGAACAGGCTCGTGGCTCAGTTTCACTAGCGTCGATACCTGTACCGAGGCGGGCTAGGAAGAGGGTAGCCTGACCCTATGGCTGAGGCCACTTTAGCATGAGACTGCGGTCCTGCTTGTGTTGTACTCGTGCACTGACCACGAGGTGGGAGGTCGTGAAGTCCGGCTCTTCCATTGACCTTGTATGGCACCGACTCCGGGTTTCGCAGTCAGTTGGATTTGAACAGTACGGTTCACTTCCTCAGGGCATAACAATACGTAATCCATCCGAATAGTATTTATTGTTTAAGGCAAAACACGAAACATTGTTTGAGACCTTTCTTGTGTAATTGATCTTGATATACTTGCAGTTACTTGTACGTTCCTTATGTTATGTGGTAAGATCTTATAAAGCTTATCTTGTCAATCATGTTCCATAAAGAGTACCTGGATATAGGCCTCACAAATATCTTGGTAATATTAGCCCTACTCAGTATACTGCTCTTATAATATGCTTATGTCAGTTATTTGTGATCATAATATAGTTGGTAGAGGGTTATGTTTCTTGCTGGGACTGTGTGTCTCACCCCGCTGGTTAATAACCCTTTTTAAGTGGACGTGCCTGGCGAGATGCAGATCATGTGGCTGCAAATGTTATGCAGAGGTATCGTACCTGGTGGGATAGATAGTGTCTAGCAGTAGAGTCCTATGTGTCGTCCCTGTACACTCAGGTCTTTGGGAGAGTTTTTCGATGTTTCTCGTATAATGATCGATGTATGGTTTTTTATATGTATCTTGTTGTAAAGCATCCTGCAACAGTTATCCCACGTAATGAGATGATGGTAAATTATGTTGTAGAACCTTGGAAATATGTTGCGATATGAAAAGTGTTGGCTCAGATATTATATGTTTCATCTTGTGGTGCTTGTTGTAAATCGGTTTTAATTTCCCGTGTTTTTTGGTAACCCACTGGTTAGCATGTAATTGTGTTTTGTTGGGGATGAGGTGTTATAGTGTGGGTGGATGCTACTCCACCTTTCTATTGTCGGCGACCTCCTCTACAGCTGCTACAGGAGACACTGGTGGCGGCGGTGGCATGAGCTACGCATCTCCGAGCTCCATCTTAATGATCTCGGTGAATGCCCAATTACTGGCGTCCAGCTGAACCTCTTCTTCCGCCACTGTGGGCACCACAGAAGTTTTGGGAGCTGTGGTTGTCTCTTCCGAGGCAGCTTCCATCGGGGCTAGCATGGTTGTCTCTGCCTCGGTTGTCTCGGAGAACTCCATGATCGCCGATACTTCTTCAGCCACGGCAGATATTGTCATGATCATGGCTGGTATGGTAGGAGCGACGACAGCTCTATCAACGGCTGTCGTTGGTGGCTCTGGAGCGGTGGGCGGCTCGGTAGGAGATGTGGAAGATTTGTCCTACCACGTGTCGAGAGGAATGGGTTCTCCTCTTGTAGCCACCATCTCTTGTATCCTTGTGGTGGCAGCGTAAGCTGCTTTGACTACCGCAGCTTCAATCTCTGTTGTGGTGAAGACCAGCTATTCTGCGTCATAGGTGACACAGCGAGGGAGTGGAAGGAGGGTGTTGGTTCTCACGAATTTGTAGAAGTAGCTTCACCCCTCCTTCTTGATGATGATGGCCCTCATGAGGAACTTGAGGTAGATCTTATCGTCGCCCCTTGTCTTGGAAAGATTGCACGGTTCCCTTGGGTACCCTAACCCGACCGCAATCAGATTGACGATGCCACCCATGCAGTACTCTTTGGTGGCATCCTTTATAGGGTGTAGCCTATTCAGCAAGAAGCGTCCCAGGTAGACCATATTTTCCTCCATCATGTTCCACATGAGATGGAGTTCTTCGGTGTAGACATTGCTTGATTTGTTCTTGCTGAAGAGTAGGCACACCACACACTTGTACACTATTCTCCAGAAGCAGGAGTGCATTACCGCCACCTTACTTCCCGGCTTGAATGATGACTCTCCGGTCAGCTTTCTCCAGAGCTCCACCGGGTTGAACCTGTCTCCTTCGGTGATCCTTGCAATGTTGTTAAGCAGTTCCTTCTCTGCCTTGCTGGAAGAGAAGATTTCATTGAGCAGCTTCTCAGAGATGACGTGCTTGGCATTGTATAGTCGCCCCTGTAGTTTATCTGCTCCACCATATTCTTCGATTTCCTTGGTTTTATTCTGCACCCGGCTGAGAGATGACATGAACTCCCTGGTGAGTTCAGTGTAGGAAGCAGAGTGGCTGAAGTAGATCTTCCTCAGCCCTGCTGCGGCTAGGGCATTTTCTAGTCTGTCGAAAATGCCTAGGTGAAGGAAGGACGACTGGTGACAGAATCTGCTCGGCCTATAGATTTTTGTTGCCAATTCTGAGTATCGATGCCCTTGCTCGTTGTCTCTGGGCACGGACCTGCTTGGTGTGTGATCTAGAGGTTCTGCCGCTGCGGTTGAAGCTGGTGTTGGGGTCGTTACTTCTTCCGTCCTTGGTTTCTTTTCAGCCGTGGATGGCCCAGCTACCTTGCGGTTCGGACATTTCTTCCCGATTGTCGTGGCTTCTGCTGTGGCCTCGGTGTCGATCCTCCGACCGTGCTCGTCGACTTGGACAACGGTTTGCTTGGTGCGGGCTATTTTTCTATAATTTATCAAACAAAAGCTAGTAATTGCTGATTCTGCTTGCCTGATATCGGGCGGTTGAGTTGTGCCTCCTGATAACGGTTTGGTGATATTGAGAATTGTCTTTGATTACAATCAGTAAAACCCGATAGAGATACCGATTGAAATACAGATTTTCCTAATACGTGCTACGATGGAAACATCGCACGATACACGTATCGTCCAGCAAGCTCGGTATCGTCTAATAAAAAGGGGGGCACAATATTAGCGTTGCCCGATACGATACGAGCTAAAACACCTTTGTTAACCAAATAGGTCGATACGGAGGCCCTAGCCGATATGCCTATGTTGGGCAGAACGGGGTTGAACCCATAATGCGATAAGGTTATCGTGCAATGCCTGATATGACATCTTGAAAAAGAAAGGAGCATCGCGCGGCATGGTCAAACGATAGAAAACCCGATACGTGGTGATGCCTGGCACAAGGCTGTATCGCACGATACATAAGAATTGTGGTCATGCGCCTGATACAGCTAGAGTACAAGGCGTGACGCGCGATACTAAACTATAGGCTTCATGGTTGATAGATCAGATTCACGTGATACAGAGCGCCCGATACAGTTGCTTCGAAAGAAAAGGTTTCGCCCGACATAAGAAATACACGAGGAGATATAAGACTGGGCGACATGGGCATTGCCCGATATAGGGTATCAGACATGTGCGCGTTAGAGATGTGTCGTGCGACACGGTCGAAAGGTAATGCAGCCGACACAAAAGTGTGTCGGGCGATACAAAGAATCAACTAACGTCGTGATTCCGATACAAAAATGCGTGATACGAGGTTTGTGTCGGGCACGCCAAACGATACAGACTGTCAGGTTATACCTTTGTTTAATGAAGGAAGTCACGCGACACAGAAGCAGAGGCTAGGCTGGCTGATATGCAAGCAAAGGGAGAAATTACTGCTCGATACGGGAGTAGGTGGAGAGTAAATGTCGGTGCCTGACACAGTTAAACCTCCTTACTATATATAGCAATCCAGGTCGGGGGTAAAACAGGGGCACACGTCGGTCGAGGAGACAAATCATTCTCGAGACGAATAGTAAAATCAATCTCGTCCGTCAAATCAAGGGTTATTACACATGCCGCCTGACACGGGTGCTCGCTGCTTGGCGTATCGTCCGACATGGCTCAATACGCAAGCCTGTTAGGGGCGTGTCCCGCATTGTGCCCGGGTTCCTTGCCTGATATCGGCCAGGGTGCAAGGTATCCTTTCCTGATACAAGTGCTTCAAATAAGATATATGATGAAAAATTAAAATCAAAGAGAAGGAAAAAGCAATTGATGGGTAAAACATCATTGGCCTAAGGTGAAGCTCTCAGCCTCAGATAGTATTACTCATCAAATCTTATAAAATCGAGCGGTGGCCCATAAAATAGAAGAGTCTGAGCATGTGGCGCATGCACTGACTCGGGCCTTGTTACAATCATAATGTTCATAATGTTTTTCTTACAGAAAAGGAGATAACGTCCTATTCTAAGAAACGTAAAAGCTCGGGCTGCCTCCCGAGGAGCACTATAGTTAGTGTCGTCAGCTTGACAACTTCAGATCCTTCACTTTGCACCTTCAGTTGTTTCCATATCCTGCAAACTTATCTCTGGCCTTCTTACGAATGCTTCATCTTCATAATACCTTTTTACTCTATGCCCATTCAATGGAAAAACCTTGGATGGATCGTCTTTATCATACAACTCCTGATCTGAGCACCGCCATTTTAGCAGATTTAGTGTTGGAGGGTATCTTACCCAAGGGGTTCATTATTAACTCGGCCATCTGGGCCAGCTGCTGATCTGTTTGGCATTGGTACACTTGCATATCTGCCATTTGAACTTGCATAGTATTCAGAACCCCTGAATTGGACAACGCGCTTTGTGCCAGCTGGTTGTTAATAGTATCTTGTCTTTTACAAAATCGAACAATTGCCCCACCAAGTCCGGTTGATTGGAGTTCTTGTCCTGACTTTGCTCCTTAGCTTGACCCTACCCTTGACTAGGGTTAGCTGCTTGGTGGTTTTGGTACTTTCCTTGCCCTTGAAAGTTTGCCTTATTTGATTGGAAACTGGTAGTTCTGGTGAACTGGCCTTGTCCGCCCCTTTTCGCAAAACCTTACGGTTGCTTGGGTGGATTATTCAGCTGATGCGAGTTTTCTGCCGCATCCTTGTTGCCATAGTTAAAGCTAGGGTGGTCCGGTCTCTTGAAGTTGACAAAAGAGACATTCTCAGCTTCCTCTTCTTTGGCTTCGCTTTCACTTGACTTGTCGGGTCAGGTGTAAATGCAGCTATCAATACCGTGTCCACCTTCTTCATAGGTGACACACTTCATAACTTTCTCAACCTGTTTCTTTCCTTTTCCACCTGATTCTTTTAATTGTCTGACGTTGGTGGCTATCTTTTGGATTTGAGTGGTGATAGCGTCAAGAGCTTTGGATTCGACCGAAGGTCCTTCATTAGAGGCGTTCTTAGCATATCCTCTATCAGACCTATCATAGCTGGTACCGGCTTGTACCTCGGCCATCTTTTCGATGATCTTTTTGGATCTACTGGGCTTCTTCCCCAGAAAGTCGCTTCCTGCAGCTGCATTCAGCGATACCCTTTCTTCCGGGGTCAGACCATTGTAGAAGGTGGTTATCAAGAAACCCTTCTTATAGTTGTGATGAGGGCAGTCCCTCTGATACTCCTGATACCTTTCCCAGGCTTCATGAAGATTCTCATTTGGGTTCTGCATGAATGACGTGATCCTTTGCCTATTTCTGACAATTTTCTCCGTAGGGTAAAACTTGTTCTCAAAGGCTTCCGCCAGCACATTCCATCCGTTCAGAGCTTGATGTGGTAGCCCGAGGTACCAGGATAGAGCCTTGTCCTCTAAAGAGAATATGAAGCCCTTGCAGTAAATGACCGCCTGTGGAACTCCCTGCATTTTAATGGTATCACAAATATTCTTAAAAGCATCAAGATGATGGTAAGGGTTATCATTCTTTGAATTCCCTTGGAAGCACTTGTTCTGCATCATAGATATGACAGATGGTTTCAGCTCAAAGTTTGTTGCATTGAACCTTCGGATGACAATAGGGCATCTTGCGTTATTGGCCTTTGTGGCAGCCAACTCTCTGAGGGTCTTTTCTTCTTCATTAGAATCTTCAATGTCACCGTCCCCATAATTCTGCTCCTGATTATGTTGACTTCATCTGCTTCTTCGGTGATGACGAAGTCTCTCATGACAATGATCATCCTCGAATTGTTCTGTCTCAGGTTCTTCATGTAGATGATCGCCATTATAACGGTCATTGTCTCCACGTGGAGGTGAGTGTTGTCCAACTCTAACGTTGCCCTCATCCTTAGAGATAGGTGGTTCGACATGAGGTGGCGTGACTAGCAGTGTCGGTGCTCAACTGAGCAGAATACTTCTTTCCTGAGTACCTGAGTAGAACGTATAATCAAGTTAGAAAACTTGTATTAATAAAAATGAAGTACTCTATACTCAATTTCAGGTTAGAAGACTAAAAGAAATAGTGTTGTCAAGCTTATTACTAAGCTTGAGGCACGGGAGTGTATTCAGTGGATTCAAGTTCATTAACAGTACCGCTTTGCCTTGTCCCCGACAATGACGCCACAAAGTTGTCCGGCCTAAATCACGCGTGCAAAAGGAGTGGATTTGAAGTAGTCAGACTTTTAAATAACCCGACTCTTGGGCCCCCCCAACGATGACGGGGTCTGAAGTAGCAATCAGGGTCGAACCACAGGGACAAGGGTGGTAGTGCTAAGAACACAGAATCGACAATCTACACAGCGGTAAAAGCAAGATGAGGATAAAGTTCCCTAAGGGAACAACAGGCGGAGATCGGTAAAATAAAAGAAAACTATCTCCAACTGGAGTTACGAGGAAAATTAAGGTTTTGGCATTTATCAGTTTTTAGGGATTTTTGCACAATAGAACCGGAGGAGATAAAACAATTGCCTCAGTGAGGAACGAAGGAGGAAAACTTCAGCATAACAAGCGACAACAGGAAACATCCAGTACCCCTTCTCTCAAAGAGGGTACCTCTAACTAAGTACCAACACCCTCTCTCAAGGTTGATGTACTTGGGTTAGAGTGGAAAGGTAACTGAAGCAACTCCCATCCTGGGTACTCTCATACACCCTGATTGGACCAAACTCTAGAGTTACAACACCTCTCTCGAGGGAGCTGCAACGGGAAACATGATTCGATAGCTAGTCAAAATATGATCCAAGCATACTAGCTAGAGTTCAGATGTTAAGAAAAGTAACCATCCAACAAAAAGGGACCAAACATAGAGCAACAGACATTAAGACTCCTCTAATTCCATTAACATAAGCATTATATAAAAGTGTTTGGTTACATTGCATAAATAAAGAAAGTAAATGACTGAAAAAAAGAAAGGAAGATAAGCATCATCTCCTTGATTTAAGAGAGAGACAAGTAGCAGCAGATCCCTAAGATTCCTCTAGCCCGATACCGGTTTGGAGCTCTGCCCGATATGCCTGTGTCGGGCGGCATCCCCTATCGGGCGATAGGCCATGACGAGTAGACGTATCGATCAAAGCGCTCATGCCCGATACAGTTGTGTCAGGATGCCACCCACTCGGGCGACACACCGTGATGGGTGACTCGTATCGGGCTCGGTATCGTGTCGGGCTAAATACCACTTAGGGCATCAGACTCATCATATCGGGTGTCCTCGTTGGTCGATATCAGGCTGCTGCGGCGACCGGGATGGATTCTAAGTGAACAATTCCCACGCTCTCGGGTCGGGGAAGTGCTCACCTAGTATCGCCCGGTACGCCTCTAGGATGCGGCACACTAGCTCCAAGTCCTTTCCAAAGTTAGCTTTCACGAGATTTCGACCTGTCCCGTCGAGGACCTGTAGCTGCTATTTATATGCAGTGGTTGGAAGAAGTTGCGGTTCTGCGAGCGCCACGTGTCCTCCACCGGCTCTATTAGCGCGGCTTTAAGGATGCTCGTCATGTGTGTCGCCCGACATAGCTGGTGTCGGGAAGCAAGCATTTCAGGTATCATGACGGGTGGGTGCCTACCAGTGGGTGTCTTGCATCGTGTGACATGCTTCATTGGAAGAGTAGTCGTTGCAGGTACAACTCCCGGTCAGGTAAGCGGCGTATCACTCGTCAGAGTCTTTTTGCATGGCACATCCGTGTCGCGCATCATCCGTATGGGGCTGTTTTACGATGGGTAGTGAATGTGTCGGCCGAATGGGAGGAGGGACGATGAAGGTAAAACACGTTCATGGGCCGGGACGGGCCTTTTGCTGATTTTGAGTGGAAAAGCAAGGAAAACTCTGCAAAAGATGATAAAATGAGTAAAGAGAGTAGCGTGGCCTGTTTATACAAAAACATGACAAAAGGGACAGGAAAATAGTTTAAAAGGGAGGTTTTGACAACGAAATATGGGCCATAAATATCACAAAATTTGATGTTATCAGTAGATATGCCTAGTTCGTGTCGGTAGGATTTCGATGCACTGTATGGAAACGAGTGCATTGGTGAAGTGTGATGTAACCCTATTCTAGGGCTCCATCTTGTGCCATTTTGTACTTAAATCACATCTAAACATGTTAGATTACAAGCTATTTCCCCTAATATGTTTATCATTGCCAAATGCGCTTATGGATGTTCTTTGCATCATTTTCAGGTACTTGGACCATGATTAAGGTGAATGAGAGAGAAGGAAGGAGTCCTAGGGCTCCCCCACTCATGAAGGGGTCCAAAGAAGGCCCCAAATCTCCATCAAACTACCTTCAATGGCCAAGGATCGACATCAAGCAAAGAAACCCATGAATGATGAAGTTTGAAGTTAATTTTCCTACTACAGACCCCAACATGGCCGTGGGAATAACCCCATGGTCATAATGTTTATTGTGAATAATTAAGAGAGTCAACAGGGATCTTGCACCAAAATGGCCATGGTCGTGGCTAGCCAACATGGTCATGGCCAGGAGAGCTGAAGACATTCGTGGCCATACCTCCACAGTTGTAATGTTTATTATGAAAAACCAACAATGTCAATAGAGATTTTTCACCCAAATGATGGACACGGCCATGGCCCTAACTGCATGTTTTGTCCTCACTCACGTGCATGCCAGGATCAACTTCCTGACAGGTCACCCATCCCAATACTACTCCAAGCTGAGCATGCTTAACTATGGAGTTCTTAGTAATGGGCTCCCGGAAAAGGAGGTGCACCTTGGTGATATGGGTAGTCCAATCATTCCTTTTAAGAGTCTTTTATCCAAGGCCTCAAATCCTGGGATTTTACAATGTGGTTCATTTACCATGAATAATAGTAGGTTTGAAGTAGGTTAACATGCATCAGAATCCTAGTTTTCTATCACGATACTGGAATCCCAGTCCCATGAACCAAACGTATACCAAAGGCAACATACGGAAGCATAAAGCTTAGCACACATGAACAGATGACAAGATACAAGTACCAACATAATATCAACAATCAACAAGATATATTAAGCAACATTATTATATTACACAATTTGAATTACATATTCCAGTGTCGCTTTGTACAAGTCTGCTCATGTATACTGTATCTGGATCTTACAACCAGTACACCTAGCATAGCTCACCAAGCCCATCAGCCTTCTAGCCATCTCTGAACATAAAAACAACATACGAGAAATGGGTCAACACACGAGGTGTTGAGTATGGGGCAGAATGATACATATATGTATAAGCTTTTCATAATTTTGAAAAGATTTCAAGCTAAACGAACAAGAATAAACATGTTAATTGTTTAACAAATACAAAACCATATTTTATGTCATTTCACTCCATTATACCAACAATATCAAGCATGTTTAAGGCCTTTGACCAACTTCTCGTCGGAAGGGTCCGTAAGGGTGCTCAAGCTTAGCTAACCCTTTTATACGAGAGGGACCTCAAGGACGTAACCAAGAGTTAACCCTTTATCAACAATATTATAATGGAGTTCTATATATGTGTGTGTTCAAGTTATAAAACTGACGAGGCAAGCATCAAGTAAGACATAGCAAAACTACATGGCAATATTTGAGCAAGTAAACAAACAAGCATGCAATATATGTCTTTTTAAGCAAGAAAGCGATAGTCATATAACTAAATAAGGCCCATACCTGATTTAGAGATTCTTAACTTAACACGTCCATTACCATCTAGATCATAAGCCAACCTGATTAACAACAAGATTACATATATGCATTAGATCCTCATCACTAACCCTAAATAGACGCATTTTAGGTTTTTGGCCAAGATGGGTTCCAAGTTGCTTATTGGTTCATTATATGATCTCATATTGATTTAGGGTCCATCATAAGAGTGTGGTTCAAGTTTCATATCATTTCAAGGTTTCATGTGGACATGACAAGATTTAGGATACTTATGTTCAGATTAGGTCACGAGACTAATAATAGAGTAATCAAGGTCAAAGATCATCAATGAATAACAGACAAGCATAAGGGATGGTTTAGATCAGCAACATTAGGTCATAAGAAACACATAACAAGATTAGGTGGTTGTCCACTAGCAATAAGTTTAGCAATCTAGGGCAAAGTTCATCATTAAAGTCCAAACTACGCACATATGTACAAAAAGGAGTAATTTATGAGCAATAGGGAGAGTAGGACATTCATTAGGGCTACAAAGAAATTATTGTTACTGATTTAAGGATCAGGGATAGATTGTGTAGCCAAGATCCCATTTTGCATCATGATCATACATCAACTATATTCCAAATGATTAACATATGCATCTTTTAGAAAAGCAGGGAACAAATGATAGAATTTGACTCCGAAACCTAGTCCATTGTGTAGATCTCGTTCAGTAGACGAATTTTCATATATTATATGTGAGATTTGGCCAAAGGAATGTAAAGTTATCATCATTATACCACATTAGAAAAAGCTAGGATGTCACTCGTTCACCTTGTGATTTGGATTGGGCCTTGGCGGCGGCTCACTGGGCCTCACGCCTGAACAACCTTTGCCCGCGCGGCTTGGGCCCTCCTAGAATCAGCCTTCCTCCACATGCGTGGACACTCCACGTTCTCTCTCGTGATCCCTGTACAGAACAGGGGGCGAACAGAGCACCTCTGCCCTCACTACCCGCCAACGATGCACCTGCTGCAGGTGCAACCACATCCATAGGGAGGTGACTTGGCGGTGTGGGCAGCAAGGGTGGTAGATTCCCTCAGTATCCCCCCTGACCATCGCACTCCATCGGACCCCCTTCTAGTTGTTGGTGGCGTCTATTGCCTGTCATTGGTTTCCTCCCAGCCGGACCTGATGATGCAGAAGAGAGGGGGAGAGGAAAAGTAGAAGGGAGAAGATTTGAGGTTGCCCACAGGTAGGGGCAACGTTGCTGGTCTCCTTGGGGAAAGGTGATGACCCCAGTGTTGATTCCATTGTCAAAATAGAGAGGGGGATATTAGCAAGTGACAGAAAAGAGAGCAGGGAGTACGATGGTTCCAAACCATCTTGGCGGCTGGGAAGATAGAAATAGGAAATCAAGGTTAAAGGATCTAGGTTTAGATGGGAGGGATTTATAAAGCAACATAGAGCACTAGGGTTTAGGTTCCCTCCACTCATCATGGGATTTGAAAGCTTTCCTGGTCTGGCTGGAGGTGGAGGAAGCCTAAGTGCCTCCTTCCATTTTGGGGAGAAGAAAGACTACTAGTCAAATGGGCTGCGTGTCTGATATTGGGCCCAATAAGGGTTGAAACACAACAAGAATAATTAAAATGTGTACAATATGAGTCAATATTCAAATAACCATATATTGGGCTACGATGGTCTACAAGAGGTGAATTTTGCATTGTTGGAAACACAACATAATCATCGATAACATGAAATCCATTATAGAGTATAAAGATCATATATAAATGGTTTGGTTTATGGTGATATGATATAGCATGATCCTCTAGTTCAAAAGTGCAAAATAGCATCCCACATTATGAAATTAATCCTCATAGTCGTCAAATTGGTATGTCACAACTCTCCAATCATGAACTTAACATCGAATTGAGTAAGAGAGACTTGCTGAGAGAGGAGTACAATAGAGGAGAAAGAAAGTTGTGGTTGTCACATCCTTCCCTCCTTATAAGAAATTTCGTCCTCAAAATTCGCCAAAGATCATAGTTAGGAGTCAAAGTTGAAAAACCATTGAGTCCAGGTATCCCACCATGGTTGTTAACACATTCTTCACATGGGACACACTCTTAGGTTATGGTCATCAAGGGTGTACTCATATTGATGATATACACATTTACTTATTATCCCACCAACTATGACATCATCCCAACCATACAATTCTCTTTGTGTTTCATCATATTATGACATCATCATGACATTAGGGCTTTCTCATCCCTTAGTATCCCTACATTATGGTTTTGTTCATATCTTTATATGAGACCAAGGTGTATTATTCAAACCTATCTTATCAATTCTCAAACGAACATGCTCATGGTCATGACTTTCAAACAAGACTATCATCGAGTGTGCTTCTCATCTTTACTCTAGATTTCATGCATGTTTTTGTGTTCCCCAAAATTCTACCAACTCTAATTGATTAAGTTCATTATTTTTCATTTCAAATCGAGAAATAAACAATTTTTTCATCTTTTATTCAAGTTATTACCCCAAGAGCATCATCATATGGAGTTGATATACTTTCATTTGGGTATGATATTGGGCATGGTACTCCTGATTATTCAAGCTAAGATCTCTAGACATCATCGTATCAAGTTCATGATTTCAAGGCTACATCTTTTATGTAATGTATGATTTCATACTAGGTCTAGTTTATGAGAGGTCCTCATCATGCATATTCAAGTTTTTAAACGTAAGTGAGATATTTCATGCACCAAGCACCATTCAAGGAATAACATTATAATCATCATCGGGGTTTTGAAACTTCTCACGTGTACCTAGACAGAGCTCCGCAAGCTCAAGCCACTCGAACTAAGATAGATATATGTCCAACAAGGCATGCTATCCACGACCTTCTACCCTTACCAAAACTTTCTACCCATCTTTCAAGAATCAAAGGTAACAACTAGATTTCTTTATATACAACTATAACCCGAGTATGAGGCTCATCATGGATATCACACATCATGTACATCATCTTAGTGTCTTGGGACATCTCCCTCACCTACATAGCAAGAATAAAAAATTCAATGGCCTCTTTCTCTAGGGTTAAATATTTTCATAGGACATCTAGGGTTCAACATTTTCAAGAGACCATAAACTAGGCGACTTATCTCATATACTTAGAAGTATTCTAGCTAGGGACTCATCATCAAGTATTTCATCATTCCTATTTTTCAACATTTCAAATATTTTAGAGTTTAGGTACTCTAACCTTCTCCCAATATGGGTCAAATCATATCAATAGGTCACCCTATTCATATGTCCCATGCTAGATGTCCTCCTTTGTAAAGAGATTGATGACCATGTTGGTCTCAAACTATATATCACATATCATATCCCCACATGTACAGGACTAGGTACAAGTGAGCATGTCAACGCACTAGCTATGTTTAGCACATCAACCAAGTCATATGTATCGACAAGGTGCTAGGTCTAGCTAGGGTTGCATGGTCCAACTCATTTCATAACATCAACTACTTGGCCCTCTCAAGGACAAACTTGGGTCAACATCAACATCATCAACAATATCATCATCATCATCATCTTAGGTTATCTAGATTACTCACTGGCCTAACCTATATCATGGCTCTAGACAACTCTAGAGACTATCACTATCATCTAAACTCTCTCATCTAGACTTGATGTTACATCTCTTTCTCCTAGGTTGTATGGAAACTCGCTACCTTTCTGCGTGTAGTAACATTTTTCATATGTACATATAATAATACTTGAAATATGTTTTCTCCGATGCTTAAACAGGCGATGAAAACCACCATACTCCATCCGAATAAAACCAAAACCAAAATGAGTTACCACTATCATTAGGCTGTCTAGTATCATGACACCTAGAGAACTAGTAAGAACATGGTGCACACTTGTGTAGACATCCTAAGCACATGTCACGAAATCATGTCAAGGGAGGTAATTTACACAAGTCTACACATAGTTCTAGAACATCTAGGTTCTAACATAGAGGATAAGTCTACCTAATCCATAAAGGACATCTTATTAAGTTTCTAGGGTTGAGATGTAAAGTGAGTTTAGTTTGTGTTACATGTGAGCAATGTTTGGTGTAGTTATAGTTCATGCTCTGATACCATCTGTCACAAAACCGGAATCCCAGTCCCATGAACCAAACGTATACCAAAGGCAACATGCAGAAGCGTAAAGCATAGCACACATGAACAAATAACAAGATACAAGCACCAACATAATCTCAACAATCAACAAGATATATCAAGCAACATTATTATATTACACAATTTGAATTACATATTCCAGAGTTGCTTTGTACAAGGCTGCTCATGTATACTATATCTAGATCTGACAACAAGTGCACCTAGCATAGCTCACCAAGCCCGTCAACCTTCTAGCCATCTCTAAACCTAAAAACAACATACGAGAAATGGGTCAACACACGAGGTGTTGAGTATGGGGCAGAAAGATACATATATGTATAAGCTTTGCATAATTTTGAAAATATTTCAAGACTAAATGAATAAGAATAAACATGTTAATTGTTTAACAAATAAAAAACCATATTTTATGTTAGTTCACTCCATTATACCAACAATATCAAGCATGCTTAAGGCCTTTAACCAACTTCCCATCAGAAGGGTCCGTAAGGGTGCTCAAGCATAGATAACCCTTTTATACAAGAGGGACCTCAAGGAAGTATCCAAGAGTTAACCCTTTATCAACAATATTATAATGGAGTTCTATATATTTGTGTGTACAAGTTCTAAAACCGATGAGGCAAACATCGTGTAAGACTTTGCAATACTACATGGAAATATTTGAGCAAGTAAACAAACAAGCATACAATATATGTCTTTTCAAGCAAGAAAGTGATATTCATATAACTAGATAAGGCCCATACCTGATTTAGAGATTCTTAACTTAACATGTCCATTACCATCTAGATCATAAGCCAACCTGATTAACAACAAGATTACATATATGCATTAGATCCTCATCACTAACCCTGTTAGATGAATTTTAGGGTTTTGGCCAAGATGGGTTCCAAGTTGCTTATTGGTTCATTATATGATCTCATATTGATTTAGGTTCCATTATAAGAGTGTGGTTCAAGTTTCATATCATTTTGAGGTTTCATGTGGACATGATAAGATTTAGGATACTTATGCTCAGATTAGGTCACGAGACTCATAATAGAGTAATCAAGATCAAAGATCATCAATGAATAAGAACCAAGCATAAGGGATGGTTTAGATCATAAACATTAGGTCATAAGAAACATATAACAAGATTAGGTGGTTGTCCACTCGCAACAAGTTTAGCAATCTAGGGAAAATTTCATCATTAAAGTCCAAACTATGCACATATGTACAAAAGGAGTAATTTATGAGCAATAGGGAGAGTAGGACATTCATTAGGGCTACAAAGAAATTATTGTTACTGATTTAAGGATCAGGGATAGATTGAGTAGCCAAGATCCCATTTTGCATCATGATCATACATCAACTATATTCCAAATTATTAACATATGCATCTTTTAGAAACGTAGGGTACAAATGATAGAATTGGACTCTGAAACCTAGTCCATTGTGTTGATATCTTAGATTAGACGAATTTTCATATATTATATGAGATATTTGGCCAAAGGAATGTAAAGTTATCATCATTATACCACATTAGGAAAAATTAGGATGTCACCCATTCACCTTGCGATTTGGATTGGGCCTTGGCGGCGGCTCACTGGGCCTCACGCCTGAACAGCCTTGGCCCGCGCGGCTTGGGACCTCCTAGAATCGGTCTTCCTCCACATGTGTGGACACTCCAGGTTCTCTCTCACAATCCTTGTACAGAATAGGGGGCGTACAGAGCACCTCTGCCCTCGCTACCCACCGACGATGCACCTACTGCAGCCGTAGCCACAACCATAGTGAGGTAACTTGGCGGTGTGGGCGGAAAGGGTGGTAGATTCCCTCAGTATCCCCCCGACCATCATGGCCCATCGGACCCCCTTCCGGTTGTTGGCAGAATCTATTGCCTATCGCTGGTTTCCTCCAAGACGGACCTGATGATGCGGAAGAGAGGGGGAGAGGAAAAGCAGAAGGGATAAGGTTGGAGGTTGCCCACAGGTAGGGGCAACGTTGTTGGTCTCCTTGGGGAAAGGTGATGACCCCAGTGCTGATTCCATTATCAAAATAGAGAGAGGGATATTGGCAAGCGACAGAAAAGAGAAGAGGGAGTATAATGGTTCCAAACCATCTTGGCAGATAGGAAGATAGAAAGAGGAAATCAAGGTTTTAGGATCTAGGTTTAGATGGGAGGGATTTATTAAGCAACAAAGATCACTAGGGTTTAGGTTCCCTCCACTCATCGTGGGACTTGAAAGCTTTCCCGATCTGGCTGGAGGTGGGAGAAGCCTAAGTGCTTCCTTCCATTTTGAGGAGAAGGAAGACTACTAGTCAAATGGGCCGCATGTCTGATATTGGGCCCAATAAGGGTTGAAACTCAACAAGAATAATTAAAATGTGTACAATACGAGTCAATATTCAAATACCCATATATTGGGATAGGATGGTCCAAAAGAGGTGAATTTTGCACAGTTGAAAACACAATTGAATCCTCGATAACATGAAATCCATTATAGAGTATAAATATCATATATAAATGGTTCTATTTATGGTGATATGATATAGCATGATCCTCTAGTTCAAAAGTGCAAAATTGCATCCCACATTGTGAAATTGATCCTCATAGTGGCCAAACTGGAATGTCACAACTCTCCAATCATGAACTTAACATTGAATTGAGTAAGAGATACTTGCTGAGAGAGGAGTACAATAGAGGAGAGAGAAAGTTGAGGTTGTCACATTTTCTCTCTCTAAACATAATTCTTTTGGTGACCTTCTATTGCTAGGTTTTTAGGTTTAATGAACATCTTGGTATAGGTTGTTGTTCATCTTGTTGACGCTTGGTATTATTGGTTTTATCATCTATCCCGACCCAGTTTGGACCTCTTCAGATGTTGGGCACATGGCTAACTTGGGGTTGTAACAACTCTTAAACTTCAATATGGTCGGGACACCATGTTGAATTTTAGTTGAGACACTTGGTATGCCTTGGTCGTAACACCTGCGGTCGAGACCTTTATAATGTGTCTCAGTCGTGACAGTTGTGAGGTGAGGGGTCAAGGAACATATGTTGTGGTGGCTGAAATTATGTGTGATGGTTGTTTGAGACCCATCTTTTATGAGAGGTCGAGACCCATGTGTTGAGATTTTTCGAGACCCATGTGTTGAGAGTGCTCGAGACCCATGTGTTGAGGGTATTCGAGAGACCTATACACAAGTACGTACATAGTCATTACATAATGTAATAATCTATACATGATGAGGTGATTCAAACAATAGTACTTAACCAGAGTACTATCCAACAATGTGGGAGATTATGGAATTAGGGCTTAGTGGTTGAGGGATGATATGAAACCCTAATCTTGAGATGTAAATTACATTTTCTTATATTGTTTGAATATCATTATCATGTGATATCATCTTCTCTCTCCTACTTGTGTAACCCTAATCTTATAGGTGGGATGAATGGCACAGCTATGACAATGCTATGTAGATCCCTATGCAATACATGGTGGTGATTATTAGTGAATGTTGAGGTATATTGTGATATTGAATGTGCAGGATATATATGATTTGGTATAACAACCTAACAAGTGCCTTGAGCACAGATTGAGGTAAAATCTTCTAGTGATGTAATTAAGGGGTTGATATCCCATAGTGATGTGATATTAGTAATGACCTTATGATGGATATGATACAAGTGTCATGTTATGATGAGACAATTTCTCACTTTGTACATTTTATATTGCTAGAGTTGTATCTTATCCTTAATTTTGTAGAAATTGTTAGGGTTTATAAGTTTTAACTTGATTGATGCATTAACAGATACCCAATTGGAATATCTAATCAAGTGAAACCCTAATAATGTAGTTGCCCTTTACCATAGATCCATCTTCAACATTAGTATCTAGCTGGATGATGAAATGAGTAACTCCTACAAGAAGCACAGAGCACATATTATTGAATATACAAGGTACAAGTGGAGGCATCTCCCTATATCCTTAAATTGTTGAAATAATGGTATGACATTTTAATATAGAACGACCATGAGTGAGTTTGTTCTGTAGTTCTTTTCCATGTACCAAGGTAAACTAGTTCTTTTACAAGACCACAACTTTGACTATGAGTTGATGTCTATAGGACAATAGCTTTGATTATAAGTTTCTGCTTAGCAATTTGACTATTATATCAATGCATTGCAGACTCAAACTGAACAAGTAGTGTTGGTGATGATCATGGAGTCCTGCTCTTCCATAGATCTTGTATGGTATTGATTTCGACTTAATAGTTTTTAGTTGAATTTGATTGGTACACCTCAAATCCTTAGGGCATAATTGTAAAAGTGATAATATAGCCATGTAGTATATTTTCTTAGGGTCAAATACAGATCACATTGGATGACTCCATACCTTATTTTCTTATACAATTTAGTTTATAATAGTTAAACATGTTCTTCATATTCCTTATAAAAGTATATGAAGTTCTACTTGTCAGTTGTACCTACTTAAACTGCTTAAATTTAATATTTTACTTAACTACTCTGTTATATTATTATTCTTATAATAGACATTGGCAAAGAGTTATATCTCTCGTTAGGGATGTTGGTCTCACCCCATGGGTTCCACAACTTTTTAGGTGGTCGTGGATGAGGTGGAAGAGATCTTGGTGCAGGTGCTGAGAAGCAAGGAGGGAAGAAACTATTAGAGGTTGGATATTGTGCTAGAGTTATGTAGTAGAACCCTATATATCGTCCCTATACTCTCAAGTCTTTGAGGAGATTTTGTTGTTTGTATATTGACACATAGATTTTTTTCCTTGTGCCATGAGTGTATAGAAATGGCATGTACATATAAATAGGTTGTAATATGTTTTATGAGTGTATAGAACTGGCATGTACATATAAATAGGTTGTAATATGTTATAGTTGTGGCTTGATAGCCTTTAAACATGATATGTAACATCTATTGGTACATATGTAATACAAATGGCCATAGTTGAAGGTTTGTTTATGAAATACTTCTACTTAAGATATTGTGTTGCAAATGGTTTTAATTTATCCTATTTTGTGGTAACATTGTTATTATTGATAATTCCATGCTTTGTTTTGAGTACTCGCTTTGTGTGGCGAATGGCATCAAATTTTAGTTGGTATTAGAGCAATAAGTTTGTTGAGTCTATAGGGACATAGAACTAGGGTTTGAGTCTATTCTAGTGTCCTCCAGAATATCTTATTGTCACTTCTACTTGTGCTAAAGAAGAAGATGAAGAAAAGAAGAAAAGATGAACTGAGAACACGAGGAACATGTTGTTGAGAGCAATGTTGCTACACTAGGTGGTGGTGCTAGAAGGTAAGAAAGGGATGGTGATGTGCCAAAGATGCATCAAGTTTACACAACCAATGTAGCCAACCTTGTATTCTAATCTATGTTTGGACAGTTCATGGCTACAATGACACAGATGGTGGATAGGATGACTGCAACCCAACCTAGGGCAACTGTCCCCCGTGCTAAAACTCATTGTTCTGGGAAGACATTTGAAATACTTTGACATGTAGGAGCATTGGAGTATGTGGGAACATCTGATGCAGCTGATGCAGATATGTGGCTGGATGAGCTGGAAGACACCTTCAAGATCCTCAACATCCCTGAAGAGGATGAGGTGAAACATGTTGTATATATATTGAAGGGGAGTGTTGGACAATGGTGGACCATAGAGGAGGAGAAAAGGATGGTGTTGTGATTACTTGGGAAGAATTCCAATGGGAGTTCATAAGTTTGTACTTTTTAGAGATCTATTTGGATGAGAAGATTGTTCAATTTGAGAATATCTAATAGGGATTTATGTCGATTAGTGCTTATGAAGCTATGTTTATGGAGCTTCTTAGGTTTTGTCTGCACATGGCTGTAACGGACAAGGAGAGGATCAATCACTTTGAGAAGGGTCTGAGTACTGAGTTGACAAATCCATTGTCCTCTTTAGAGAATAGAGAGAGGTTTTCCTCTTTTGTGGAATCATCTAGGAGAGTGGAGAGGTCTGTGATAGATAAGTGTGAGATAAAGGATAAGAAGAGGCATGCATAGTACCAAGGACAAACTTTTGGAGTCTTCAAGAAGCCTAGGTTTTCAATACCTCAGTCTCAGGATAAGTCAATGAATCACTCACAGTGGACACAAAGCAGAGACCGAGGTTGTAGTTTTCCACCTACAGGATTTGATAGTGCAACTTTAGTGTTAGTGACAGGGTTGTCTAGGCCATGTTATGAGAATAAAACCTGTTTCAATTATGGACAGGTGGGGCATACTAAGTTGTTGTTCCCTGTGAAGGACAAAGAGGTGACTCAACAACCAATACACAATCACTCACAACAGTGACAACAACACAATGGTAGAAGACTCGATCAAGCATCACAGGTTGATTCTTTGGGACACACTGGTAGAGGAAGAGGGTGACAAGAAGAGATGACTCAAGCATGCGATGAGTCAGTCAGAAGGAGTCGTTAACCCTCAGGTCGTGATAGGTCATATGGAATTATTTCATTTTGATTTGTCTTCTTCATGTTTCATATCTCTTTTGATTGACCCAGGTGCGACACACTCTTTTAATACTGGAGATGTGATAGCTAGTATTTCATATCTATTAGTCTAAGATGTGATAGTCTTAACCTAGAAACTCCTCTAGTTGGGTCAGTTGAGCTTTAGAAAGTGTGTCCATCCTATGTTCTTTCCTTTTCAGGATGTAGCATTCAAGTGGATCTTCTACCACTTGATATGCTAGGATTCAAAGTGATCCTTGGGATGGATACTTTGAAAAAGTATCAGGTGATCTTGGACTGTAGTACAAAGATGGCAATGTTTGTTGATGATGATGTTTTGTTGGTCTTCCAAGTGATAGGAAGATTCTTTTTACATGTCTAGTTTCATCTATGACAATCGAGAATTGGATGAGATAGGATTGTGATGCAATCTTGGCACATGTAGTGGATACCAAGGAAAAGAGTCCTCATATTTAGGAAGTTCCACTTGTACAGGAGTTTGAGGATGTGTTTCCTAAAATGTTTCTAGGTATACCTCATCCTAGAGAGATGGATTTTGAGATCAATATACTTCCAAGTACTCAACCTATTGATCAGTCTTTGTATAGAATGGTACCAACTAAGATGCATGAACTAAATAAGCAATTGTAGGAATTTCTTGAGAAGGGTTTCATTAGACCGAGCATATCTCCTTAGGGTGCTCCTATTCTATTTGTAAAGAAGAAGGATGGATCTATGAGGTTATCTATTTATTACCAACAATTAAATAAGATGATGATTAAGAACAAGTATTTGATTCCACATATAGATGCTTTGTTTGATCAGTAATGAGGTGCCATAGTATTCTTTAAAATAGACTTGATGTCAGGTTATCATCAGTTGTGGATTAAGGCTGATGACATACCAAAGTCAGCTTTTAGGATGAGGTATGGTCATTATGAGTTCATGGTTATGTTGTTTGGGCTAACCAATGCACCAACAACTTTCATGGATTTCATGAACCGAGTGTTTAGACCGTATCTTATTCAGTTTGTAGTTGTGTTTATAGATTACATCCTGATCTACTCTAGAGATAGCTTGTAATAAGAGAAACACCTACATCATGCTTTGTATTTTTTAAGGAAACACCAGTTATATGCAAAATTTAGTAAGTGTGAGTTTTGGTAAAAGAAGTGGCTTTCCTAGGGCATGAAATATCTACTAAAGGAGTCTGTGTAGACCCAAAGAAAGTGGAGTTAGTGATGGAGTGGGATCAATGAAAGAAACCTATGGATGTTCATAGCTTTATAGGTTTGGTAGGATATTATAGGAGGTTGATCAAGAAATTTAGTGTGGTGGCATCACCCCTAACAAAGTTAACAAGGAAGAATGTACCATTTGTTTGGGATGATAGATGTCAACAATCTCATATGATCCTGAAGGAGAGATTGACCAGTACACCAATGTTAGTGCTTCTTGAACAAGGAAAGGGTTATATTGTTTTCTATGATGCATCCAAGAATGTTCTAGGTTGTGTCTTGATGCAAGATAAGAACGTGAATTCTTTCTCTTCACGACAACTTTCGAAACACAAGGAGAATTACCCGACACATGATTTGGAGTTGGCCCTTGTCGTCCATGCCTTGAAGATATGGTGACACTACTTGTATGGAGAGAAATTTCAGATCTTCACTGACCACAAGAGCCTACAATATATCTTTTTAAAATAGGAGTTGAACATGAGACAACAACACTGGATGGAATTAATCAAGGATTATTATTGTACTATAGATTACTATCTAGGGAAGGTGAATGTGGCGACATATGCCTTAAGTATGAAGTCTTCTTCATTGTCATCCACTGAGAAGACACGATTTAATGTATTAGTATGTCAT
This sequence comes from Alisma plantago-aquatica, assembly GCA_963693085.1. Taxonomy (NCBI): domain Eukaryota; kingdom Viridiplantae; phylum Streptophyta; class Magnoliopsida; order Alismatales; family Alismataceae; genus Alisma; species Alisma plantago-aquatica. The sequence goes on along the minus strand of OY856409.1, from coordinate 1,130,685,412 downwards.
AAGAGAGACATGGTGCTCTCCTTGTGATAGATGAATGTTCAGTTAGAAGTGTCCATGTTAGCAAGTCTATTGGCACAATTACAAGTAAAGTCGATGTTGAATCAACAAATCAGAGATGTGCAGCCGAATGATACTGTAGTACTATAGATTTGAGCAGAGTTGGATTGTGAGAAGCATGATGGCTTCCATGAATCTGATAATGGGAAAGTGTGCTATCACGCTAGGACAGTTGTGCTAGATGTAGATAATCTGATAACATTAGTTCCCATAGAGGCACACTATTCTGTGTATCCTATGCATCCATGTAGCACCAAGATGTATTAAAATCTAAAATATATGTACTGGTGTTTAGGATTAATGTGTGATGTTGCTAAGTTTGTGGCTAAGTGTGTAGTGTGTCAGTAGGTTAAAGCTAAGCATCAAAAGCCTACAGGGACTTTGCTACCATTTCTTATACCACAATGGAAATGGGATCATATCACGATGGACTTTGTGGTTGGAATTCCAAGGACATCCAAAGGTCATGATTCCATCTAGGTCATAGTGGAAAGTTTGACTAAATCAACACACTTTTTCCCAGTAAAGATGGCATATACAACTACGAATATTGTACAAGTGTATGTCGATGAGATAGTACATCTACATGGTATCTCAGATACTATAGTGTCATACAGAGGTCTATAGCTCAATAGTCTCTTTTGATAACATTTGCATGCAACAATGGGTATGCAATTGAGGTTCAACACTACATTAAATCCATAGATAGAGGGACAGTCTAAGAGGAAAATACAGACCTTAGAGAATCTGTTGATACCCTGTGTGTTGTAATTTCTTGGCATTTGGGATATACACCTTAGTCTAATAGAGTTTGCCTACAATAATAGCTATCAGAGGAGCATCAATATGGCACCATATGAAGCGTTGTATGGGAGATTTTTTAGATCTCCGATGTGTTGGTACGAGACAGGATAATACCACCTCATGGGTCCTGAGCTTGTACAACAAATGAGAAAAACGATCAAAGCCATTTAGCAATAACCAAAGGCAACATAATACAGACAAAAGTCTTATTTTGATAACCATCATAGACATTTAGAGTTCTAAGTGGGAGACATGGTGTACCCCAAAGTCTCTCCTTGGAAAGGTGTTCTAATATTTGGAAAGAAAGGTAAGCTAGCTCCCTGGTATATGGGACATTATCCTATGGTTGCACGTGTTAGGAAGGTGGCTTATAAGCTAGAGTTTCTACCTGAGTTGCATAAGTTACATCCAATGTTTCATGTCTCTATGCTAAGTAAGTGTCACCCTCATTTAGAGTTGAATCTTGATCCTGTTGTGGTGGAGCAAGATAATGATATATTTTATGTGGACGGTCCTATTCTGATCCTGGATAGAAGGATCAAGAAGTTGAATAAGAAGGACATTGTGTTATTCAAGGTTTTTAGGTGTCATCATGGCCTAGAGGAAGCCACGTGGGAGCTTGAGGATGAGATGTGGAAGAAGTATCTGTCTCTTTTTGTGTAGGATTTCAGGGGTGAAATCTTTGTTAGAGGTTTATGGTTGTAAGACCCTAGACCTAGCTTCATGTTTGATTATATTTACCTTGTATAATGAGATGTGTAAACCTTAATTTAATCTTATAAGAAGTCTTTATAACATGTGACATGTATGTATTTTCATTTTGGTCCAATTTGATTTATGTTTGAGCTATCTCTGTGATATATGAGCTTGTTTTCGACCATATTTTAATTTATCCATGAGTGAGGGTTATCTTGCAAAATGTCACATGTTGAAAATGTTTCTTGTTCTTTATCATCATGAAAGAGAAGATTATGATATGGGGTGCCTTGTTTTAATCATGGTTGGTGATGTGACATCTTATAGTGATTCTAGGGTTTCTAGGGTTTGCTTAGTTGAAATGGTGACTATGCTAGGCTTTGAGTGTTGCGACCACCACCTCACTTTTGGGTGAGGGTAGTGACCACAACACAATCTCAATGAAGTGTGGTTTTTATAGAGATTACCTAGAGATGGGTTGGTCGAGACATTTGTCTTCTAGTGAAGAGTCTGGACCATGTAAATGGTTATTTAGGGTTGGTCGATATCAAGTGCATGGGATGTGCCTCGATCGAGACAAGGTAGTAGACAACCTTGCAGGTTGCTACACTTTTTCTAGATAAAAATAAACATTTTGAAATATGCATGTGAGTAGAGATAAGGTTGTTTGCATGGAGGGCATGTGTCCTTTGATAGTCTATTATGTTAACACTTCATAATCTCTTACTTCCCTCCTCCTTTGGGTATATAACCTCCTCTCTTCATTGGTAAGAAACTTTTTCAGTCCTACTCTCTTTCTTCTTCCTTGTGACCAACTTGGAGCTTTAGGAGCAAAAGAGTCTAGGTCTTGAAGTTTGGGTAGTCGATAAACCTTGCATGTTGAAGATTTTGTACTAAATCAACTCTTCTGGTGGTAATTCTTGAAAATTCTTTTCCTGGTAAGTGGTCATAACTCTTGACCACATTTCCCTCTTCTAAAATCTCCATCTTCTTCTCCCTCCATGGCCGTAGACTATGGATCATCCATGGTGGTCATTTGAGAGGAACTCCTCATCATAAGGGGTCATAGACTATGGATTGAAATGGTGAAACTTGAGTGAGAGGATGATTTCATCTCTTTCTCCTTTCTTCTTTGATCCGGCCTAGGGCTATTTTCCCTATTTCTTGAGCTCTTTTGTGACCAAAATTTTCTTCTCATTTGAGGAGATCGTTTGGCCAAAGTGTTGGATTTGGTTGAAGTTCTTGGAGCTTGTGATCTTGAGAGATTGGCTCTCTCCAAATCAGGCAGGTTATATAACTCTTTCCACATCTATTATGTGCATCTTAAACTTGATCTTATGTTGTTGTTTCAGATCTTAAAAATGTTTACTTAATAGTAGGAGGAATTATAATGTTTAGGGCTTAATCTTGTAGTATTCTTTAAAGGATTACTCTTTTTTATAACTCCTAATTCTTTATACCCGATTTTTGTGGTTATTGAAACATTGGTGTGCTTCTTTGGATCATCATCTATGGGACAGTAATGCTTGATATGTGGTTCATTTACCATGAATAATAGTAGGTTTGGAGTAGGTTAACAATCATAGGAATCTCGGTTTTCTCTCTCTAAACATTACTCTTTTGGTGACCTTAGATGGCCAAGTTTAAGGTTTAATGAACACATTGGTATAGAGCGTTGGTCAACCTGTTGATGCTTGTTATTCTTGATTTGATCATCTATCTTGACCTGGTTTGGAACTGTTCAGATGTTGCACATATGGCTAACTTGGGGTCATGACAACCCTTAGACTTCAATATTTTTGAGACACCAGTTGAATGGTGGTTGAGACACTTTGTATGTAATGTGCGTAGCACCTTTAGTCATGAACTTTGTAATGTGTTGCGATCGCTTGTGTCTTGAGGGGTCAAGACACATATGTTGTGCAGGTTGAGACATATGTGTGATGGTTGGTTGAGACCCATGTGTTATGAGAGGCCGAGACCCATGTGTTGAGAGTGGTCGAGACCCATGTGTTTAGGGTAGTTGAGAAACCTATACACAAGTATGTACATAGTCATTACATAGTGTAATGATCTATAAATGGTGAGGTGATTGTGCATGGCTAACCATAAACAATAGTACGTGGTCTTGACTCTTGATCACATTTTCCCTCTTATGAAATCTCCATCTTCTTCTTCCTTCATTTTTGTAGATCGTGGATCATCCATGGTGGTCATTTTAGAGGAATTCCTTATCATAAGGGGTCATAGACTATGTATTGACATGGTGAAACCTGAGTGAGAGGATGATTTCAACTCTTTCTCCTTTGTTCTTTTGTGTGACCTAGGGCTGATTTCCCTCTTTCTTGAGCTCTTTTGTGACCAAAGTTTTCTTCTATTTTGAGGAGATCCTTTGGCTGAAGTGTTGGATTTGGTTGAAGTTCTTGGAGCTTGTGATCTTAAGAGATTGGTTCTCTCTAAATCAGTCGGGTTATATAACTTCTTTTTCCACATCTATTATGTGCATCTTAAACTTGATCTTGTGTTGTTGTTTTAGTTCTTAAAAAAGTGTACTTTAAGGTAGGATGAATGATAATGTTTAGCTATTAATATTGTAGTATTATTGAAAGAATTACTCTTTTTTATAACTCCTAAATATTTATACCCAATTTTTGTGGTAATTGAAACATTGGTGTGTTTCTTTGGATCATCATCTATGGGACAATGATACTTGATATGTTGTTCATTTACCATGAATAAAAGAAGGTTTGGAGTAGGTTAACATGCATATGAATCTTGTTTTTCTCTCTCTAAAAATAACTCTTTTGGTAACCTTCGATGGCCAGGTTTAAGGTTTAATGAACACGTTGGTATAGAGTGTTGTTCATCCTATTGACGCTTGGTATTCTTGGTTTGAGCATCAATCATGACCTGGTTTGGACCTGTTCAAATGTTGGGTATATGGCTAACTGGGGTTCGTGACAACCCTTTGACTTCAATATAATTGAGACACCAGTTGAATGGTGGATGAGACACTTAATATTTAATGTGCATAACACCTTCAGTCATGACCTTTGTAATGTGTCTCGGTCGTGACACTTGTGCCCTGAGGGGTCGAGACACATATGTTGTGCTGGTCGAGACATATGTGTTATTTGCTCGAGACCCATGTGTTATGAGAGGTTGAGACCCATGTGTTGAGAGTGATCGATACCCATGTGTTGAGGGTAGTCGAGACACCTATATAGAAGTATGTACATAGTCACTACATAGTGTAATAATCGATATATGATGAGGTGATTATGCATGGCTAATCATAAACAATAGTAATTAACCCTAGTACTCTACAATAATGTGAGATGTGATAGAATTAGGGTTTAGTGGTTGAGGGATGATTTGAAACCCTAACCTTGAGATGTAAATTACATTTGCTTATATTATTTGAATATCATTATCACATGATAGTATTTTCTCTCTCCTACTTGTGTAAGCCTAATCCTACAGGTGGTATGAATGTCATATCTATGAGAATGCTATGGTGATCCCTATGTAATACATGGTGGTGATTATTAGTAAATGTTTAGGTATATTGTGATATTGAACGTCCATAACTTATATGATTTGGTCTAATGACCTGACAAGTGCTTTGAGCACAAATTGAGGTAAAATACTCTAGTGATGTGATAAGGTCCCATTGTGATATGATATTGGTATTGACCTTGTAATGGTTGTGATATGAGTGTCATGTGATGATAAGACAAGTTCTCACTTTGTAAATTTTATATCTTCTGGAGTTGTATCTTATCCTTAATCTTGTATAAATTGTTTAGGGTTTATATGTTGTAACTTGATTGATGCATTAAAAGATACCCAATTAGAATATATAATCAAGTGAAACCCTAGTCATGTAGTTTCCCTGTACCATAGATCCATCTTCAGTGTCACTATCTAGTTGGATGGTGAAACGATTAATTCCTATGGGAAATTCAGAGTACATATTATTGAATATGCAGGGTACAAGTGGAGGTATCTCTATGTATCCTTAAATTGTTGAAATAATGGTATGATGTTTCAATATAGAACAGACATGAGTGATCCTGATCTCTAGGGTTGTGCCATGTACCAAGACAGAGTTGTTGTTTTACATGACCATAGCTTTGACTTTGAGTTGATGTCTACATGACTATTGCTTTGACTATGAATTGTTGTTTAGCAGTTTGACTATTATGTCACTACATTGCAGACTTGAATTGAATGAGTAGCGCTGGTGATTAGCATGGAGTCTGACTCTTCCATAGATTGTGTATGGTTGTGATTTTGACTTAATAGTGACCAGTTGGATTTGAGTGGTATGCCTCAAATCCTTAGGAAATAATAATAAAAGTGATAATACAGTTGTTTAGTATATTTGCTTAGGTTCAAATATGAATCACATTGGATGACTACATACCTTATTTTCTTATACTGTTTAGTTTATAATAGCTATACATGTTCTTCATATTCCTTCCAAAAGCATATGAAGTTCTACTTCTCAATGGTACCTACTTAAACTTCTTAACCAATATTTATTGTTTTACTTAGCTACTCTAATATATTATAGTGATTATAATAGACGTTAGCAAAGATTTATATCTCTCACTGGGACGTTGGTCTCACCTCATGGGTTCCACAATTTTTTAGGTGGTTGTGGACAAGGAGGTAGAGACCATGGAGCATGTGCTGAGCAACAAGGAGAGTAGCAACTGTTAGAGGTTGGATATGCTTCTAGAGTTTTATAGTAGAGTCCTATGTGTTTTCCATGTACTCTTAAGTCTTTGGGGAGAATTTTTTGTTTGTATATCGACACATAGATTTTGTCCTTGTTTCATAAGTGTATAGAAATGACATGTACATATAAACAAGTTGTAATATGTAATAGTTGTGGCTTGATAGCCACTGAATATGATATGTGACATCTTTTGGTGTACTAGCAAACACGCACATACACATGTACGTGTCCAATAAAATTAGGGTTGTAAATGGATAGGATAAGACATTTAAATAAAAGATATTTGTGTTTGTTGTTTGAAAGGAGAGAATCAAAAAACCATTTCTATGGGATGGAGAGAGAAATATAGAATTAAAGACAATGAAAGTTAATTGGAGAATGTGAGAATAAAAATTTGTAGGAATAAAATTCCTTTAAAAAAGGAGAGAAGAGAGTGAATTAAGGAGAGTGCAACATCAAGCTCACTCTTTTTATAGTAGTATAGATATGGAATACATATGGCATGAGTTTAAGGCTTGTTTATGAAATAATTCAGCTTAAGATATTGCATTGCAAATGGTTTTTATTTACCATGTTTTCTGATAATATCGATATTAGTGATAATTTCACGCTTTATTTTGAGTATTCACACTTTGTGTGGGGAAGGGCGTCACAGTTTCCCTCACTATGACATTTCCCAATCTCAACTCATTGAGATATTATACCGTGGTGTTGATGATGACACTAAGAAATTGCTTCACTCCTCACCTGGAGGAAACTTCATGTTTTAGAACTTAAGCAATGCTTCAGAGGTAGTAAAACACGTCTGTGAAACCTAAGCAAGACGAGGAATCAGTGGGGTCCTCAAGGTCGCTAATGCTGAGGTAAATCTTGATATTCACACCATCGATAAAGCCATTAATCCGATTTCTATGAAACATGATCGACTAGAGTCCTCCTTCAATGCCTATGAGAGGCAACCTCAACTGGTGAATGTTGTAAGTTCTCTTTGTGGGGTTTGCTAAGGGTATGATCACTCTACTCCACATTGTCGGTTCGCTATAACACTCCCATGTAGCATGAAATAGGCCAAAAAATGGATAACCTCGACTCCATTCATAGTATCCTGGGACAAGCATATTACAACCCCAACCAACCTAGAAACCACCCTAGATTCCAATATGGGAACCCATCAGGCACTAAAAATGCTTCCCAATTCGCACCTAGAAAAGACCCCCTAATCCTCAAGCCAATAATTGTCCCCCGCCAGGCTTTCTTAACAAGAAATAGAGGAATCTTGGGAATCAAGAAAGTTATAGGGGAAATTTCCAAAATCATGGGCCCTACTAAGGGAAACAATACCAAAATTTGAATCAACCTCAATAAAACACCCATGTTCTTCTTTCTGATAGTGACATGATATGTGCCTTAGAACAATGCATCCTTTCTAAAAACTGCTTCCTTCTTTCCCAATAGGCTCATCAAAAGGCAACTGATACTCAGTTAGCCCAATTCTTTGCCCTATAGAAACCCCCAATTGGCACCTTCACCAGCCAACCTAAACCTGGTTCTAAGAATTTAGAACTACTTAAGGTGGTTACCACTAGATTCGGCCTTACCACACAAGAAAAGTAAGGTTCCCCACTCATAGGTTTTGACCATGGGGAAGATGATGAGGTAGTTGTTCCTCGACCGTAAGCCCACAAATAAGGGATCTGAAACAGTAAAACTGGAGAGAAGTACATCTGATATCATCCAGAGTAAAATACCAAACAAACGCAAAGACCCAGAATGCTTTGGGATCACTTGTCCTATCAGTGATTCCGCCAGCTATTTGAGGTTATCTAACCTTGGAGCTAGCATATCGATCATCCATCTGAGCGTGTGTAACAAGCTCGGTCTCACGGATACTAGACCAACTCTAATGCACATTCAACTAGTAGTTTAACACCTAATCCTTTTTATGCAAATTTTCAAAAAAAATTCTTCTCTACGTGCTCTTTTTCTAATAAGATAATTGTTGAGGACCTAAATGTAAATTGCCCATGTTAGTTTTGCAAATTCATTTTATTATGTTCAATTGCTCTCTTATCCATGATTTATTTAAAGAAAATGTTTTCATGTATATCTATGCTCTCTTGTTTAGAAAATGGATATAAATGCTCTTATTTTCTCTGTTTTATGGTGATTGGTGGTTTACATGTAAAATTGCTTGGTTTATGACCTCCATCACATTAATTAAGGAGAAATAATATTTAGTGCACGATTTCATACCTTGTAATTCTTATTTGAGAAATTAATAGCTTTTTATACATACTAATCATAGCCATTTAAATGTACATAATGATTTTTGTTATATTAGGCCTAAAATATGTGCAAGCATCAAATGAAATTAAATGGGAATGTTCTAGACCCTCTAATACACTAATGATTCAAATTTGAACCCATTATGACCATGTTTGACCTCCCAACTAATTTGAGAGAGATTTGTATATAGTTTTTCTAGATAAGTAAGCAAAATTGCATTAATTTCATTTATACAACTAATTTAAGCTATAGTCTCGCATTATTATGTGTCATGTGTTACATTTCTCTCTTATTTTTGGCGTGCATGACAACATCCATTGGATCAGAATCCAACGAAGTTCACCTTTTCTTCTACCTCCAATCTTCACACAATCATCTGCCATTTCTAGCGCCTTGATGGCGAGCCTTCAATCTTGCACGTTACTCGACCTTTTTTCTTCATTCCTTAACCAACACATTCATCTTGATGCCACAAATGCACCAAGCCATCTCTCGTCCCCTAAATCCCCTCATCGGTGAAACACCCTTTTAGGGCTCGCCACCAAGTTTCTGTAGACACCTTGCTAGCCTCCTCCGCCCCCATCTAAGCATCCCGCGAGCACCGCCAGACTCCAAGAGGTTCTTCTCACCGCTCAATTTCACAGTCTACCCCCTTAGGTGCCCCTACCTAATCCTCCTTGCTGCTCTACTGACCCAAGCTTCGCCCTAACGCCCTATGCCATCTCCGATTAATCGTACCTCAGATGAGCATCTATGCGGCCCCTCCAGCGTACCCACATCTGTGGTTTGTCGTGTAGGTCCTCGAATCATCGTGTCATTGAGACCGCGTCTCGGACCCTGCCGGCACTAGTAGCTATGGCTCCACAGGGCCTCACCGACCATGGAATTTGTGCTTTCGGCCTCAGTTTACCTTCACAAACACGCTCGGGACTTCGTCTGATGGGTTTCCAGTCGTGAGCAGTGGCTTTTGCCTTGGCTCCTTCTTCTCTATTTTCTGCCGCCATACTCTGTCCTCTGGACACAAAGGTCATCTTGTCCCCTTCGACCCTGGAGACAATGGCTTTAGGTCTGCATGACCTCACTTTGGTTTTACTGGATCTATTTGTCCCGAACTACTCATTTTATCAGCGCTCAGGCTTCGGGAGCAGTGGTTCTACCTTGACCCTATTTTCGGCTGCCATGGTTACACCATGGGGCCTGGTGCTCCTTACAGCCTGAGCAATGGCTCATCGACTTCGGCCTAGCTCAAGGAAGCCTTTGGTGGCTTCCTCTACATAGAGTTGATCGAAGAGATTACCTGATGCTTCCATCGTAGATCTTCTCTTTGCGCTAGTCGATCCATGGCTGAGGGGTGAAGAATCCAGGTCGTGAGATGACCTTGGTACCCCTATTAGTTTAATTCGATGATTTCAACCGCAAAGGGTATTTTAGGGTTTTCACCTATCCTCCCTTCTTTGACCGCGGTTCCTCGGTGGCGAGCCTTCTTGCTATTTGGCCAGCCCCTATTGATCCAGCTCAGATCCGGCCCACTGGTTTTGGGTGTATATATATACGTGGCTTTTTCTTGTTTTGTCATTGGTCTGTTCTTTGTAAATTCATATTAAATCACTCGATGCTCAGAAAAATGACCAAAAATATGTTTTGGAAAGGGTTTTTGATGAGAAATCTGATTTTATGATTTTTATCGACTGATTTCTCTATTTTCACATCTCAATTTATATATGAACGAATTAGGGTTTAAAGATGTATGATGAAGGATATGCATGCTAATTTCAGGTGTTTCAGGGAATCCAATCAATCAAACGAGGTTTGACTTAGGTTCTTTAGCTCAAGGTAAGTGGGCCATGCCCTTGGCATTACTAAATTTACTTTATTGAGTGTTTATGACTACTGTTAAGCACTTTATGCTAAAGACATGATAAGTACATGTTTTGCTCAAAGCATATGCTTATTGATTGTTTGATTTCTATAAGTTAAGTCTAAGTATAGAAAATCTCATTAATGATATGGATTATGATTAAGATTCATGAAATGAAGATTAAGAGGGAGAAATCCCATTCATGCTTGAGAGGGAAGAAATTCCCAATATGGTTCATGGGGAGAAATCCCAATTATGTTCAAGAGGGAGTAATCCCATTATGATCAATTCTTAGTAATTAAGAAGATAATTAAGTCTAAAAAAGATCATGATTAAGGGAATTTGATTTAGATTTATATGCATCTTGTAATGAGCTTTTTGAGCATTATGGGCTTTTCGAGCAATTATGGACTTTCCGAGCATTATGGGCTCCTTATGGGGCATTAAGAGAGGAGCATATACTTCTTGTCAAATTCTTCATGTAAAAGATGCCAGGAAATGATTAATGATAATGCATGTTCATGTTTATGTCAAATCATCCTTATATGTTATTTTTATGTCTTATAATATGCCAATACCACTTACTTACCATGAATGTTTTTCCTTTGCATGGCTAGGGATGACATGTCCGCAGAAGTTGGAGCTAAAGGGAAGGAATCAGCTTAAGGAGTTCTATGAATCCAAGGAGTTGTTTCCTGGTGGGACGTCCATCTATGGAGATCCTACCTTTTTCATGTTATGTAGTGTATGTTTAGCATACCTTTAGAATCATGATGTAGTTATCTTTCTAAGAACTTATGTATGAATCTATGTTTCAATAATGCCAAGTGTTATTTATTTCTTGATATGAGATCACATATGTGACAACCCTCCCTGAAATTCCAAGTACCCCACATTATGGATAATGTTGGGGATTAGGCTGTGCTTCCACTGGTTATGTATGAAACCCTAGGGAGGGGTGTTACAAGTAAATTCTTCTATTACTAAGAGTCTAGGTATTATTTATGATTTTTAGATTAGAGTTGGAAATTTCTATATCCCATGTGACCTTGTAGTTCTTGATATAAAAGAAGATAGTTGCTACCCTCTTGTTTTTGGCAAGACATTCCTCACCACAACCTGAGCCCTCATCGACGTTGAGGCAGGACTTCTCACACTATTTCCAAGCCTCTGGGGGTACCATGAAGTATACCCAAGAGGAAGAAGTCTATTTCCTTGAATGCATGGACCAATTCAATCAGATGCAACAACCCTTCCTTACTTATGAATCCCCACCTATAATCGAAACACATATTTCTATGGTGTAAAATCAAGTTTGCATTCAAGTCGAAGTTACCCCAACCAACCCCATTAAGATGGATGCTCCCCCTCCCACTGTCCCCACTATGGCAAGGACCAACATCACCACTCAAGAATCCCTTATCCCAGAACATGTCCCCCTACCTCAGCCATACTTATCTTCTGACTGCCTTATCCCTTCGAGGCACCAATATATGATACTTGTAATACTCCTTACAAGTCCCCTTCCCCCGTTACAACTCGGGTAGCATAACCAAATGACATTGATGGATTTTCCACTTACCCACCTTTCAATCCGCTACTCGTTGATATTTGTGGACTATATAGTGGAATGAATGAGCATCCACACTCAAATGAAATCCTTAATAACTATCATTATCCAACTGATATTCTCCATAGTTGTTCCTTGTCACATATTGAATAATGGGTATATATATGTCCTAATTTTTTTCCTTGGTATATAGATGTACATGAAGCAATCCAAGATACTATTTCAAGAACTCAAGAAAATATGATGTAGTGGTTCCAAGGCAGTCAATTAAGTTCGCACTTCTAACCTGCCTCCTCCTGCGCTCCTCCACCACCTTATTATCAACTACCTCTATGATCTTCTTCCCTCCATCTCGGATTTAGGTTTTGTACAGGATGAGCAACATTCTATGTCTGGGGTGCATGTGGGTGGTATGTTTCTATTCCACCCCCTTATCTTTTTCCTTCTTGCATTATTTTTGCCTTTTTATTTGTTTTGCATGAGTTTCTTTTTCCATGGCCTTTATCTAGTCGGCCATGTTTTTATTTTCCTTAGTTGCAAAATGGCCATTATGTAGTCGGACAATATGAAATTTTTATCATTGTACCCCAATTGAGTTTTGTAAATATTTTGAAAAAACATTTACAAATTGCCATTTATGAAACCACCATGTCACCTAGAAATATATCATCACTCCTTGGAAAAGTTGGCAAGCCGTATGGAATCAATCTAAACCAAACACAATTTTTTTCTATTTTAAACTATCAATTAACTTGATATAAATCCCATATAATGTGATTGACAGAAATATTGTATTTGATGCAATGACACTTTTGAAATTTTTCTTTGAGGTTATAAGCACAAGGATACCTTTTCTTTCCCCCCTTATTTTCTTTCACAAAAAATAAAAGCAAAGAATCACCTCCAGACAAAAATCATGTCCGAGATGGAATTCTTACCATATAAAAATTCCATATCCCTCAAAGGGGCATACCATCAAAACATGCCAAAGAGCACAAGAAAAAAAATGTGTGACCCATGTAGCCACAACTCCATAAATCAAATATATCCCGATTCAGATAGAGCAGGGGTCACCATCTTTTGCAACCCCCTTTCATCTTGTTCTTGCGCAACAACTCAAACATATATATATATATATATATATATATATATAATGAAAGTGTCAAAGATGAAGCATATTATTCTACAAAATCTTGATTTAGAAACAAGTTATGATATATGTTTTGATAGGAAATGTAGAGTTTTGTGTTTTTCGTGGCTTTAGGAGATTGGGTTTCTTGGCTAAATTTGGAGGTATGGAATAAAGTGATGTTATGATGGAGAGGATAGACATGTTGATGTATAAATTGGATCTATTTGTGATTATATTTGCTTGAGGAAAACCAAAGATTGAAGTTTGGGGTATTTTGATACATTTGTATTTATCCTTTTTATTTACATCTTTTAAATATCTTTTTAGGTTTGTTTTTTAATTTATTTTCATAGTTTTGTACTTCCTTATATTAGTTTCTATTTTTCTCTTTAATTGGATTTTTAATTATATTTTCTTGAATTATTTTAGGAATATGGCATAAATTGCACAATTTGCACCAGTTCTGAAATTAATGTATATGTGGCACTAAAAGTGCCATGAATTTTGCATACAAACTCCAAATTGAGTGTAGAGGTATTTTTTTGGAAAGGAAATTTAATTTCTTTAAATAATATCCTATTATTGAGACCCTTTTGTGCCTTTGATGAAAAAATACATTCGAAATATCTACTGTGAAGAATTGCATTGAAGAGAGTTACATGTTCAAGATAATTAAAGACAATCAACAATTTCTATTGACCAGATCCAAAAAGTTTCATCTGCCCACTTTCTCATTTTACAAATCCTTCTTTTATAATTTCCAACCTCCTTCACCTATAAAATGACAATAGACCACAAAGAAAAGCGTCTCATATCTTGTACTTGCAACCTTCATTTTGAGTATTGTTAATCTAGTTACGAGAATTGTAATCTTTCAATTTGTTCAGTAAAAAAGTTTTTTTCTTAGATATCCTTATCATTGTTCTTTATTTTTTGATATTATTGGGAATAGGGAATTAAGGAAAATGCCATTTAACTGTCACTAGCAATTCCCATCTGGAGATTCTTATTTACCTAGTCTATGGGTTCCTTCCTTCTTTCCTTTGCTTCCCCTTCTTTGGTTATGGCTAGTGAGTAGTTTTTTATCAAGGTGAAGGGAGTAGCCCCTTATCTAGGTGTTGATTAGATTTAAGGTTTTATAGCATGGGTATTTAGATGTGAACATGGAAAAATCTCTACTAGGATGATGGACTAGTGTAACGACCTCACTTTCTACGTCCCCCAATTAAGAAAAGACCTTCAAGTTGAGTGTCATTACCTATATTCCCAAGGATCCAAATTAGTCAAATAACAAATGATAGAAAATGATTTCAATTCAATTTCAAATATCATTTACAAATTGTATAATGATGTCCCTCAGAGAACTACTACCTATTGAGAATACATATCATCCATCTATAACTTTAATACGTTTGATATCTTTCATGTTATTCTTCATGTCTTTTCTCATGTGAATATATACATAAAACACTAGAAAAAAATGTCGATCAATATAATGAATTATACTCATATGTGGGGGAAATAAAAGTTTGCATCTATTTTTAACAACAGGTTGTAACCAAATTATTGATTAGCAGATCAAACTTTATGTCTTAAAAATAACTACTCAATACTAACATATTCAAGCCACTGTGATGTCCCTGTTGTGGACATAGATCCTATCTTTATCATATGGTAGATCCTAGTTAACCCCTTTTGATCCTACCCTAAAGGTAGACCAAGACATAGAGTTTTATAGTTGTATGGTCCTACCCAAAGGTAGAGCAAACATCAACTCATGATAACATGATGGTCCTACCATAAGGGTAGACCAATACCTAGGTCATCAATTTCACACACATACTCAAAGCTACAGAGGAGGACTAGGATCTGAGCTATAGTCATGCATATATTTATGGTTGCAGCCATAGTCACATTATAGTTACAAAAATTAAAGTTCATCCAAGCAGTTAATTTCAAGCAACTAGTAAAATCTCAGAAATCATTGTGAAACTTGAGAGATTAGCCATAAGCATAACCACATACCTTTGCCATGCAATATATTTCAAGTGTACTTTATGTAATCCAAATCATCAAGTATAGTCAGCAAGCAAGCGTATATCCAATCAACCAACATGGTATGTATTTGTATACAACCCTAAAGTGTCATCATACCATTAATCATATTAGACACTACTCAAGTCCTATTATGGGGTTCATGTTTTCCTTAGTTTTGAGTTATAATCATGGTTATGCCTTTAAACTCTAATTCCCATGATTATCATTTTAAAGGAATTAAGAACCCTAATTACTTCCTATGCATGATTATTAATATTAGGAACCCAAAGTATCACTATTAGTATCATGATCGTCACAAAACATCATTATATTCCACATTATCAAGCAATAGTATAAAAGAGAGGTTTTTAACATATTCCACATGTTTAAAACTCAAAATAAGGTTTTTAATATGCTAATCACCACTATATAATATGACACCTACTTTGTAAAAAATAAGCATTATAAAATCTCAAATATATTTTATGTTTCTCTCATTTTGCTGATCATTTTTCATGTATAACATGTCTTAAGCCGAGTTACCATTTAATTTCTATGATTTATACAAAATCAAGAATTTTACCTTAAAAGGATGCCACATGGCATCACACTATTGGTCAGCTCCATAGAACCAACGTCACGTAAGTTGATCATTATTTAAATCAAGGGTTCCATTCAAGACCAAATGATGAGTTAGTTTATTGTTTGAACTGTCAGCTAGACCTGACACCCTCTTCCTCACAAGTCAACAAACTTTGTTCCTCCGCGACCAAGCCACTCTATGAAGCATTGTCTCCAAAGCCGCACACCCTTGTCCACCAAAAATGCCATCAATGATTTCCGCCTCCGTTGTCATGCATACACCTCCGCACATATGTTCTTTCATGCGCACATGCTACATCAAAGACACCACATTTTCCATTATCTCACAATTGACCTTCTCGTTCTCCAAGGCATGGGCAAAGTTTCCTATGCACCTACCTTCTCTTCTTGCCAATTCCACAGTCACAGGTTGTGGTGGCCAAGTATAGGGTTAGGATGACAACCAGTGTCCAATGGCAGGAGACATCCACTACATTGTGTGTTGGTGCCATCTGTCACTCATGGAAAGATGGGGAGGAGAAGTAGGTGTCGGAGAGGTCATCATATACGGTGACTGTAGGCATCGAATCCTTGGTCTCGGATGAAAAGTTGATCCCCCCATAGTGGTGGAGTTCTTAGGGATCTAAATAGACCATGTGGTGAGTTTCCTTAGCCACTACAATATCTTCCAAGTCACAGTGGCAGCTTCCATCCTTGTTGATCAAGTTTGCAACCACAACAACCCTTTGATGTCGTGCTATGGTGTGTTGTACAATGAGGGACTAAGAGCGAGGGATGAGGTAAGATGGGTTGGTTGTTTTCCAATCGTTTACCATGTAGAGCAATATATAGATTCTCCCTCCCTTTCCTTCCTTTTTCTCCTTCGGGTTTAAGGAAACCAAAAGGCTATATATTATTTTTGGTAAAGTTATACCATTGCTTCCTTTCTTTATTATTGCAACAATTCGATACCATCTAAGAAGGATTATATTCCTTCTCCCATCTTTTCTTTCTTATGGTTAAAACAAAGCATGATGAGAAAGTAGGACGAGATATTCAATAGGTTGCCAAAGTGATGACACATAGATCCATACTTGTCCTCCAAATATTCCTTTAATTGGTTACCATCTTTACTTTATTTCCATTAAAATACAATGATAAACAAAATTATATAAATACATGAAACTTTATTGACTTTGATCATAAATCATAGATTATTCATTTATTCCTTAAATTCAATTATTCGTCTTTCATGGTAATGCACTAATGCCTTTCTCAATTCCTATGTTTATTAACTTAAGGGATTTATTTTTCTCCTAAAATCTAGAATATTCTTCTTGCCATTATAATTTTAAGTATATCGAAGGTGAAAACAAAACAATACAACTTCATGTTTCCAATCCATGTGTTTCCAGACCGGCTAGTTATTTATCCCTTTTAATCAACTAAAACACCATTTTTTTACTTTCCTTTGGAAACTTAACAATTATATCATATTTCACTTATTTCCTTATTCATAAAGCCACTTCTATTTATTTATGTACAAAACTATTTATTTATTTAACTTGTACAACAAGCACCCATGCCACAAAGGCAATCAAAATTATTATTCCACAAATAACACCATTATGGAAAGTTATTTATTAAAACATGCTTTATATTAAATTTTATCAAAATTGAGTATATAACATTCACCCCTCCTTTAAAGGAATTTCGTTCTCAACATTCTCACCTAGTAACATTAATGTGAACGATAACTCATTTTAGCTCTCAAACCTCGGGGTTAACAACTCTACTTGGATATCTTTAACATCTTTTATTAATAGGAAAATTCTTCACATTATTACTAAGATTGGTACTTGATTTTAATTCAAGGTATATACACATCTTTAGTAGTCACCTGATATCATCTCTTAATGATTACATTTTTCATTTGTAATTTCAATTTCTCTTGGTGATTATCCTTTCACCTATTACACTCTTATATTCACATAAGGGTGAGGTAACACCTCCAACCCTAGATCATGTTATTAAGCCCAACGTTCCTTCTCCATTGTTAATTGTAAGCACAACACATATCTACCCCATCTCTGTCACTAATAATGAGATGAAATAACCACTTGTCTACAACACAAAAACAAAGTTCATCTCATTCCAAGAGCAGAGATGGTATTCCCACACATTATCCTAAAATTTCACATTTGAAGTCAATTCATTCTCAACATGACTCTAAACCATGCTTATGCAACAATCTTATATTTAATGAAGTCAAATGACTTTCTCACTATTGAGTTTGTGCAATCCTCCATTTAAGATCTCATATTACACGACTTCTTTGTATTTCTTACTTTTACACCTTAGGTATTATGAGCCTTAGCCACTTCCTTGCGGTCTCTAAGGGTATCAATACTTTTGGAGTGATTTCCTCCTTATGCATCTAGGGAGTGCCTCTCACATTCACCCCTTGGGCCACATGAGCATCATGAAGGTGGCCAACCTTCTGAGACATGGGCCTTGGGCAAATGTAGTTGTTACCTCCCGACCACATGGTCTTATGCATTCAGAGCACAATCAACTCCTATGTAACTTTACTACACCGTACTTGACCTTTGGATTGACTAAGGGCTCTACCCTTCCCAAGGGTTTCTTGGATATTTAACAAACCATTTTCAAGCACAATATTTTCATATATGATTCTATAAATCAGATTGCCTCCATCTCTTATAATACTCATTATTCACTTTTTGTCCCCTCATTGGACTCATGTGAACATTTTATGGCAAATTTTGTTTTCCAAACTCGGTCTCTTACCATCAATCACATCCATCATGACATTTCTTTATGTCCCTCAGAGATGGCATACTTGAATTCAAAGAATTATTCTCAATATATGTGCAATCATCTTTTATATATCACAGTTACCTTAATCTTTAAATCGATTTGGTCAACTTACCTTTCTCAGGAATGTCCTAACCTAGGGTGAGTTCTTGGCTCATAGGAGGAGGTTAGGCTCTCTAGCCACAACCTGACCCCATGGTCTAAGGTTTTACCTCCCCCATAGGTCATCTTCCCACTCTTGTTTTGACCCACCCTGGGTTGGCACACTATCCCTAAAGGTTTCACATTTTCATCTTTGTGTGTTACTTTTATTATTATAACTCCTCAACCCTTGTTTGCTCAATCGTTGGGATACCCACTCATGGGGTTTGTCCATACATTAGACTTG
Organism: Alisma plantago-aquatica; assembly: GCA_963693085.1. Lineage (NCBI taxonomy): Eukaryota > Viridiplantae > Streptophyta > Magnoliopsida > Alismatales > Alismataceae > Alisma > Alisma plantago-aquatica. The sequence continues at coordinate 1,130,666,417 of OY856409.1, read as the reverse complement.
GGCTAACTTCCCCTCTAAGGGCTTGGTGCCTATTTTTGCCTCACCCTCTAGGGCTTGTCCTCTCTTGACCTTCCCCTCTAGTGGCTTGGTACTATGTGGGCCTTTCCCTCTAGGGGGCTTGGTACTATGTCAGACTTCCCCTATATGGGCTTGATCTTTTCTGACCTTCCCCTTTAGGGGACTGATCATATTCATCCAAACTTCTAATGATAACATGAGATGTTCGAGCAAGTTATATTCAGACATTCATTTCCATATATATAACCATTTGTTACTTATGTTTCTCAAGTATATACTCATGCATTTTCTCTCTAACTTCTCAAGTTAATCTCTATGGTACACTCCCTCTCTGGAGTATTCATGTGGGAACCCCATCTCTAGGGTAAGTTCCTACAACGGACATCATACATAAGATTTTGCCCAATCACCTATCACTGTAGTGGAAATCATACACATGCCTTTACCTGAGGTGATATCTTACCTAGATCATCGACCACCATAGTCACCGTACATAGGCCCTCTTGACCCAAGCTGATTAGATAGGCCCAATCATACATCCATAAAAGTTAGTTGAGCAAGTTATTCTCACATTATGAGTTGCTCTTAAGTTTCTTAAAACTTTTCTCATAAATGCCTTGTTCCACATGCACACATGCATGGGATACTAAGTCACTTAACTCATTTATATTCACATGCATCCTTCATGCATGGGTTACTAGAAAAATTTATATTCTCTCTTTCCTCTTCCTAATTGGGTTTAAATGGGTAGGATAATATATCACCACAATATTCATATTTCTCATGGTTAAGGTTTTAGGGTTACAATTAGGGACTATACCCTTCCGCTTAGGGTTTCAATGTCCCTTGAACCACTAGGGTTCTTATAAACCAACCCTAGTCCCATCTAGGGTTATCCTCCTAGGAAAAACCCATATAACATTTTTTTTCACTTTATCCACATTTCATGTTCATTATCATCTCCTCATTACATGTAAATTATTGTTTCCATATTTACATGCACATTATTATTTATACATTTAAATGTACATTATTATTTCACATCACATGTACATTAATTGGAGGAGGATGTCTTAGTCCTACTTCTTCTCAAAAACCCTAACTTGAGATGAGGAGGGAAGTTCCTTTTAGGTTTTATTAAATAAGAGGATGAGAAGTGGATGAATCAAGATGAGAAGACATCTGAAAGGTATTTTACTTCAAGAAAAACCATCTGACTTTGTCTAGGCAAGATGCATGGAACCAGGACTCCTTGTAAGTCGACTAGAAGTGTGGAGGAGAATTTTTCCAGCCCCCAGTCGTGGTCCCTTCTAAACACCTCAGTCTTTAGAAAATGCCCTAATACTTCCCCCATATTTCTATAGATTACTTGAAAATATAATATTAAATTTTATTTGAAAATTTTAGCACTCTGATACCAAATGTAACGACCTCACTTTCTGTGTTACCCAATTAAGGAAAGACCTTCAAGTTGAGAGTCATTACCTACATTTCCAAGGATCTATATTAGTCAAATAACAAATGATAGAAAACAATTTCAATTAAATTTCAAATATCATTTACAAATTGTTTAATGATGTGCCTCATAGAACTAATACCTATTGAGAAGACATACCATCCATTAATACCTTTGATATCTTTCATGTTATTCTTCATGTCTTTTCTCATGTGAATATATATCTAAAATGCTGACAAACAAAATATCAATTAGTATAATGAATTATACTGGTATGTGGGGGGAACAAAAGTTTGCATCTATTTGTAGCAACAAGTTTTAACCTAATTATTCCTTAGCAGATCAAACTTTACATCTTAAAAATAACTACTCAAACTAATATGAATTAAAACTATCATATTTCTTATTACATTTGCAAAGGGGAAAACTTAGAGTTACATTTAAGGGGAAATAGGAAGATTAGCATTAATTTACATTTGTAAAGGAGGAGAGAGGCCCGGTATGCAAACTAATATGCAAACAAGATTAACAATCATCCAACCAAACACAAAAGTTCTAGGGGTTTTTGTCATAACCATGCTACCAATCACCATAAAAACAATTTTAAGGTGATGCATATAAATTGCATATATATCAAGTATATATTTATATTTATGGAATCGTATGTGGGATCTAATCATATATGCACATTAACTACTTTACTAGTTGTATTGTATGCAATGAAATAAATCTAATTGTATCGATTTAAATCCAGTTACACCATAAATTGGTGTGGCTTTGATACCACTATAAGGAAATTGAGGCGATAGATAAGGTAGTGAAAGCAAAAAATTAATGCATGATTCCTTTATCAATAAGATCTTGTCAACAATGTGTATCTACGAAGGAAGGTTTGTCAGAGATGTACGTAGTCATGGAGCAAGTCCAGTGACAACTCTTTTGTTATAGTGTGCTACCTCATCGACTTGCACCTAAATGGCTATCATCATTGGTCTCCTAGTCTAACACCATGATGGTGGTTGACGACATTCTCCTAGTGGCAAACAATGGCCTCCTCACCTATAGATAGTCCACACGGACCACTGAGAACTCCATGTTGTGCTACTACAGCCATTGGGTTGGAGTTGTCCTTTCAGATTTCAATCTGCTAGGATTGGTTCGCTCTCCCAACATTTATGTCTCTCCCTCGTTGTCCCTCCCTTTAATGGGTAGGACTTGCTCAGGCTATCTTGGTTACCACAACTAGAAAGGAAAAATATTTCAGATATTATTGTTGTGCCTATAAAGGGGATAGTATCCCTCTATTTATAGGAGGGCTAGGGTCAGGGTTCTCAGTCATTCTGGGAGTCAAAAGATTGAATTAATAAATTTTTTGGAACCTAAAAACTGTGAAGCGGTCGGTTCACATGTCCAACTACTCAGTTCGTGCATGAACCAGTCCATCTATTCTAAATCACATTATTATTCAATGAATGATTAATGCACAACTTGACACCAGCAGCAATCCTTTATCTAATCAAATTAACCATTGAACTGAGTAGTTCATCACATGAATTGTTTGGTTGGGACCTATGAAATAGTCTGTTCACTAAGTGAACCAGACATTTCACACACTCATTCAACCATTGATCCCAATGTTGATTATGATTGACCTGACACTCCAACAGATTGGTTCAACACTTGAACTAGACTGTTCAAAGTCTAGTTAGTCAATTTTGAACCTTAGTTATTTGATTGAATACCTAATCACTTTTAGTGATCAAGTTATATATCATTCATGAATGAACTTCTATTTTGAGGGCATCCTATGTGTGTGACCCTACAGGTCCCTACTTAGGTTGGGAGTGAATGTCCATAACTAAATTATGACATCATAAGAAATGAGTGGTATCTAGCAACACATCATTGATACACAAGTAATTTGGAGAGTTGGAGAATAACTTCAATTTACAATCCATGATTAGTGCTACCATGATCGTGTAATTCCTTTGTCTTTGAAATCCATACTTAACTTGAGGCATGCAATCATCATCCTCTCAACATTCAATCCATGTTTCTTGAACTAGAGCAGACTATCTAAGATGCATGTGAGTTCACATATCACATATTGAATCACATGAATATGGACATACATTTCTCAGTCTCATTTATCAAGAGGTATGGATATCAATCACCTATGGGAGGGAAAAATCCCATCTACATCACTCACACACAATCCCTGTAACGACCCCACCTCCCAGTAACCCACAATTAATGGAGACCGAGAGGTCAGAGTCGTTATCCCAATTTTCGGATCAAAGGTTCAACAAATAATCAATAATAATTATCAAATTCTACTAAACTAAACTGAAAGGCTGTAAAAACTTTAGCGAGAGAGCGATTTACTTTACGGAGTAATGGATTCGGTAGGGTTTGGCTGTGGTGGAGACCGCGGCAGAGGCCATGGCGGTAGGGGCCATCCACACCACAACAGGCCTCGAGAACCCAGCGCATCTGCAAGCCAGGAACATGCAGGAGCTCCGACTGATCCCATGCTGACGAGTGAAAGAAACACTAAGGAGGCAGATTCCTCCTATAAAGAAAAACTCTACGGTTCTCTATCATATCTAAACCCTATCTCTCCAGATCTGCTGAAGGTAGACGACATCTCAGTAGACATGAACGGCCCTCTTCCAGCAATCTCTGTCAAGCATGACGCCATCCAACCAATTCTGGTCCCGTTTCAACACGCTGTCGTGGTTAAAGCGATCGGTATTAACTTAGGGTTCCAAGCCCTCGTTAACAAGATCAAAGCTATGTGGTCACCCAAGGAACACTTCGGTGTGATAGATCTGGAGCAGGGGTATTATATAGTCCAATTCATAAATTAAGGAGACTATCTAACGACCATGACTGGCGGCCCCTGGACAGTCTTTGGAAATTACCTTTTTGTGCAATCTTGGTCCCTTTCTTTCCGACCTTCAGACCCCATCCCGCTCAAACTCGTGGTCTGGCTTCATATCTCAGATCTCCCAGTCTTTCTCTATCAGTACCAGTTGCTCTCCATGATCGGAGATCTGGTGGGGAAGACGATTAGGGTGGATTCGAACACGGAGTTAGGTAACCGAGGAAAATTCGCTCGTGTCACGGTGGAATTTGAAACGAAGAAGCCTCTACTCCCAGCCGTCTTCATCAATAACAAACACTTCCGCCTCCAATATGAAAACCTACCCCTGGTTTGCATGAAGTGCGGACGTCTCAGTCACGCAGACGCTGACTGCATACACGTTGTAACCCCCGCGACGGACCTAGACACCTCCTCTGGCCTGGTTCCCATGCCCAGTGTCACGTACACCATGGACATCCACGCCCAGAAGCCAGCTAGGTGCAAACCGGTCGAGAAGGAAAAGGGCAAATCTACAGACACCACCAAGGGTAATCCACAAGGCAAGGCAAAGGAATCCAAGATGGATTCTACTCCTGTCGCTGACGACGACGAGGATTGGGAAACTGTTGTTAACAAGAAGAAACAACGGCAGTTAAATAAGGCAAAGGGTAAAGCGCCAGCTACCCAAAAGCAACCTGATTCGACCACCGCTTCCAAGCAAGGTGCGACATCTAACACTGTTGTCATACTCCATGATGATGAAACGTGTGTAGGCAGAGAGAAGGTAGATACCTTGGGCCTAAGGTTTCAGTTTGGTGCCAATATGCCACCGAACAAGGAACTCCAACGCATCCCCTCCCCGCCATCATAGTGCCCTTGGTGGTGTGATGCTAAGGTATCGAAGGATAGTTTATCAAACCGTCGGCAGCCCCGACAGAGTCAGGAAAAAAGGACGACCAGATCCTACCAATGAAGTTGTTGCTCCAGGAACTTCTAGTACTGCTGCACGGTCACTCATCTTCAAAGAACCGGATCCCCCTTATGAGGCCGATGCAACGATGCATAACTCTGAGGAAGGTAACGAGCAGTCGGTTGGACTGCTGGCTGCCATCAATTAATTCGCCTCCAGTCACCCACCATCTGGACGTTTTAAATGAAGCTTTGTTGTTGGAATGTCCAAGGTGCGAGTTCCAAAGGCAAATTTCCCATCATTAAAGCCCTTAAACGATCACACAAACTCTAGATTCTTGCTATATAGGAGCCCATATGTAGTGGTCTAATAGCTGACAAAATTATTAAAAGAATCGGTTTCCCTTCTTCTCACCGGGTTGAAGCTCTTGGCTTCTCCAGTGGTATCTGGTTGCTGTGGGACAGTACCAAATGCCACATTGAGATTCTGGTGAACCATCGTCAATTTATTCATTACCGGGTGAATAAAACCTGGTTCCTAACTATTGTCTATGCCAGCCCAAACCCAATCAAGTGTCGCCTTCTTTGGAGCAGAGTGGAGGAACTCTCGTCTTCTATTTCTTCGGCCTGGACTGTCATGGGGGACTTCAACACCATGTTGGACGTCTCCGAGAAGTCCAGGGGCAGATACTTTGATAAGAATGCTAGCACTCGTTTCAATGACTGTCTCTTCAATTGTAGCCTGCTTGAGATGAAGGCGAGCAGCCATTTTTTCACTTTCCGGAAAGGCGATCTTCGGGAAAAATTGGATAGGGTCGTAGCCAACGAGCACTGGCTTGACCTCTTCCCAGACGCCACAGTCACCACTCTTCCTAGAGTCAAATCTGACCACCACCCTATTCTTACAAACATGGCGAGCAAGTCATCTTCTCCAACCAAAGTCTTCAAAATGAAAGCCAGTTGGCGCTTGATACCCAGCTTCCAATCGTGCCTTCTTCCTCAATGGAATTCATCCGCCAATTTCCAGGATGCCCTCGCCTCCTTCAGCAAGGATGCTCTACGGTGGGAGGACAAACACTTGAAGTAACATCATAAGGAGAAGAGGACCTTACTGAATCGCTTTGAGCAGCGTCAGGTACAATCCCTCTCCCAACCCCATATCTTCTCTGACAATTCTATTGCTCTCCAGGAACAATACGCCACACTCCTTATGCGTGAGGAGGTCGATTGGAAGCAAAAGGCGCACATCGACTGGCTTCGTTACGGGGACAACAATACCCGCTTCTTCCAGTCCTTTGTCACGACTCGATGCCATACCAATAAAATTACTCAATTGAAAGACACAGTTGGTATCTAGATTTCATCGCCTGCCGAGATCCAATGCATGGTCTCCCAGTACTTCAAATCCCTTCTGACGGCCACAGCTACCCCATCAGCGGCATACATCAATGCTTACTCGGGAGTCTTCCCCATGATTCTTGCCTCTGACTATCTCAGTCTGGAGGCCCTGCCGGAGCTAGAGGAGATCAGAGCTACTCTCTTAAAAATGTCACCCACTAAGGCGTCGGGTCCAGACAGTGTACATAATGAATTTCTACAGTACAATTGGAACACTATCAAATACTCACTGGAAAGAGCTATTAAAACAATCTTCGCTTCCAAGAAAATCAACTCCTCCCTGGCAGATGCCAACATGGTCCTCATCCCAAAGGTCAAGGTTTCACAATTCTGCAGCGATCTGCTGTCTATCTCATTGATGAATGGGTGCTTCAAGCTAGTTTCTAAAATTCTGGTTGAACGCATCAAACCCTTTCTGAACTTGTGGATTTCACCGACACAGTCCAGCTTCACCCCTGGTCGCCATATCAGTGACAATATTCTCCTTGTCCAAGAAGTCATACACTCCATGCGGGCAAAGTCCACCAAGAAACGGATGATATGCGTCAAATTAGATCTCTCTAAGACTTTTGACTGAATTCATTGGAACTTCATTAGTGATACACTCAACCGCATAGGCTTGCCTCCTAACATCTATAGCATCATCATGCAGATCATCACTCAAGGTGCAACCTCTATTCTGTGGGAAGGTGTTCCCCTCGCACCCTTCAAACCCTCCCAGGGGGTTAGGCAGGGTGATCATATATGTCCATACATCTTTGTCCTCTGTATGGAGCGACTCAATCAAGCAATTTCCCTTGTGGTTGCAGAAGGAGCCCGGAATCCTTTGGTCCTCACACGGGGTGGCACTCCCCTCAGCCATGTATTCTTTGCAGACGATATCCTTCTTATGGGTGAAGCCTCACCAGCACAGGCTAGGATAATGAATCAGATACTACAGTGCTTCACAGAAGCTTCAGGTCAGATGATCTCACTAGAAAAATCTCGTTGCTTCTTCAGTGCAAACACCCCTATTGCCGAGAAAAGATCTATCAGCAGACAACTCAATTTCCAATGGACCGATGACTTGGGTAGGTATCTTGGTGTTCCAATCCTCCACCATTGGATTAAATAAAGACACCCATGCATCCTTATTAAGGTCAATCAAGGATCTAATGAACAGCTGGACTATGAGACACTTATCACTAGCAGGCCATATTACGCTTGCTCGTTCTACCCTGCAGGCGCTTCCCACATACAATGCAGACAGTTAAGCTCTCACCAGCTCTGTGCAATGAGATCAATCGTCACATTAGGCACTTTATATGGAGTGGTAATTGGGACCATAAAAAAGCCTCGTTGGTTTCTTGGAAGAAAGTCACCTCAAGCAAGAAGAAAGGAGGTCTGGGCATCAAGGATGCTCGCGATCATAACCTAGCTTTGATGCTCAAGAATGTCTGGACCTTCATGAACCATCATTCCAAACTTTGGGTGTGTATCATGACAGAGAAATATATGCAGTCAGGAACCTTCAAGAATAAACCCAGCTCCTCAGTTTGGGGTTTCATTAGGAAACACCTTCCTTCAATTCAGTTACTGAGTCATCGTATCATCAACAACGACAACACCACCAACGTTTGGACAGATAAATGGCTCATGGGGCAATCGATCCATGACCTTGCCCCCAACTTTCAACCTCCAACTAATCTGATCGAGCTGAAAGTTGCTTCCATGTCTCCCTCACCAGACACTTGGGACTGGGACTTCATTCATCACTACATTCTGGAGGTGGTATGGCCTATCATCAATGCAATCCCTCCCCCCGATAACAATATCGGAGAGGACCTTTGGAGCTGGTCGCTTGACGACTCTAGCGAGTTTACTTCAAAGTCGGCTTATGCCTAGTCCAGACAGGGAAAAGAGGTGGATATATATGAACATTGGTCTTTGGCCTGGAATTGTTCTTTACCTGCAGGAGTTAATACTTTCCTTTGGCTTCTCCTTCATCACGTGTTGCTCACGAATGAAGAGATACACTGTCGTCACTTTGATGTAGATACTTAGTGTTCAATTTGTAGCAATGGAACCGACACACTCATGCATGCGCTAAGGGATTGTTATTACAGCAGAGCCTCCTGGCAGGCCCTTGGCATCAATCAAAACCACTTCCTCCTTTCTGAGAAAGACTGGATTTCTTTTGTTCTTCACGTCCCTTCTAGTGGCCCACATACATGCATTACCACAGCGATTGCATGCTGGTACATCTGGTCTTGCCGCATGGATCATCTTCACCAAGTTTCTCCTAAAGATACCAGAACGATCACCCATTTTATCAAAGCGAGAGAGGCCACTGTCGTTAACCTTCCCAGGGAAAACATTAATGGCAGGGTGATGCAAGCTGGCAGTCAGACCTCTGCCTCGTATCACTGTGACCGATTCATCTTCACAGATGCTTCTTATATCAACCCTACCTCACCCTCTGGAGTAGGCATCCACGTCGTTGACCCCAGAGGGATATGTTGCAGTGGTTTAGGGGAGCAATCCGCAGCAACAAGTGCGCTTGAAGCTGAGTTGCAGGCCATCTCCATTGCAGTGACTTTAGTAAGAAGAGAGAACTCGAGCAGCTGCCACCTTCTCTCGGACTCACAACAAGTTGTACAGCTGCTGGAGTTAGGAACAACTCCACCTATCAAACTGAGACCACACATTTCCAGGATAAAAAGGCTCCTAAGCAGTGGACCAAGGCTAAAAGTGAGCTTCATCCCTAGAAACCTGAATAATGTTGTAGATGCCCTAGCTAAGCATGTTGCACAATCTAATTCGCCCTTTTTCTTTTCTAGAAATAAGCATGTTTGGCTCAATATAGATATTGATGTATCCATGAACTCAATTTTAACCTGCATCAGAGAGCAGGATAAATAATAACCTCTATGTTTTTGCCAAAAAAAACTGACAGGATGTAATAAAAAATTAACTTTGCATACCTTTTTAAAAAACTTGGTTACTATTTCTATCCACATCTGGAGTGTATTCTAACTAATCCTCCTCAGTACTTTAATTCTCATTTAATTCCACATATGCCACTTTACTGTTTCTTCTTTTCACTTGAACCTAAAATGCCGACAAACAAAACGTCGGTTATCATAAAGCTGGTATGTGGGGGAAACTGAAATCATGCAATTAACTGTACAACATATTGCAGTCAAATATGATTTAACAAACAACTTTACGTTTTAAATATAATTGCACGATCCATACATACCATATCCTCTGCGTTGTCCCTACAGTGGACCTAGATGCTACCATCCTTATGGTAGATCCCCATTAAATCCAACATGATCCTACCTAACAGGTGAATCAATTTCTAGGGTTGATTCACATGGCACTACTCATAGGTAGCCCACTCCTTAACTCATGGTGTGCTACAGAGTTGCATGGCACTACATGTAGGTAGCCCAATCCCTAACTCTTGATAACCTAGACCTTGCTCTAAGTTACCCTTTTTTAGCCTTTGCAAAGCCACAGAGGAGGACCCAGATCTAAGCCAGTTATATATATATATATATATATATATATATATATATATATATATATATATATATATATATATATATATATATATATATATATATAGTGATAATCATAGTCACTTTATAGTTGCATGAAATAAAATTCATCCAAGCAGTTATTTTCAGGCAACCGATAAAAATGTTCGGGAATCGTTGTGAAACTAAAACAATTATCCATAAGTGTAACCACATACCTGATCTGATGCTTTGAGATAGAAATATTCCATGAAAGTAAGAAATCCAAGCAAACAAGCACACACAACAAGTTCCTGAAACAATCATACAATTGTCCTTTTATTACTCATGTCATCAAGATCTATTAAACCTATCTCGCTTCCTAGGGTTTCTAGTCCACTTTTAGGGTTTCCTTTGCAATTAGGGTTTCCCTTCATATTTTACTATTTTAAACCCTAATTTGATACAATTACTCATAAACCCTAATTATCTCATTTATTCTTCATGAAAGATATTAAGGTTATCTTTTAACAACATATAACCCTGATTTTAGAAAAAGCATATTTAACCATCAATTAAGTCCATTAAGCCTCTTTTACATTAAATCTACCATTTTTATCCTTTTAATCCGTGACAAGATACACATTTATCATCAATTCATAGTTCATTATGGTCTAATTCACATATGAACTCTATTTGTCATTAATTCTACCTTTATCCATCAGAAACCCTAATTACTACATTAAGGGTATTTATCCACAATTAGGAACATTTATACTTGAAATAGCTTGGAATTATCATATCTCAACTTTATTCATGATTTTGAATAATTAAAACCATTATGAGTCACATTTACTAATATTAGGGTTTCAAGGCCCATTAAAGAATATTGATGCACATGAAACTCTAAATCAAACCAATTACGTGCAAAGTTCATCCTTTTTGTTCTTAATGAACATTTTTACAATTAACAAGTTAATATCAACTTTAATCATCCATTAAACCCTACTAAATACATTAATCATCTCCAAATAGGGTTTCTTAATCTTTAATTCATTAAAGGTGATAACTTACACTACTTTTCGAATAGCAAGAGTAATTTTCATATTTTATGTGTATCCATCCAAGCTATTGATATTTAAATACGATTTTTGCAAGATATTGATTACCAGAGCGAATCAGAGGGTTCCATGTGTCCATTCCATGCAACGTGACTCGACTATCTTGAAAACATTTCAAAATGTCCTTTTTGCCCTCGGTTAAGTTGGGAGTTTCTTCAGCCTGTGGAGGGCAAAAACGTCCAATGCGTCTCTACCCTTCTTCAACCTCGTGCAGCCCGATTGTTGCTTCCCTAGCCACCGATCTGCAACAAAACGTGAGTGTGCCCCCCTCTTCTCCAAGGTCCAGCGACGACCAGGGATGACACCCTCACCTCTGATGCTCCTCCCCGAACATGGAGAACATCCTGGTCACAGCCAGCATGGCTGGTGTCTCCCTCTCCAGGACATGAACTTGTGGCCCATGTTGTAGCTTGACTATTGTTGTTGCGCAAGATCTAGGACACGGCCGTGATGGCCAAGTTGTTTCCCGGCACTGTGGCACATCATGCCTCCATCACAACCTTTCATAGGCTCCTTCTTGCTGCGTTCTCATGCTTCTACTCATGGTTAGGGTTTGAAGACGAAACAAGGAAGACGAAGAGAGAAGGATGTACATAATCCTCTTTGATTCAGCCAAGGCTGCTACCCCTTATATAGGGGAGGGTAGCCACGCCCCAGATTGCTTGCCCATGAAGCAACCAAGTCCTTTTCCAACTTGGAACCCTATTCCTTCATGAAGAAGAAATCTTCTCTCTCTAAAAAGAAACTCTTTGATATTCTTTACTCCTTAGATATTAGAATTTCGAAAATCACCTCTTTTATTTTCTTAGTACTTGCCCTTTTATCCATTGACACGAAATTAGGTTTTCCTTTAGTAGAAAATACCACCTCTTTAACAAAACCACAAAATTCCTTAATAATGTATCACATTATCCTCTTCTTTTGCATTATAGGAATTTTCTCTTTCTTTCTTCTCCATTGGGGATCCTTGGACCCCAAGAAACTCTAATATTTCGAAATTCCTTTTTAAGGATACTTATTATCCTTCTAGAAGCATCTATATTCATTATTTCACATTATCTTGTTTATTTCTTTATTAAAATATCTCTTTTTGAGGATTTCTCTTTATCTTTCTTTTTATTTTCCTCATTGGCACTCCTTTTAACATTAGGGATCCTTGGGATATGAAAATTTACCAAGGATAACTCAATTATACCTCTTTCCACTTATTTTCCACATTTTCTCTTGTTTTTCAATTTCTTACTTAATAAAGAAAAATTAATTGATCTTTTCTTTTCTTATTGCATTCTCTTTGCAACTTTGGACTCCTCGGAACCCAAGGAACCCAAGAGGCACGAAATCCAACTTTGGATTACATTCTTTTGCCTTCTAGAGGTTTCTACATTTTTCTTTTCTCCATTTCTTATTAATAATGGAATTCCTTTTGTCTTCTCCTTGTTATTGGGCCCAATAGCCAATAAAGCCCACAAAACAACCAACAAGGCTATTGTAAATGAAACTCATTTATCCGAGACAAATTATATCATTACTTGTTCCAATATCTTTAATATAAGAAATTCCATTTCTCACCAAATGAGCCCAAAAATTGGGGTTGTAACATCCTTCCCCTCTTATAGGAATTTTGCCCTAAAAATTCCAACAAGCAAACAAATAATTCAGGATAAGACTTTTACATGGTCATCATTGGCCCTTATGTGGCTTTGCCCTGTCCATGGCGCTTCCAAAGAACCTTTATCCTCACATATTCCTTTCTTTGAGTTCTTTCACCTTGGAATCTATAGACCTCACCAGTGACTCAGGTCATTTCAGCCTCCCTTGGGGCTCACTAGGTTCATTGCTCCGCACATGGTCCGGGTACCTCACATAGTGCTCTAAATTGGACACATAAAGCTCATCACACATCACATTATCCAGAGGGGTAAGGGCAAACTTAACCTTCTCCACCAAACCATGTCAAAAGAACCGAAGCATCGGGGACTCGGCTCTCTTAGCTATAACTTAGAGGAGTCAGATTTTATATCATGTATTCTCCCACAGTGAATTGTATGTCAGACTACTTTGCATCAGCCTATGACTCTTGTCATCCTTGGGCTCCTTTTAGCCATTGCATGATGAAAGCGACTTCATATGCACACACTGCGGTCCTTTCTTGACCTTCGCGAGGTCCCCTCACCAACATCATCTTAATGAAGTGGTGACTGACACAACCTCCCTTGCACAGCTTCTTTACATCCTGATACAGGCTATGGTGGTTATCATCACATCTTATAGAAGACAAGAACTGTCTCTAGATATCACCCTAAATGAGAACACATGCTCTCATTAGACCCTCTAGTCTGGATCGTACTAATCATTAGCTAGGGTGATAAACTGTACTAACATCGAGTTCTTCATGCACCTACTTCCACATTATGGAAGTGTATCTTTAGATTATACTCAATAACTTTTGAACTCACATCATGGTGTAGTTGAACCATATCTCTCATATGTAGTTCAACTGTATCTGTCCCTTGACAATACTCTTTCTTTCTCATGTCATCTAGGTAAGGTGATCTACCATAACCCATATTGCATCTTGACCTTCCTTGGTCTAGGGGAGACTTACCACAACGTCCATAGTGATGAACTCCATTCCCTTTCAGGAACTCTTTTATCCTCTATATCGATATACTAGGTTACTGGTGTTTGTCCTTCACCTCCTGGCTTGCATGGCAACATACCCCATGCAACTTCATCTTATGTATCCAAAGTGATACTGTCACTTATTATCTTCGTAGCACCATGGTATATGGCGATCATGATCTCCTGTATTGTCATGATTCCTTCAGATCAATTCCCTAGAAACCCTAAACTACTCTAATTGGGGTTTCATCTCCTTTTTCTCTAGAGAAGTGCATATGAGGTTCTAGAACCATCCTTTTATCATGATAAGCCCTAGGTTGGCTAACCAAACAACCATTAACTTGATCAACCAATATTGTTACATCTGAGTGTTAGCCAAGCTTATCTATTTTTCCAACTGGGGGTTATCCTAACAACCTCTTCTAACCTCCATCTAAACTAGGCAGTTGTATCACATCCAGAGCATCCATTACCACTTCACATCCTTAGGTGTTAGGTAAAGTTGAAGACATACACCTCCATGTATTTCACTTATTACCTCATCTCAGCACTAAGTCTATCTTCATCAATAAAACTCTGAGCTTATTCTCTTGGTTTTTTTTCTAACTCAAACTTGTATAACTCATAGCTCATGATACAAACATCCTCATAAGATTACTACCATGTTTGTCTTAGTGTTTGTAAACCATCCATGTATCATTCGCTCCACCAGGGTATGTTATCATATCTATCCTCATACCTCATAGCAACGTTCCAACTCACATCACCTTTTATCCTTGGTGTATGGCATGCATATTGTCCTATATCTCACTCCCATAACAAGAGGAAATAAGCATTTGGTTGCAGTCCAAATACAGAGTTCAACCTATTCCAAGAGTAGAGATGGTACATCCCACCTTGCCAGTACATCTTTAAATCTAAGTTGAAATGTGCATCTTATGTCTCAACGTCACAACCATCTTGATATCAAAGTTACCTTCATGGAAAACTGGTCGCGAACCTACTTGGGTCCACACACAATCCTTGGTCATCTCCTCTAGGTCTATAGGGTGTCGGCACTTTTGGGGTCACCTCCCTTCCCTCATGCATCCAGAGAGTGCCCTACTCATCTACCCTTTGGGTCCCATGAGTTTAGGAAGGTGATCAATCTCCTAACCCATGGCTCTCAGACAATGATAGTTGTTACCTCTCGACCCTATGGTCATGAGCAAATAGGAAATTAGGCAACTCCTACATCCATCGGTCTTATCCCTTCCTGACCCTAGGATAAACTTAGGATTCTATTATAGTACATGTCCCACTTAGAACCTTACCCAAGCCTTCATCATCTCTTTCTCAGCATTCATTGGCTGACTTCCATCCTTTCGTAGGGGTCATGGCAACCTGCCTACCTAGGTCAAGCCCCATACCAGTTACCTCCATGGTAACACATCCACATGCACTTAGAGATGGTTATCTATGGGTCTACAAGTTCATTCTCATACTATGTACTTTTCACTTAGTTCTCAAGATCCTATGAGACCTCTTTAGGTTTCCTCAAAACCCACAGAACTTGTATACACCTTACCAAAGGGTTCCTCTCCTAGGATGGGAGGAAACTACAACTCTTGACAACAAGGTCACAAACATCCTTAGGGTATATATTCACATGAGCATGCTTAACCCAACAACTACTAAGGCATAAGCAAACCACATACTAAACCATGCTAGGTCATACTTGTCCTCCTTCCTCAACGCTGGATCAAGATCATACCTTCCCATGTCATCAACTTAGCAGTGAGGGGTTCATCAAACATACCTTAAACTTAAGGGGTTTCCTTTTCCTCTAAACATGAGGAGTACCATGCTCGAATCTATAGAAACTCAAATCTCATCATGATCATCGGGTACACCACTTCCCCTCTCATGCCTAGGAAACCAAGGTTCACTTCCCTGATGTCCAACTGTCTTCTCAACCTCTTAACCACGAACCAAACATGTACAAGGTATGACCTGCACTTCCTATCATCCTTCTACTCGAGCAACACTTTAGAGTTGAGTCCTCCTCAAGGACAATCAACAAGGTACAAGGCCTCACAACCTGTTACTCTAATGGAAACCAAGATATCACCAGCAGACTCATCTTCTCTCTAGGGTTTGGTTCCTCTAATGGAAACCAAGATATCACCAGCCTCCAGGATCAAGCATGAGGCAACCATAGCCATCTACTTAGGGCGCATCATCCTCAACTCCCCACTTTTCCTCATATCTCACTATCTAGGCTTCCAACCTTCTTGCTTGGGTCATGCTCTCTCTCTATAGCTAACTCCACAACTAGCCTTATATTAAAGGTCCTCTCTCTATGAAGATGGATCGAGATCACAAGCATACCTCTATGTGGGTGAAGCCTGTGTTCAAACTTATGTTTGCACAAGGTTATCCCTAGCCCTTTATGCTTATCTCATTAGCTATCCAACATACTCCCTTGGCTAGGGTTTCAACCTACTGCTCGCACTACTGACTTATTATGGATGCCGACTATGCCATGCTCATATAAGCTCATGGAGTTTCTATAGTTTCTTCTATAACCTCATTAAAGAAGGTGCTATCCTTCACTCTAACATGCAAAACCCTTGCCAGGGTTGGGTCGCCAAAGGTAATCGGTCATCCAACTTCTCATGGCTCATATGGCATCCAAGGCATGTCTATCCAAACACCTGGTCTACCATGTCATCTAACTCATCATGTCATCTCTCTCTCTCTAACCTTCACTTAGGGTTAGGGTTAACATCATTCTCAGAGGATGTGTCAGGTCTCTACTTATAATGGAGGTCTCTACCTCCAAGACTAACTCTCTTTACTTATCCTCCTGACAAGAAGGTCTAGCCTCAGGTCTCTCCTGAGGGCATGACAACTTATGTCATACGACTAAAGCATGTATCTATTCTTTATTTTACGCTTAATATATTAAGAGTATGTCCATGACATCTTATTTACATGATTTTCATTAATTTGGTGGAGGATTCCTTAGACCTTATCAACTTACCATACCTCAAGAGGGTGAGGAAAAGAGAGAAACCCCTAATCCTTATAATCCTTAACATCATTTGATTTGAGAAGAGATGAACGAGATGAGAGAGTCCTAAAGGTATCTTATTTCAAGTTAAATCCTGAGACATTGGCCAGGCAGTCACACTAATCTGGGAGTCCTCATTTTTTAACTAGCGGTCCAGAGGAAAATCTTGCCAACCCCCGGACGTGATCCTTTTCTAGACACCTCTCTCTTTTGAAAATTTCTCTAATAACTCCCTTGGGTTCTACAGAGTTTGTAAAATTTAATAATTATTAAAGATTAAATGAGGAACCTACACTCTGATACCGAATGTAACGACCCCACCTCCCAGTAACCCCCAATTAAGGGAGACCAAGAGTTCAGAGCCGTTATCCCAATTTTCGGATCAAAGGTTCAACAAATAATCAATAATAATTATCAAATTCTACTAAACTAAATTGAAAGGTTATAATAAGAAATTAACTTTGCATACCTTTTTCAAAAACGTTTTTACTATTTCTATCCACATATGGAGTGTATTCTAACTAATCCTACCCAGTACTTTAATTCTCATTTAATTCCACATATGCCACTTTAATGTTTGTTCTTTTCACTTGAACCTAAAACGTCGAAAAACAAAATGTCGGTCAGCATAAGCTGGTATGTGGGGGAAGAAAAAATCATGCAATTAACTGTAAAAACATATTATTGTCAAATATGATTTAACAAACAACTTTACATTTTAAATATAATTGCACGATCCATACACACCCTATCCTCTGTGTTGTCCCTGTAGTGGACCTGGATGCTACCTTCCTTATGGTAGATCCCCATTAAACCCCTCATGATCTTACCAAACAGGTGAATCAATTTCTAGGGTTGAGTCACATGGCACTACCCGTAGGTAGCCCACTCCTTAACTCATGGTGCGCTAAAGAGTTGCATGGCACTACACATAGGTAGCCCAATCCCTAATTATTGATAACCTAGACCTTGATCTAAGTTACCCTTTTTTAGCCTTTGCAAAGCCACCGAGGAGGAACCGGATCTAAGTGAGTTATATATATATATATATATATAGTGATAATCATAGTCACTTTATAGTTGCATGAAATGAAAGTCATCCAAGCAATTATTTTCAGGCAACTGATAAAAATGTTCAGGAATCATCATGAAACTAAACTGATTATCCATAAGCGTAACCACATAGTTGATCTGATGATTTGAGATAGAAATATTCCATGCAAGTAAGAAATCCAAGCAAGTAAGCACACACAACAAGATCCTGAAACAATCATACAATTGTCCTTTTATTACTCATGTCATCAAGATCTAATAAACTTAGCTCGCTTCCTAGGGTTCCTAGTCCTCTTGTAGGGTTTCCTTTGCAATTAGGGTTTCCCTTCATCTTTTACTATTTCAAACCCTAATTTGATACAATTACTCACAAACCCTAATTATATCATTTATTCTTCATGAAAGATATTAAGGTTATTTTTTAACAACATATAACCCTGATTTTAGAAAAAGCATAATTAACCATCAATTAAGTCCATTAAGCCTCTTTTACATTAAAGCTACCATTTTAATCCTTTTAATCCATGACCAGGTCATTATACACATTTATCATCAATTCATAGTTCATTATGGTCTATTTCACATAAGAACTCTATTTGTCATTAATTCTACCTTTATCCATTAGAAAACCCTAATTACTACATTAAGCGTATTTATCCGCAATTAGGAACTTTTATACTTGAAATAGCTTGGAATTATCATATCTCTTTATTCATGATTTTGAATAATTAAAATCATTATGAGTCACATTTACTAATATTAGGGTTTCAAGGCCCATTAAAGCATATTTATGCACATGAAACTCTAAATTAAACCAATTACGTGCAAAGTTCATCCTTTTTGTTCTTAATGTGCCTTTTTACAATTAACAAGTTAATATCAACTTTAATCATCCATTAAACCCTACTAAGTACATTAATCATCTCCAAATAGGGTTTCTTAATCTTTAATTCATTAAAGTTGATAACTTACACTACTTTTTGAATAGCAAGAGTAATTTTCATATTTTATGTGTATCCATCTGAGCTACTGATATTTAAATACGATTTTTGCAAGATATTACTTACCAGAGCCAATCAGAGGGTTCCATGTGTCCATTCCATGCAACGTGACTTGACTATCTTGAAAACATTTCAAAATGTCCTTTTTGCCCTCCGTTAAGTTGGGAGTTTCTTCAGCCCGTGGAGGGCAAAAACGTCCAATGCGTCTCTGCCCTTCTTCAACCTCGTGCAGCTCGATTGGTGCCGCCCTAGCCACCGATCTGTAGCAAAACGTGAGTGTGCCCCCTCTTCTCCAGGGTCCGGCGACGACCAGGGATGACGCCCTCACCTCTGATGCTCCTCCCCGAACATGGAGCACATCCTGGTCGCAGCCAGCATGGTGGGGTTTCTCCCTCTCCAGGCCATGAACTTGCGGCCCATGTTGTAGCTTGACTACTGTTGTTGTGCAAGCTCTAGGACACGGCCTTGATGGCCAAGTTGTTCCCCGACACTGTGGCACATCATGCCTCCATCACAACCTTTCATTGGCTCCTTCTTGCTTCGTTCTCATGCTTCTACTCATGGTTAGGGTTTGAAGACGAAACAAGGAAGAAGAAGAGAGAAGGATGTACATAATCCTCTTAGATTCAGCCAAGGTTGCTACCCCTTATATAGGGGAGGGTAGCCACGTGCCAGACTGCTTGCCCATGAAGCAACCAAGTCCTTTTCCAACTTGGAACCCTATTCCTTCATGAAGAAGAAATCTCCTCTCTCTAAAAAGAAACTCTTTGATATTCTTTACTCCTTAGATATTAGAATTTCTAAAATCACCTCTTTTATTTTCTTAGTACTTGCCCTTTTATCCATTGACACGAATTTAGGTTTTTCTTTAGTAGAAAATACCACCTCTTTAACAAAACCACAAAATTCCTTAATAATGTATCACATTATCCTCTTCTTTTGCATTATAGGTATTTTCTCTTTCTTTCTTATCCATTGGGGCTCCTTGGACCCCAAGAAACTCTAATATTTCTAAATTCCTTTTTAAGGATACTTATTATCCTTCTAGATGCATCTATATTCATTATTTAACGTTATCTTGTTTATTTCTTTATTAAAATATCTCTTTTTGAGGATTTCTCTTTATCTTTCTTTTTATTTTCCTCATTGGCACTCCTTTTAACAATAGATATCCTTGGGATATGAAAAAATACCAAGGATAACTCAATTGTACCTCATTCCACTTATTTTCCACATTTTATCTTGTTTTTCAATTTCTTTCTTAATAAAGAAATATTTAATTGATCTTTTCTTTTCTTATTGCATTCTCTTTGCGACTGTGGACTCCTCGGAACCCAAGAGGCACGAAATCCAACTTTGCATTACATTATTTTGCCTTCTAGAGGTTTCTACATTTTTCTTTTCTCGATTTCTTATTAATAATGGAATTTCTTTTGTCTTCTCCTTGTTATTGGGCCCAATAGCCAATAAAGCCCACAAAACAACCAATAAGGCTATTATAAATTATACTCATTTATCCAAGACAAATTATATCATTACTTGTTCTAATATCTTTAATATGATAAATTCCATTTCTCACCAAATGAGCCCAAAAATTGGGGTTGTAACATCCTTCCCCTCTTATTGGAATTTTGCCCTAAAAGTTCCAACAAGCAAACAAATAATTCAGGATAAGACTTTTACATGGCCATCATTGGCCCCTATGTGGCTTTGCCCTATCCATGGCGCTTCCAAAGAACCTTTATCCTCACATATTCCTTTGTCTGAGTTCTTTCACCTTGGCATCTATAGACCTCACCAGTGACTCAGGTCATTTCAGCCTCCCTTGGGGCTCACTAAGTTCATTGCTCCGCACATGGTCTGGGTAACTCACATAGTGCTCTAAATTGGACACATAAAACTCATCACACATCACATTATCCTGAGTGGTAAGGGCAAACTTAACCTTCTCCACCAAACCATTTCAAAAGAACCCAAGCATCCGGGACTCAGCTCTCTTAGCTATAACTTAGAGGAGTCAGATTTTATATCATGTAGTCTCCCATAGTGAACTGTATGTCAGTCTACTTTGCATCAGCCTATGACTCTTGTCATCCTTGGGCTCCTTTCAGCCATTGCACGATGAAAGTGACTTCATCTGCACACACTGTGGTCCTTTCTTGACCTACGCGAGGTCCACTCACCAACATCATCTTAATGAAGTGGTGACCGACACAACCTCCCTTGCAGAGCTTCTTTACATCCTGATACAGACTATGGTGGTTATCATCAAATCTTACAGAAGACAAGAACTGTCTCTAGATATCACCCTAAATGAGCACACATGCTCTCATCAGACCCTCTAGTCTGGATCGTACTAACCATTAGCTAGGGTGATAAACTGTACTAACATCAAGTTCTTCATGTGCCTACTTCTACCTTATGGAAGTGTATCATTAGATTATACTCAATAACTTTTGAACTCACATCATGGTGTAGTTGAACCATCTCTCTCATATGTAGTTCAACCGTATCTGTCCCTTGACAATACTCTTTCTTTCTCATGTCATCTAGGTAAGGAGATCTACCATAACCCATATTGCATCTTGACCTTCCTTGGTCTAGGGGAGACTTACCACAACGTCCATAATGATGAATTCCCATACCCTCTCAGGGACTCTTTTATCCTCTATATCGATATACTGGGTTACTGGTGTTCAAACTTCACCTCCTGGCTTGCATGGCAACATACCCCATGCAACTTCATCTTAGGTATCCAAAGTGCTACTGTCACTTATTATCTTGGTAGTACCATGGTATATGGCGATCATGATCTCCTGTATTGTCATGATTCCTTCAGATCAATTCCCTGGAAACCCTAAACTACTCTAATCGGGGTTTCATCTCCTTTTTCTCCAGAGAAGTGCATATGAGGTTCTAGAACCATCCTTTTATCATGATAAGCCCTAGGTTGGCTAACCAAACAACCATTAACTTGATCAACTAATATTGTTACATCTGAGTGTTAGCCAAACTTATCTCTTTTTCCAACTGGGGGTTATCCTAACAACCTCTTCTAGCCTCCATCTAAACTAGGCAGTTGTATCTCATCCAGAGCATCCATTACCACTTCACATCCTTAGGTGTTAGGTAAAGTTGAAGACATACACCTCCATGTATTTCACTTATTACCTCATCTCAGCTCTAAGTCTATCTTCATCAATAAAACTCTGAGCTTTATCTCTTGGTTTTTTTTCGAACTCAAACTTGTATAACTCATAGCTCATGATACAAACATCCTCATAAGATGACTACCATGTTTCTCTTATATTTGTAAACCATCCATGTATCATTCGCTCCACCAGGGTATGTTATCATATCTATCCTCATACCTCATGGAAACGTTCCAACTCACATCACCTTTTATCCTTGTTGTATGGCATGCATATTGTCCTATATCTCACTCCCATAACAAAAGGAAATACGCATTTGGTTGAAGTCCAAATACAAAGTTCAACCTATTCCAAGAGTAGAGATGGTACATCCCACCTTGCCAGTACATCTTTAAATCTAAGTTGAAACGTGCATCTTATGTCTCAACATCACAACCATCTTGATATCAAAGTTACATGAAAAACTGGTCTCGAACCTACTTGGGTCCACACACAATCCTTGGTCATCTCCTCTAGGTCTATAGGGTGTCGACACTTTTGGGGTCATCCCTCTTCCCTCATGCATCCAGAGAGTGCCCTACTCATCTACCCTTTGGGTCCCATGAGTTCAGGAAGGTGATCAATCTCCTAACCCATGGCCCTCAGACAATGATAGTTGTTACCTCCCAACCCTAAGGTCATGTGCAACTAGGGAATTAGGCAACTTCTATTTCCATCGGTCTTATCCCTTCCTGACCCTAGGATAGACTTAGGATTCTATTAGAGTACATGTCCCACTTATAACCTTACCCAAGCCTTCATCATCTCTTTCTCAGCATTCATCGGCTGACTTCCATCCTTTCATAGGGGTCATGGCAACCTGCCTACCTTGGTCAAGCCCCATACCAGTTACCTCCATGGTAACACATCCACATGCACTTAGAGATGGTTATCTATGGGTCTACAAGTTCATTCTAATACTATGTACTTTTCACTTAGTTCTCAAGATCCTATGAGACCTCTTTAGGTTTCCTCAAAACCCACAAAACTTGTATACACCTTACCAAAGGGTCCCTCTCCCAAGATGGGAGGAAACTAAAACTCTTGACAACAAAGTCACAAACATCCTTAGGGTTTATATTCACATGAGCATGCTTAACCCAACAGCTACTAATGCATAAGCATACCACATACTAAACCATGCTAGGTCATACTTGTTCTCCTTCCTCAACGCTGGATTAGGATCATGCCTTCCCATGTCATCAACTTAGATGTGAGGGGTTCATCAAACATACCTTAAACTTAAGGGGTTTCCTTTTCCTCTAAACATGAGGAGTACCATGCTCGAATCTATAGAAACTCAAATCTCATCATGATCATCAGGTACACCACTTCCCCGCTCAGGCCTAGGAACCCTAGGTTCACTTCTCTGATGTCCAACTGTCTTCTCAACCTCTTAACCACGAACCAAACATGTACAAGGTATGACCTGCACTTCCTATCATCCTTCTACTTAAGCAACACTTCAGAGTTGAGTCCTCCTCAAGGACAATCAACAAGGTACAAGGCCTCACAACCTGTTACTCTAATGGAAACCAAGATATCACCAACAGACTCATCTTCTCTCTACGGTTTGGTTCCTCTAATGGAAACCAAGATATCACCAGCCTCCAGGATCAAGCATGAGGAAACCACTATCATCTACTTAGGGTGCATCATCCTCAACTCCCCACTTTTCCTCATATCTCGGTATCTAGGCTTCCAACCTTCTTTCTTGGGTCGTGCTCTCTCTCTATAGCTAACTCCACAACTAGCCTTATACTAAAGGTCCTCTTTCTATGAAGCTGGATCAAGCTAACAAGCATACCTCTACGTGGGTGAAGCCTGTGTTCAAACTTATGCTTGCACAAGGTTATCCCTAGCCCTTTATGCTTATCTCATTAGCTATCCAACATACTCCCTTGGCCAGGGTTTCAACCTAATGCTCACACTACTTACATATTATGGGTGCCGACTATGCCATGCTCATATAAGCTCATGGGGTTTCTATAGGTTCTTCTCTAACCTCATTAAAGAAGGTGCTATCCTTCACTCTAATATGCACAACCCTTGCCAGGGTTGGGTCGCCAAAGGTACTCGATCATCCAACTTCTCATGGATCATATGGCATCCAAGGCATGTCTATCCAAACACCTGGTCTACCATGTCATCTAACTCATCATGTCATCTCTCTCTCTAACCTTCACTTAGGGTTAGGGTTAACATCAACCTCAGAGGATGTGTCAGGTCTCTACTTGTAATGGAGGTCTCTACCTCCAAGACTAACTCTCTTTACTTATCCTCCTGACAAAAAGGTCTAGCCTCAGGTCTCTCCTGAGGGCATGACAACTTATGTCATACGACTTAAGCATGTATCTATTCTTTAGTTTATGCTTAATATATTACGCTTATGTCCATGACATCTTATTTACATGTTTTTCATTAATTTGGTGGAGGATTCCTTAGACCTTATCAACTTACCCATAGCTCAAGAGGATGAGGAAAAGAGAGAAAACCCTAATCCTTATAATCCTTAACATCATTTGATTTGAGAAGAGATGAACAATATGAGAGAGTCCTAAAGGTATCTTATTTCAAGTCAAATCCTGAGACATTGGCCAGGCAGTCACACTAATCCGGGAGTCCTCATTTTCTGACTAGCGGTGCGGAGGAAAATCTTGCCAGCCCCCGGACGTGATCCTTTTCTAGACACCTCTGTCTTTCGAAAATTCCTCTAATAACTCCCTTGGGTTCTACAGAGTTTGTAAAAATTAATAATTATTAAAGATTAAATGAGGAACCTACACTCTGATATCAAATGTAACGACCCCACCTCCCAGTAACCCTCAATTAAGGGAGACCAAGAGGTCAAAGTCGTTATCCCAATTTTCGGATCAAAGGTTCAACAAATAATCAATAATCAAATTCTACTAAACTAAATTGAATGGCTGTAATAAGAAATTAACTTTGCATACCTTTTTCAAAAACTTTGTTACTATTTCTATCCACATCTGGAGTGTATTCTAACTAATCCTCCCCAGTACTTTAATTCTCATTTAATTCCACATATGCCACTTCAATGTTTGTTCTTTTCACTTGAACCTAAAACGTCAAAAAAAAACGTCGGTCAGCATAAAGCTAGTATGTGGGGGAAGAAAAAATCGTGCAATTAATGGTAACAACATATTAAAATCAAATATGATTTAACAAATAACTTTACGTTTTAAATATAATTGCAGGATCCATACATACCCTACACTCTGTGTTGTCCCTGTAGTGGACCTGGATGCCACCTTCCTTATGGTAGATCCCCATTAAACCCCTCATGATCTTACCTAACAGGTGAATCAATTTCTAGGGTTGAGTCACATGGCACTACACGTAGGTAGCCCACTCCTTCACTCATGGTGCGCTAAAGAGTTGCATGGCACTACACATAGGTAGCCCAATCCCTAATTCTTGATAACCTAGACTTTGCTCTAAGTTACCCTTTTTTTAGCCTTTGCAAAGCCACAGAGGAGGAACCGGATCTAAGCCAGTTATATATATATTTATAGTGATAATCATAGTCACTTTATAGTTGCATGAAATAAAAGTCATCCAAGCAATTATTTTCAGGAAACCGATAAAAATGTTCAGGAATCATCGTGAAACTAAACTGATTATCCATAAGTGTAACCACATATTTGATCTGATGATTTGAGATAGAAATATTCCATGCAAGTAAGAAATCCAAGAAAGCAAGCACACACAACAAGATCCTGAAACAATCATACAATTGTCCTTTTATTACTCATGTCATAAAGATCTATTAAACCTAGCTCGCCTCCTGGGGTTTCTAGTCCTCTTTTAGGGTTTCCTTTGCAATTAGGGTTTCCCTTCATCTTTTACTATTTTAAACCCTAATATGATACAACTACTCACAAACCCTAATTATCGCATTTATTCTTCATGAAACATATTAAGGTTATCTTTTAACAACATATAACCCTGATTTCAGAAAAAGCATAATTAACCATCAATTAAGTCCATTAAGCCTCTTTTACATTAAAGCTACCATTTTTATCCTTTTAATCCATGACCAGGTGTTTATACACATTTATCATCAATTCATAGTTCATTATGGTCTAATTCACATAAGAACTCTATTTGTCATTAATTCTACCTTTATCCATTAGAAAACCCTAATTACTACATTAAGTGTATTTATCCACAATTAGGAACTTTTATACTTGAAATAGCTTGGAATTATCATATCTCAACTTTATTCATGATTTTGAATAATTAAAACCAATATGAGTCACATTTACTAATATTAGGGTTTCAAGGCCCATTAAAGCATATTTATGCACATGAAACTCTAAATTAAACTATTTACAAGCAAAGTTCATCCTTTTTGTTCTTAATGAACATTTTTACAATTAACAAGTTAATATCAACTTTAATCATCCATTAAACCCTACTAAATATTAATCATCTCAAAATAGGGTTTTTTTTGGTGAAGTCAGGGAACTCTTTTATTCATCCCGCCTCCCTCAAGCAGGCTAAAACATTGGAATTCATACAATTCAAATTAGAATGCTCGGAATTAAACATGGTAGTACTACTACCAGTACATATTTCGGAACTAATGACTTTCACCAGCTCCTTTGGGATGGTTCTATAGGTTAAGAGTCCATCCCGGGTTTTTGGGTGGCATTTAGCCAGGGTATCCGCAGCCATGTTACCTCCTCTTCGAATGTGAGTCACCTTCCACTCTTTCTTCATTTTCCTCCTGATTTCAGCAATCCAGGCTGCCAGTCTCGGGTTTTCTTCAGGTTGCTTCCCCACTGCTATTCTAGCTTCAGAAGAATCTGTTTCAATAGTAGCATAAACTATATTTAGATCCTTAGCTATACAGACTGCAAGGTCGATAGCTCGTATTTCTGCCAACAGAGTGTTGTCGGTCGAGATTCTTTTACTCCATCCTCCTTCCCACTGTCCCCCACTATTCCTGCATACTACAACAATACAAGTTGTTCCATTTTTGTAAGCTGCATCTACGTTGAATTTCAGTTCATTGGGCGAAGGTGGGCACCAGCGGACATCCATACTTTTAGGCTTCTTGGGACTGTTAACCTCTGCACGCACTTCTCCATTAAAGAGAGCTTCCGATCTAATTTCGTTCACTTGGAAACCCATCGACGTTGTTGTCTTCTCCATCACCTCTTTATTCCTGTACCTCCAAATGTAGTGACACCCTATGATTATCATGTTGGTTACTTTTGCTTCTTGTGTCAAACACCATTCCAACCACTTCCAAAGATTATCCTCCCCGAAGAAATGATCCCAGTGATTTCCTTCTAACAAGTCCTTCCAAATAGGAGCCACTTTTACGCAGTCTCTCAGGGCATGGAGTATGCTTTCCTCCTGTCCACCGCAGCGATGACAACTACTGTCATTGGACATGTGCCGAGATGTTCTTTTGTTGTTTGTCAGTAAAGCATTATGTCCTACCAACCAAAGGAACATCCGCACCTTTTCAGGGGCCTTAGCCTTCCACACCAGGTTCCATTTTCCTTCTACTTTAATATCCTTCAAACATCTCAATCTTTTGTAAACAGATTGGGACCGAAATTATCCATCATCTGTGTGCGCCCAGACGATGATATCCCTCCCATTTGTTTTATTTGGTACCTTGATCTTCAAAATTTCTTTCAGGTCCCCCTCTATCACGTACTCTTTGAGAAATTCCTCGTCCCAAGCACTATCCAAATTGACAAGGTTTGCTACTTTGAGGTCTTCGATTTCTGGGGGAATCGGTTTGCAGGTCCTTTCCTTCAAGGTATGATTCATGCCCCACCATTTATCTTGCCAGACGTTGAGAGACTCACCAGATATAGGATTCCAGTAAGTGTTTTCTTCCATGAACTCTTTACATTTGAAGGCTGCACGACCCAATCTTGATAGGTTAGGGATAATAATACTATCTCTATTTTTCAACATCCTGTTCTTCATGCTTTGACACCAGATGGAGTTCCTTCCTGACATGACTTCCCAACAGTGCTTACTAATAAGAGCTAAGTTCCACTCTCATGGCCTTGATGCCCAACCCTCCTTCATTTTTACTCGACGTCATCTTGTTCCATGCCACTAATGACACCAGGTGTGCCTTGTTGTTGCCACCCCAGATGAAAGATCGGATGCTGCTGTCGATTCTATCACATATCTTCATGGGTAAGACAGAGGTCTGCATTATATAACCTGGAATAGCAGTTAAAGTCGCCTTCGCCAAAACAGTTCTACCAGACAGAGATAAGCTACGTGTTGACCACGCATTGATATTGTTGCTAAGGCGGTTAAGGATATCCCCATACGTTCCATGGTTCACTCTGCCATGTATCAGCGGCACTCCCAAGTACTTTCCCAGGTCCTGTACTTCCGGGATGCCACTTCGTCTGCAGATTTGTATCCTTATTCTTCTGGGTACAGACCTGGAGAAGTAAATGCTCGATTTTTCTATAGAAATTGCCTGCCCTGACACAACACCAAATTCCTCGAAGCATTTCATAATAGTATTCATTTGGGTTTGGTTGGCCTTGGCGAAAAGAATCATGTCGTCCGCGAAACATAAGTGAGAAATCCAAGGACCCCTAACAGATAATTTACTGGGTGTCCACTCCTTCTTTGCAACCTTTTCCTCAATTAGCTGGTTGAGCCATTCCAAACAGAGAACAAAGAGATATGGAGAGAGTGGGTCTCCCTGCCGGAGACCTCTAGTTGCCTTAAAGCTTCCTGCTTTCCTACCTTGCCAAATAACAGTAGCATTTCCCCCAGAAATCGAGTTAATGATGTAATTAATAATACTAAACGGCATCCCAATCTTCTCAAGTGTATCAGCAACAAACGGCCATGTCATCTTGTCATATGCCTTAGACATGTCAATCTTGATAGCCATAGAAAGAGGTGCATTTTTCCTGTGCATGTTGAAAAGAATTTCCTGTACAGCTACTATATTGTCTGAAATCCTTCTTCCAGGGACAAATGCGCTTTGGGTTGGAGAAATCCATTGCGCTAGATGGTCCTTAATTCTCCCAATAATTACCTTTGATGTTAGCTTGAGGGACAGATTATTTAACGAAATTAGTCTTAGCTGAGCGCAGTACTCCGGTTTCGTCACTTTAGGAATTAATACTATATTTGCATCGCACATATCCTCATCCAAGGCTTCTCCTCTAATAGCAGATCGAATAGTTCTCAGAACAGACTGTTTAAATGCATGCCAATTAGCAATCAAGAAGGAACCGTCTACCCCATCTGGGCCACAAGCTTTATATGGATTTGTAGACTGTAAAGCTTTGTAAATCTCATCAACCGAAGGAGGTGCTGCTACCTTATCTTGATCGGGCTCACTAAGTCTGTTAAACTTACCACAGAACTCCTTAATTTGTTCTCCGTCCACCACATGGTTCTCTGTAAAGATGGTTTTGAAATGGTTGACAATTAACTCGTGTATCTCATTTTCACCAGTCGTCCATTCCCCATTGCTCTTTTTTAACATAGTAATGGTATTATTTCTTATCCTTTGTTTTACATAGGCATTGTAAAACTTTGAGTTCGAATCCCCTTCTATATTCCACTGCAGATGGCACTTCTGTTTCCAGTCTTCCTCCTCCATTTCAAGAATCATGTTGTATTTCTGAATAAGCTCTTTGCATAACCTGTCCGTAGTGTTATCATACCTCAGTGTGAGTTGTGTTTGCAGACTATTGATGCTTCTTAACAGCCCAGCCTTCTGTTTCCCTAGTTTCGATTCAAAACTACGTGCCCAGTTGGAAATACAGGTCTTCACTTGTCGCAGGGCTCCATGAAAATCCTCTTGACTATTCCATTGTTGTTCAATCAGCTTTTGGAAATCCAGGTTCCTAGCCCACAAGCTTTTAATCATGAATCTCATTTGCTCTTTGCCTCGGCTTCTTGCAGTATTGTGAACAAGTAAAGGACAGTGATCTGACCATACTCTAGGTAGGTGCTCGGCCATAAAATTAGGATAAGAAACAATGAACTCAGTATTACCCAGACATCTGTCAATATGAGTCTGTACAATTCCATGGATGTACGTAAACTTCATGCCAGAGAATCCTAGATCTATCAAGTTAGCTTCCATGAGCGTATTGTTAAACAACTCAGCCTCACGGTAGTCAAAATGTTTGCAGCCACTCCTTTCGAAGGGGTTAATGGTTGCATTAAAGTCCCCTACCACGAGCCAAGGCTTTGTGAACCTCCTCCCCATAGTGACAAGATGCTTCCATAACAAGTTTCTGACCTGGACATGGGGGTTAGCATAGACGAAGGTGATGAACATATCCTCATTCACAGAACATGTGACGAATTGTCGGTGGCTATTGATGATCTTGATATTGCAGTCCTCTTCATTCCAACAGACCCAGATACCTCCGGAGAAGCCCCTTGCTTCAACTCTATGCGACCTGGAGAAACCTAGCTTGCAAATTGTTTTCTCTGCGTCTTCACCACTGATTCTCGGTTCCAAGATAGTCACCAGTTTGGGTTTATGCTGTACGATCATGTCTTTGAGCACTCGGCACGTATCCTTGTTGCCAATGCCCCTCGTATTCCAGCAGATTGTATTAATCATTAACAACAGTTTGGAAAGGGTGCGGTTCACTGGTTTCCCGCAAATGGTTCCTGGTTCTCCTTCCCAACTTCTTCAGCAGCAACAAATTCATTTTGGAGTTCCTGCTCTGGAATCAGACGTGAACTCCTCCTTCTATTTTCATTTAGAGGCTTGAATCTTGTATTCTTCGGTTTTAGAACTCCTTCCTTGATCTTCCTTCTTTCAGATTTCGAACCTGATGTTTTGTTTGCAGAGCTTTTCCTTGTGTTAATGTCTTCCGCTTCCCTTGTTTCCACAAACATGTCTTCGTTCCTGTCGGGAGGGTCTGTCTGCTTCTCGTGTAATTCCCCAGCAGTGGTATGCATCTCCTTATTTCCACCCATAGTGACTGGTTCGTTCTTGTCTCCATTCTCTTTATCTTCGTTGTCTTCAACGTTAATGACTTCCTCCACTACTTCGTCAAGGTCAAGATTTATAGTAGTATGCTTATGATTACCTTCACTTTGCCTTCGATGTGCCTCAGTGATCTCCTTCAGCACCTCCCTTTTGTCATCAACACTTTCTACTCGCTTCTTCTTCCACACTTTTCCACCTTTTTCCCCGTCGCTGTATACCTGGTTCTGCGATGGTTGGATTTCTTCATTGCTTTTCGCTTCCTGACCTTCCTCTCCTACATCTTCCTCGTTAAGCTCCACCAACTTAGCAAACTTATTGGTGCTTTGTCCTCCACTCTCTTTATTGTCGTTGTGGTTCTTCTGATTATTCCGTTGTCTGTTAGCCGGCACCTTCCTGCGCTGTGTCTGCCATTTCCTTTTTTCTACCTCCTCCTCACCCACGTGTGAATTATGTCCTTCTTTATTGCTACTCACAGTGTTCCCTTCGGCTTTAGAACACTTCAGCCTGCTGTGACCAAGCTTCCCGCAAAGACAACAGGATTCTGGAAAGGCCTCATACTCCACCTGGTAGGTGTTGTTATTTATTTTAATGGTATGGACCAAGGGTTTTGTTGTATCGACTTCGACATCCAATCTTGCAAACTTGCTCCTCGTGCATTCCATGGTGTGACCGTCAACCTTAGCCAAGCTTCCTAAAGCAAGGCCGATGTACTCAAACATAGTAGGTACATACAGGTGTAAGGGAAGATCAAGAATTCTGACCCACGTAACCAGATAATCAGGGAGGTCTTCTGATGGTCTGAAGGATGGCTCCCATTGCCAGACCGCCAAGTAGCAACCAAACAGCTTCCATGGTCCTCCTGTAAGTGCCGTGTCAAAGTCCCTTTCGCAGGAGAACTGAATTACATAGTGGCCAAGGTCAACCTCAAACATGTTAAATCTTCCTATCGGCTTCCATAACATCTTCAGCCTATCCCTCATCGTCATATATCCGACATCAGAGCCTACTAACCTCGCTACCACGGTATAACGCCATGGTCTAGCCAGGTTTTCTTCAGCATCAGGGTTTATGGTTAGCACCGGACCACTGTCCTCCACATTCAATTGTACATCCGCTAGGGATAGAGTAGTCTCATACAGCGAATCCAGGAAATAAGTCTCCTTTTGTTGTTTGCTCGTCAAACCCTGATCTGGTTCCGTCAAATGATGAACGTTTGCTTTGCCTTTTTCTCCGAACCCCGCCGTCTGCTTATTGGTGATGTCCGTTTCCTTATCTTTTCCATTAGATCCTCCGTTCAGGGGTGGAAAATTGTTATCCATCTCTATATCCCCTTCTCCTGCAACCGTGCACGCCCCTTCAAGGCTTGTCGATGCGCCGCCCTTCATACCGGCAAACTGAAACTCAATCCCGATGTTTGGGATTGAAACCCTAACGCCGCCTCCCTTTTGTCCTCCCGTCTCATCTTGTAACTCTGGATCTTTCCAGGGTTCAGTTTCAGTATATGGGAAGTGCTCTTCCTCTTTTCTAGTCTCCGTAGTCGCCATAGGCCTGACCCCCTCTCCCCCCACTGGTTCGGCTACCGCCGCCGCCCCCTCGTCCCCCTCGTTCCCCTCGTCCCGCCGCCATGACATACAATGTTTAAATAATTAATTAAAGTTGATAACTTACACTACTTTTCGAATATTAAGAGGAATTAACCTCTCAAACATTTTTTAATGAATTCCTCTCATTTTTCTGAGCAATTTTCATATTTTATGTGTATCCATCTGAGCTACCGATATTTAAATACGATTTTTTGCAAGATATTACTTACCAGAGCTAATCAGAGGGTGCCATGTGTCCTTTCCATGCAACGTGACTCGGCTATCTTGAAAACATTTCGAAATGTCCTTTTTTCCCTCAGTTAAGTTGGGAGTTTCTTTATCCCATGGAGGGCAAAAACATCCAATGCATCTCTACCCTTCTTCAACCTCATGCAACTCGATTGTTGCCGCCCTAGCCGCCAATCTACAGCAAAATGCGAGCATGCCTCCTCTTCTCCAGGGTACGACGACCACCAGGGATGACACCCTCACCTATGATGCTCCTCCCCGCACATGGAGCACCTCTTGGTCGCAGCCAGCGTGGCTGGTTTCTCTCTCTCCAGGCCATTAACTTGTGGTCGATGCTGTAGCTTGACTGCTACTCTTGCACAAGCTCTAGGACATGACCATGATGGCCAAGTTGTTCCCCGGCACCGTGGCACATCATGCCTCCATCACAACCTTTCATTGTCTCCTTCTTGCTTCGTGATCACACTTCTACTCATGGTTAGGGTTTGAAGATGAAACAAGGAAGAAGAAGAGAGAAGGATGCACATAATTTTCTTGGAATCGGCCAAGGCTGCTACCCCTTATATAGGGGAGGGTATCCACGCCCCAGACTACTTGACCATGAAGCAACCAAGTCCTTTTCAAACTTGGAACCCTATTCCTTCATGAAGAAGAAATCTTGTCTCTCTAAAAAGAAACTCTTTGATATTCTTTACTCCTAATATATTAGAATTTCGAAAATCACCTCTTTTATTTTCTTAGTACTTGCCCTTTAATCCATTGACACGAAATTAGGTTTTCCTTTAGTAGAAAATACCACCTCTTTAACAAAACCACAAAATTCCTTAATAAAGTATCACATTATCCTCTTCTTTTGCATTATAGGTATTTTCTCTTTCTTTCTTCTCCATTGGGGCTCCTTGGACCCCAAGAAACTCTAATATTTTGAAATTCCTTTTTAAGGAAACTTATTAACCTTCTAGATGCATCTATATTCATTATTTCTCATTATCTTGTTTATTTCATTATTAAAATATCTCTTTTTGAGGATTTCTCTTTATCTTTCTTTTTATTTTCCTCATTGGCACTCCTTTTAACATTAGGAATCCTTGGGATAAGAAAATCTACCAAGGATAACTCAATTATACCTCTTTCCACTTATTTCCACATTTTATCATTGTTTTTCAATTTTTGTCTTAATAAAGAAATATTTAATTGATCTTTTCTTTTCTTATTGCATTCTCTTTGCAACTTTGGACTCCTCAGAACCCAAGGAACCCAAGAGGCACGAAATCCAACTTTGGATTACATTCTTTTTCTTCTAGAGGTTTCTACATTTTTCTTTTCTCCATTTCTTATTAATAATGGAATTCCTTTTGTCTTCTCCTTGTTATTGGGCCCAATAGCCAATAAAGCCCACAAAACATCCAACAACACTATTGTAAACGAAACTCATTTATCCAAGAAAAATTATATCATTACGTGTTCCAATATCTTTAATATGAGAAATTACATTTCTCACTAAATGAGCCCAAAAGTTGGGGTTGTAACAATCCCCATGTGTCACAAAGTACCCAAGCATCACCTTTATGGAAACCCTAATTGAAGGTCACGTTGGATGATGTCAAAGTACGACTGGAAACATGTGATGAGTGCAGTGACTTTAGGTCTATGAACCGCAATCACAACTATCACTGTGTGTGTCAATTCTGACTACCTTACAATGGTCTCAATGTAACACTCTCAAGGTGGGTCTATTCATTACATTGTTCTCTAATATGTACATGTGTGCTTGACTTGATATCAAATAACATGACTATCAGCCAACACACACTCTAGTATAATGTATTATTATTGTCTATTTTGCTTCCACAATAATATCTGACTAGGGACATAACAAGAATGTACATATCGTACATATCATCTCACTGTTTAGGTCCTCAACCTGAAGAGATATAACAAAGAGTAGCATTATTCTTTAGACATCTACTATTTTTGTGTCTTCATCTCATGATTGAG
Organism: Alisma plantago-aquatica; assembly: GCA_963693085.1. NCBI lineage: Eukaryota > Viridiplantae > Streptophyta > Magnoliopsida > Alismatales > Alismataceae > Alisma > Alisma plantago-aquatica. The sequence continues at coordinate 1,130,631,405 of OY856409.1, read as the reverse complement.
ACAAATGTAATAGATAGAAATACCTTTATTATCATCAAACCAGGTATCTAGGGCCCCAATACAATCAGCATATGATTGGCTCTCTAGGCATACATACCACCACAAGCTAGATCATAATATTTTCCTAGTTCCACTTTAGAATCTCAAGAGGCTGAATAGTTTGTACGGTCAAACATTTCGCAACAAAAGTAGTGATTCCTTATTCATATCTCACCACCAAAAACTTCTTTTTAAATTCTTGTACATCTTTGTGGTTGTGGTTCCTAGGTGAATTGTATAGTTGGATCCATGATCCCCACTTAACACCTTATTCCTTTGACCATCCACATATGTTATCCATAACTAATGATTAAGACTAATTTCCCCATCAACTCCAACAAAGAATTCTTATTGTTGCTTCTCAATTAAGGATTTCATCTCATCAAGGTCAGGACTTATCATTTGTGTGTCATTCACCTTGGGAATCCAAGATGGAGTAACCACAATACTGACCATATGCACACACAAGTTATTCACAACATTATCATCAATATTATCTTTCATCTTAGATCTCTAGATAAAAACATGTTCCATACTTCTCTGTACAATACAATGGAGAGATGTGCATATAACATCCTTGTTACATTTTGGGAATCTGCAAGTATATTTTGTTTCACTGGACAGTAAGTGATTGTAAATTCATAATTCTTAAATATTCTATCTAATGCCTCTGCCTTCTATTCAAATCCTTTTGTGTGATGAGGTAGAGATGACTCTTATGGTCAGAGAAAACTTTAAACTACTCCATAAAGGCAATGCCTTAGAATCTTTAGAGCATGAACTATGGTCATGAGGTTAGGATCACGAGTCAGCCAGTTTTGTTCATTTTACTTCATCTAGTGTGAGGCATAAGCAATAAACCATCCTTTTGGCACAAGGACGCAACCAAAAGCTTGTCTAGATGCATTGATATGACATAAGGTTTACCTTCAACAGATAAGGATAAAATTAGGGTAGATGTTGAATGATGTTTATGATGTAGGAAACCATTTTTTCATTTTGGGCTCAATACAAACTTAGTATCCTTGATAGTTAACTTTGTTAGAGGAAAATCCAGCTAGAACAATTCTTGATAACCGTTTGTAGTAAGCAGCAAGACCCAAGAAAGTTAATTTCTCAGAAGGATTCTTTGGAGATTGCCACTTAGTAACGACGTCAACTTTTGTTGGATCCACAACAATTTGATCGACAAAGATCAAGTGATCTAAGAACATCACTTCCTTCATCCATAATTCACACTTTGAAAAGTTGGCATAAATTTGGTTATCTTGAAGAGTCTGTAAGACAATTCACAAATATTTGTGGTGTTGATCCATTGACTCAAAGTAGATAAGAAGATTGTCAATGAACACCACCAGAAAGTCATTAAAGACAAGGGGTGATTCATTAGATTCATGAAGGAGATGGGAACTAGTAAACCCAAAAGGCATAAATAGGAATTCATATTTCCCATAACGAGTACAAAAAATTTTCTTAAGTATATCCTCATCTTTTATCTACATTCGATAATAACCACTTTGCAAATCCATCTTAGAGAAAATGGTATTTGACTTCAATTGGTTGAACAAGTCTTCAATGTGTCATAGAGAATAGCAATTCTTTATTGTCACTTGATTCAATACTATGTAATCCATGCACATCCTGAATGAACCATATTTCCTCTTTAGAAACAAAATAGGATCTCCCCGAGGGGAGACACTAGGGTGAAAAAATCCCATGTCAAGAATTTCTTGCAGTTGTTTCTTGGTTTCTACAAGCTCTATAGGTGCCATATGGTAAGGAGGTTTCAAGATAGGTGTTGTGTCTGGTATGAGATCAGTGGAGAACTCGAGCTCACGAGCAAGAGGAATACTAGGTAACTCATCTAAAAATACATTGGAAAAATCACAAGCCACATATATATCTTCCAACTGAGGCAGTTGATGGATTCCAGGTAGGCTCGATATCCATGTGAGATAAGCTTTACAACTTTTATAACCGATATGATGAGTTTTTTATTATCACATTTTCTTTCATTTATACAAAGTCTCTCACAATTAGGATGCACTAATATCACCTTCTTCTCACCAAAAAACAAAGAGAAACTTCTTCAACCAATCCATATGTAGAATAATGTTGAAGATTGTCATGCCTAAGATGAACTTTATTACAAACATCTTGCCATATATGCAAAAGTCAACGAGTGGGATTTTAGGTAAGAAGATCATACCCTACCACTAGGGGTTTGTATACAAGAAAAAACTACATATATGTAGGTTATAAACCTATCAACTCAACAAATTTCAAAGATATAAAGGTATTTGAAGATCCAAAGTTAAACAAAGCTTGTGTGGGTGTAGATTTAGATACACAATACCTTCAATCACTTCTTTAAATCACCAACATCCACAACATCCATGGAGAAGAGACGACCAACTCACCTCTCCATTGGAGAGAACCAACTCTAAGGGTTGTTGTTGTTCCTTGGTGGTGTATTAAAATGAGGCTACAACTATTGAACAAGTTGTTGAGCAGGAACATAACATTCCTAAAGATGGGGGCATTGAGGCGTGATGTGCCTAGCTTGACCGCACTGAGACATATAACATGCTTCCCTTCTCTAAGTACTTCATGATTTCTACTAGACATCTCTCAGGAGGGTGATGGCAACCACATCAGTTGCACTTATCACAATGGTTATCTCCACCAAAGCTTTTTCTCTTGTGTTATGTGATGGAGCTCAAAATGCAGTATAGGATTTAATAACTAGGGATTTATCAATCATCTAGTGGAAATCGAGAGGAAGTTTTGGGATTAGAGCATGACCCATGTGGTAGTTTATTCCTAAGAATAGAGTAGCTACACGGTCCTCACTAAAACTTGCAGTTTAACACACAAGCAATATGAACTTTTTCTCATACACAGGGACAGATAGAGAATCTTTCTACAAGATGTAAAAGTATGCTTCCGTATTCCTAAGAGTAGAAGTGTAGATGTACTTCTCATGAAAAGGTTCCAAGGATGGTTCCCATGTCAAAGTGGAAGTATGTAACATACTAAAACCTAGAATATTACCATGTTCCATGGTTAGGAGGTTAGTATGACCAATTCCTTAGATTTGACCAAACAAGGATGAAGTTATACATCAATGTATGTAGTTAATGTATATAACATGAATAACTCAATGGTAACCCACAAAATGAACATGCTTGAAAACAAATATAACACATTATGTGGCACTAGGTTCTATAATCAACATCACATACTATAATACACTCACATTAACATATTTCCTTCATGTGTGCTAACATGTAAGTGAATACATGAAATGTGTCAGATATGATCCCTTTGCTAATTAATATTTGCATAATGGCTAAGATAACTTTAGTAATGGTACATTGTACTTCATACATGAATAGGAATAATAAGGTGAGTTTCCATGTTTGTAAATATGAATAAAATGCCACTATTTTAAATTAATATTGAATTAATGGACTTAATGAGTGGTTTAATAAAAATATGGAATTTTATGCATAATAATATAAGAAAACCTGAGAACCCAATAAGATTCATAGGAGTCATCTTAAGCTAAAAATTTGCTGCTTGCACTGAATTTATGATAATGCTTTTCCCCCTTTTGGGCTTTTCCATAGTAGGTCTGCCATTGTTTTGGCTTCTCGCATTCCTAATTTACTCTGCTACCTAGTTTATCGCATGCCATATATGGTTTATCTAGTTGTGACATTTCTTTATTTGTTCTCAATCTTCCTTTGAATAGATTCCATGTTTATCCTTCCGGTCAATAATTGCAAAGACTATGAGTTGAGTTATGTGTATTGCAGACTCTACTTGGGTTCAATAGTTTTGTATCCTTGCATAGCAGGTGAAGAGAAGATTTTCTAACCACGTCTTGCAACCTAGTATAGTATTGGGTTGAGGTCTTGAAGCTTTTTATTGATGTGTTATTCCCGCATGAATAGATCTGATGAAGAAGAATAAGAAGATGATTTTTGCTTTTGATTTCTCAATGTGCCCTTCATTTTCATTTTTGTTTTGGTTTTCCTCTAGGGTTAGAATCATCATTTAACCCTCAATCTATTATCTTCATGATGTTGAGTTGTTCACCTCACTAGATGTTCGTTAGGCCAAATGGCTTATGTTGATTGGGTCACTTGAGTTTGCTTTCAAAAATAGATCATGAGATGTAAGTGGATTTATGGAATTGTCTTATTGGTTGGATACTAAAAAATTAATTTAAATTTATTTATAGCTTAGAAATTCAGAATAAAAAATGGTTTTAGAATAGCGAGATTTTTCTCTACCCATTGGTATAAGTTTTATTACTTCAGCCCAATCTAATAAATACGTGAATTTAATGAATTTTCTAATTAGTTAGAACTTTTAGAAATAAATAACTAATAATCTATATGAAATAAAAATAAATTCAAAATATAAATAAACTTTGAAAATTATAATCTACAAGATTGTATAATTTTGATAGCCTAATTCAATAATCACAACAAGGTGGTTTTTAAGGTTTGAGTAATTAATGTCAAATTCAGCGTAATTCTACATATATATTGAATAGGCGTATGAAGGATCCTTTTGTTGGGTTTTAGGGGAGGCGGAGAAGGTGGCAGAAACAAAAATTTTCTCTCCCAAACCTAGAACAAGGAAACGCGTCAACGTCTATACAATAGGAAAGGGGTGGTTTATGGAATCATACCTTGTCCTGAGGCTTGCTCGGCGACAATACCTCGCAGCTTGCGCGGTCTTCACCTCCGGTCTTAGATGGTGTCTGTGTAGCTCCTGATCGCACCGGGACTGACGACTCCTGATCTCACTGGGACTGTCGGGATTGATAGCTGTCCTCCGAGTAGCAGAAATCTCTCGCCTCTGAAGTAGTCCACACGGACCACCTGAAACTCCAATCTCCTTGTCTCACAAGGAATTGGAAGGAGTCGCACCCTCCTGTCAGCATACTAGTCACTGACACACTCTCCTGCCACCAATCACTTTCTACAGTTGTCTTTCCCTTATTGTGCCTCCCTTATCGGGGAGCACTTGCTCGAGCTCTCTCGGTTACCAAAACCAGAGAGAGCGACAACTTTACAGAGCAACTGATTGCACTGAGTTGTTGTCTGAGAAGTCCCCAATACCCCTATATATATAGGAGGGTCATGGGACAGGGTTCTCCATCTCGGGCAATGCGGGACTAAAAGCAGGAGTAGAAGGGTTCGAGATTTTCCACAAAAACAACCAACTACCAACTTGAACCGATCGTTTCAAAACTGAAACGGTCAGTTGGGGTCCTGAGCCGGTCGATTGACACCTCAACTGATCGGTTGGGACCCATGAAACGGTCGGTTCACTTCTGAACCGGTCGGTTCGTGGTACTGATCAGTTCTCGATTGACTTTCCTTCTTTTGTTTCTAATTGGTATCAAATACCAATCCTTGTTCAAATCAAATTGGGCAAGTGAAACAAAAAAAGAGAAATTTCACACCAATCCTACTTTCCCAACTTGCTCGGTTGCACCAGTTGAACTGATCGTTTCAACACTTGAAGCAATCATTTCACCCTGTCCACGAGCAGATCGACTCAACACTTGAGCCAACCGGTTCACCAAGCTCAGCCGATTGGTTCATCACATGAGCCAATCGGTTGGGAGTGCAGATTGTGCAGAATCAGTCAATTGCATTTTCAATCAATCTGATACTCCAATCAATGTGTCCAACGCCTTGAACATTATGAAATTGAGCTATTAATTGATTGAGTGTTTAGTTGAACTACTAAACTCCTTTAGTAATCAATCTAAACATTGTTTGTGGACAAAACTCCTCTTCCAGGTTAAATCCTATGTGTGTGACTCTGCAGGTCCATTTCACGTTGGAGTGAAATTCCATAACACTTATGACTTCACAAGCAAAGAGCGGTGCATAGTCACACATCTGTGCTACCCAAGTGAAAAATAAAGTTGGACAACAACTTTCAATCCTACAATCCGTGAATGGTTTTACAGTGAATGTATAATTCCTTTATCACTGATATCCCGAATGAACTTGAGGCATGGAACAGTCATCCTGTCAACGTTCATTCACTTTCTTGATCTCAGAGTAGATTGGAAGAGATATGTATGACATCAATATCACATACTGATTCACACATACATGCGCACGCCTATTTCAATCCTACTCATCAAGTGGCCTTGGATATCAAACTCCCTCAGGAGGGACAAATCCCAAATCTATCACTCACCCCTCAAAAGCCCCATGTGTCAAAGCCACCCAATCATCATCTTTATAACAACCCATGTTTCAGGACTGTGTTTGATGATGTCAAAGTGTGCCCAACGACATGTTTTGAGTGTAGTGATTTTAGGTCAAAGAATCACACTCACCACCATCACTGTGAGTACTGACTGTGACTACCATGTCATGGTTCCATGTGTCAAACTCATGGTGGGTCTGTCTGGTACACTTGTTCTCTAACAAGTACCTATGTGTTTGGTTTGATATCTCTATATCATGACTAATGAGATTTTGTCATCAACCAACACCACAATCTAGTCTTGTGTGTCATTGTTGTCTATCTACCTTCCAGAATGACATCTGACTAGGGACATAACAAGAATGTACAAACTCTTAGCATCTGTATGATCTTATCATTCAGGTCCTGAACCTGAAGGCATACGTCATTGAGTACTGTCATTCTCTAGACATTCAATCTGTTCTATCACTATCTCATATGACTGAACCAGAAAGAATTGGAAGCTTGCCTTTGATGTTTATCAGATCAATCTTAATGTATCCAACCAATCATCCCAAGATTGGCTCTCAGGGCATACATACCAACACCTTTCTAGGACCTAGCCTCAGCTTTGACTCGTGTAGACTCAATCTATAGTGTGTTGCATTCATTATTTTTAATAATTTTGAGCAATCACCTATATTTACTCTCTCTCTATCTTTCTCTCTCTCTCTCTGTCCTTTGGGACACAATACCCTACACAATTCTTTTTCTCTCCTCTTAGAGGATTTGTCGTATGAATTAGATGATATAAGTAAATTGTTGGATAGTCTTATTGACTCAAAATTATACTTTACTTCATAATAAAACAATAATTATGCATATGAACTATTTTGCCCAGTTATGTGGTGTATGTTTCATAATCTCTATATGTGTGATGGAAATCTCACTAATTCTATTGTTATGATTGAAGTTTCACTTGCCTCTACATTTTATGCAAGCTTTGTGATTTAGTAGCCCTACATTATTATAATGTTTTGGTTTTGTTGGGTTTTATTCCATGGCAAGTGCACCTTTCCACTTGTATCATATATATGGTCGTGCCTTTCCACATGATATTATATTTTTGGGATTTTGGTAGTATGGCTTATGTTTCTTAACTGCCACTGAGTTTATGTTTTTCTAGTGCTATATTTATCTCATGCACATGCATGCCAATTATCTTTATTGTTATGGGAAGTATGCCCTAAATACTTTATGTATGCTTTTGTGTCACATCTAATGTAAGACTCCTGACCTAACCTAAATTATGATAGAGATCAATTTACCTAATTGGATGCTTAGATTCTGAATCAAATTCTTTATTATGCTTTGATATCAGTTGATTAAGCCATGTTTCAAGTTTGGTCTGATTTGGACATTGTGTGTGTAAGTTACATAACTTTGTGCATGTTTCAGACTTTTTTGCAATTTACCCATATCTGGGGTTTTTCGTAGTTTGTCACATTCTTGTTTTTCCTCACATGTTTTCATATCAAGTTGGAGTTAGTTGTACCATGGGGCACCTAGATGCACCTTTCTTTTGTGTGTGACATCTACCCAAGGTTGAACTTAGGATTTCCTCTTATACATGGGCCACCTTGTGTAATAGATTCAATGGGTTTTCTTATAAGTTTGGTTGGTGTCTGACCTGGGATCCAAGTTTCAATGGGCATGTTCACTTCCACTAACTATGGGCTTCTGGTTTGCATGGAAAAGATGCTCTTGACCATGGACACTAGGCAAGTTTGGCCTAGACATCTTGCCCCTTCATTCTCTCTCCCCTTTAGCTTTATATACTTCCCTCCTTGCATGAAAGTGGATCCCTTACACACTCTCTTCACCCACACTTATTCCTTTCTACCTGGATCTCATCCCCCCTTCTTGGTGGAGAAGAAGGATCCCAAGCTAGATGAATCTTGGTCAATCTACTTGCATGTGCACCTAGAGTTCGGATCTACCCTCTCTTCAAGCTTGTGGAGCTTCCTAAGCTTGTTCTTGACCTGAGCAAGTAAGATATTATCTCTTTCTTTTGTTTTCCTTGCTTTCCTACCTTCCCCTCTCTTCTTCTTTGTCGTATCCATAGTTTCCATGGTGGAGTTTCTACTACAACACTTGAAGAACACCTTTCTTCTTGCTTCCTTGGCCTAGGATTGCTTATTCTTGGAGAAAAGCTAGCTTGAATGAGTGGGGAGATCAAAGCTTGGATTTTCTTCTCTCTTTCCTCGATCCACCTTGTTGTTTGGAGCCTCATATTCGTCCTTGAGGTGAGTTATATAACTATCTTCATGTTTATTTCTTACTTTTAACTTGTCATGAACAAATCTTGCTCTAAAACATGGTAATGAGTAGAAAATTCGAATCCTTAGTTAAGTTGTGCATATATATGATGATTCTTGTGTAGATAATCTTATTATTACTCTCCTTCATCTTGTGCATGTTCTCTATTTTGGAAGATTATCTTTAGAACTTTTTTGACCATGAATTGATGGTGTTGTTGTGGTGAGAACCAATGGATGTCCTTGATATGTTTTGAAATGATTTCTACCTTGCCTCGTGATCTAACCAAGGGTGGGAGATCTTAGGATTCTGGTACTCCTAGATCTTATAGAGAAATAATTAGCACTTTGTAGTGGTCAATTGGAGTTGGTATACCTCACTCTCCCTAGGGCTTGATAAAAGACATAATCTGGGCATGTAGATCTGTTATGGTTATACATACCGCTTCACATCGGATGATAACCCTGGTTTTCTCATTTCACATATACATAATGCATAGTGCAATAAAAGAAGTCGTCATGCATATGTTGTTGGATATACTGCTACTATTGGTTATGTTTATGATGAAAGTTATTTCATGCCATTAGGTATGATTATATTTCCAGCCATGCCTATGTAGCTAGCTATGCTTATACTGCTAATCATGCTTATATTGGTAGCTTTGATTATGTTGTTAACTCTACATAAGATGTAGATATGCTTATCCTATTAGACATGATATTCTATTAGACGTTCAATTTTTTATCTTAGCTCATCCTATTGAATATTCCTATGTTATTATATATGTTATACTATTAGATATGCTTATTCTATTAATTTTGTTTATGATTGTAGACATGCTATATTATTAGACATGCTCCTATTATTTAAATATGTCTGTATCATTATCAATATTTGTGATGCTAGTTAGGCTCATGTTGATGGTTATGATCAGTGTAATAGCTACATCTAGTAATTTATAATAATTGTAGCTTCGAACACTAATTAGAATTGCTCTTACCAAAGTCCTTATAATTGATCATTCCATTATGTTGCTTTTTCTATCTATCTATTAAATCAGATTAAACTACTCAACCTATTTATTTACATAACTTTTTGTAACCAATAAGTGTTTTTGAGAGTTATACTCTCACTGGGACATGGGTCTCACCCGTGGGTCACTACAATCTTTTTAGGTGATCATCACTAGTAGTAGTGGACCCATGGAAACGCATAGGAGCTGATGTGATGCAACACCAAAGGATTTGATTAGATATCTAGCATGTCCTAGAGTCATCCATGTACTCTCAGGTCTGGAAGGGAAAGTTTTGTATATAGTGTTTTATCGACTCAATCTTTCATAATATTATGATGATGTCATGTACATGGTATCTCATGTGTACATGTTGTGGCTAAGATCATAGAGCCTTTGTAAGAGACTTTTGATAAGATTTATGAAATAATATGAGATTTTGGGCTTTAAAGGAAATTTTGTTGAGTAAGTTTGTGAAAATTTAATCAATTTTAACTAAACCTCTTTTTAGATATGTGTTTTATTTAATCATGTTAGAGTTTTGAGTAATCTCACTTTGTGTGTTGGGTTGTCACATCTTACATTTGTTTAATGGCAACTGCAACTACTTATTATCATCTTATTTGAATTTCATATTCTTTTTTATATCCACTTGGATAGGACTTCTCTCTTAAATGAGAAGTCATGCAATATTTGATATGCTTTTCTCAAAATGTTTCTCAAACCCCAATTAATATGCACATGTCGAATTTTATGCTGACAACATACATTTTGTCTTCTCTTGTGGGGTATGCTTCCAACCTCTAGGGTGAAGGACATGGAGGACATGACATGCAGGTGTGGACCTAGATTAAGGGGCAGCCTCTTGGGAGATAGATAGTTTATATGTCCCTCTACTTAGATCATTATGTTGTTTCCTTCATGTAAACCCCAAGTGGGAGAATATTTTATAATCTTGTATAAATTTAATATAGTCATGATTTATTATTCTGCTTCTACACTTAGGCGTTTTTGTATACCATTATTTGAGGAGTGAAAAATTTTGCACCTATTCTATCATACATTTTGGGTTAGATGTTTTGTCCCTCAAATTAAGTATGGAGTGGATCTCCTTTTAGGCCCCACTCCAAACAAAATTGTTTCAGAGCCATGGTAGTCAGATTCTAACTCTATAAATTCTGTCTCCCTTAATTGAACCCTGACCTTACGTAGTCACCCTGCAAGTGACATGTTTACCCTAGAATTAACCTATTTTATTCATGAGATGATGAAAGGTCAATTGAAAATCATATGAGGTGCACATGAGAATTTGATTAGTAAACCCTAATGTGATTAGGATTTTAGGTGCCCTTACCCTACAATATAGGTCGGTATGGACATATGTCTTAGGATATTAAGATTTAACTTTAGGGTGGAATTTGGCATGGGAATGAGAAAGTATTTGATAAGGAGTTGATATATGAAATAACTTGTGAATTGGTTCTTGTGGTAGATTTTATGTCCATCTTTTATTTAATGTTAAATATATTTCATCATCAAAACATATTTTCCATTATACTATTATATGTGTAAAAGAAAATATTGTGGGTTTATCAATGTTTCCTCAAACTTAGTCTCAAGGAAGAGAGGAATGAAGTTTTATATAGATACCTTAGAGTTATTTAGAATGGAATTCATAAACCATTATTTTGAGTGGAAGTGATGACTAAGATATTAAGGATTGTGCTAAAGGTTTAGATGACATACCCTTACATATTGTTTGATTTTCATGTGAACCTTAGGGTTGTTAGGTTTGTAATACAAGGACCAAAAATTCAACTATAGTTGTATATGACATGTTGTTGGATGCATGAACTATAAAAATTATTCACAATTAAAAGATGTATGTAGTCCGGATAGAGTAGCTTGACTGGTTACGACTCAGTAAGTCCAGATGAAGGACCCGGGTTCGAATCACGCCGAAGGCGCTCTGTGAAAAGTAACACAAATTTGATTGGGCATGGGAGGGGGTGACCGGACCACACCCTCTCATTCCCCTAGAGTTTACGCTGTCTGGGGGGGTCATGATTGTGGCGCTCCTACGGGGGTGGTTCTCTTGTAAACAAAAAAATGTATATGTAAACCTAAAATTTTTAAGAGTTGTTTATTTTACACTATTAGGTTGAACCTTCTAAGGGGTGGATGTAAGTTAGTTGGTAGTATAAGGATAGTTGGATTTTATGGATTTAATCCTCTTTAAAGGGTGGAGTGTTGTCACATACCAAAACCTAGGATCTTAACAATGAAATATACCTAAATGTATATAATTAATGTATATAACATGAATAACTAAATGGTAACTCATTATTAATAATAATTGAGAACATTGATATCACAATACTTCATTCATTGAACACGCAACCCTTAGGGTTTCATTTAATCACAACAAATGCTACAAAGAAAGGTGTAATACATCTATCTCATACTTTTCAAATCTTTACAACACATGATAACTGGGATTTCAATCCCTTATCACATTACTGGGAATTCTCATCCCTTCACATCATCTCATAATTACTGGATCTGGGTTTTCAAACCATTAGATCATCACATAGCATTGTTACCTCTGTAACAAGTAACCATTACCTCTAGGTCCTTAGACCAAGGTATTCATTTCACTGGTTGTACAAGTATTCTCATAGCTAACAAGGCCATCACACATCTTGTCACCTCTCACTAGGCAACAACTTATTCCCATGGCTCCCATAAAGATTTCATACGACATAAACATTCACTGAATAAAGACTACTATCAACAAATCATATAAAATCAATATATGTATGAAACCTTGGAACTAAGCTAAATTTGGGTTTCTGTGTCATTCACTGGTATATCATGCATCAATAATAACATTGAATAAATAAAGTCTATCATGTCAAGAAAATCCCTTCAAATGGATTTCACGATATCTATTCGGAAATATCCAACTTTCCTTGCATCTAGGGTTTCACCATTTTCTCTGAGATACCAAACAAACACTACTCACTTTAAACAAAATCCAAGATAGTATCTGACATATATGTACTATGAATTTAGACAAATAATCATTCAAAACCAAGGGGATCTAGATAAGCAACTTTCTCTATTTACTTATACAACAAATTTCAGTCATAGACAAATTCCCTATATTTTAATTTACTCTTATAACCTCTGCGAATACTTAGGGAGTTCTCATTAGGATGTATTGTATACATTTCTAATTATGATCTTAGCATACGAAATTCATCCAAATAGAGGAAGAATTCATTTCATATCATTTTACAACAACTTAGATCAAACAGACAATTCACGGTTTGTAGTCGCATACTAAGAAATTAAAGATTATGGATGATTTAACCAATTTTCATGCAATATACTATTTAAAGGAATTTCCAACTCACCCTAAAAATACCTTAAAAACGCAGCTTATCCCTAAAAATCTCGATCTCATATCAAATCCCTAGCAATTCACCCGATTCTTCTTCCTTTCAATTCGTAAACCCTAAAAATGAGGGATTATGAAGGAAGAGTGAGAAAATGACTTGATTTCATATGATTTCGAATCCAAACAAGAGAGGAATGGAATATTGACATGTGAGAGAAGATTCACCATGAAACTATATCCAAAGAAGCTAAACTTACATGATTTCATCATTCCTCAGACCGCAAAGCCCTAGGTCAGCATCTCCATCAATTTCTCCTCTCAAACCCTAACTCTCCCTCCCTCTCTAGGATTTTATTTCTCTGGTTTGAATCATAAATTATGAGGGCTCCTTGTGTGTTAGGTTGACCATATAGATCAATTGAGCTGCTTGGGTCAACTGTACATTGATCCCTCACTATACTTTCTCTTATTTCAGCTGAATTTTCTGTCATAAAAATATTGCGGTAATTTGTCTAATGATAAGGTATAAACGCATCCAAAAATTATGCAAATTTTACATATTGTTTATGATTGAGTTTCAGATCTCCAATTAAAATTTCAGATCATTTGGAGTTACCAATAAATAACTAAATATCAAACAATATACTACTAAACAACATTCTGTCAGCATGGTCAGTTGAAGTATATCTCGACCGAGAATGACTTTCAAAGAACATCCAAAATTCTGACATTTTTCACTGAAATGCACGATTGAGTTATACATATTATATCCAAATTTCAACGAAATCCAAATTACATAGAAAATATGATAAGTTATTTACCATACTACTATCTTGATCAAATTCCATACTCATGTACCATCAAAACCCTAATTTCAGCCAACTAGGGTATATTTTCTCAAACCCTAATTTTTCAAAAAATAGAACACTTAACATTTTTATTAGGTTTAACACATCATAATTGAATTATTATCATTAATTATATTTAATCAATGACCAATCCAATTAAGAATATAATCATCCAGGTAAACCCTAGTTTACCAATTAAGCTCAGATGCGGTCATAACACATTGAAATCACAACACTTGTTTCACGAAAAACCCTATCATCAGGGTTTCATTTATCTCATTCACTTATCACATATCTCACATAAGGATTAAATACATCATAACATCAATCAACATAACATCATTCAATAAGGATTTCTCTCATCAGTTCACATATAATTATATATATATATATATATGAAACCATGTAATGAACTGAACTAGGGTTTCCACCCTCCTAACTGATATATCAAGAAAACATTGATATCATCGAATGGAATGCAAGATCCTATCTGATATATATATATATATATAATACACATACAAATAAAACATTCATTCATAAGCAAGGAGATTCAACTAGGCAAACTTCTTTATTCAATTTTACAATAGTTTCAGTCGTGGTCGAAAATGCTACTTTTCGGTATAATCATGCAACCTCTATAATTAATTTAAGAATTCACATTTAGATGTGTTGTATCATTTTTAATCTAATTTCATAATCTGAAATTCATCACAACAGAGGAATAATCCATATCAAATCATCTTACAATAGCTAGATCAAATCGACCATTTAGGGTTGTACTTGCATACTAATCAATTGAAAATTA
>OY856409.1:1129881748-1130009248 GCA_963693085.1 Alisma plantago-aquatica | reverse complement strand
TTTTAATGCTGCTAAAACAGGTACAAATCAGAATTTGCCAATTTGTTAACATATATATATATATATATATATATATATATATATATATATACATACTAGCTACTAATCTTTACTGAAATTTACATTCAACTACCAGGAATTTAGACGATCCCGTCTAAACGCTAAATACGGAAGTGGTAGTAAAGCATGAGTCTAGATGATTGCTACAGGCTTCCTAATTTGTAGTTTTTTCAGCTCTAGTCTGCTGTAAGCTTTCCAAACTCTCGTTCTAAGTCAGTTTGTTAAAAGAAGGAAATATAAAACAAGAAAAATATACTGCACGTTGACCAAGTTTAAGCAAGATCTGTTCTCTAATCCTGATGCCTCCATCTGGTTATTCTGCACTCTCAGATTCCGGTTGAGAAAGCCTTATGTTCGTGAACACCAAGCCGGATAGGCCGTTAACTTGGACAACAAGCACAAGCTGGCTCTGCTCGTACTTGCATATAAACGGCGGCATGCTATCATGTTGTAGGCTTCCGAAATTGTAGTCCGTTCTAATAGAAGGAAACAAAAAAAACCAGAAAAACAGCTTGATTTCAGCAAATACAGTAAGACATATCTCAATCTGCGGGGTGCTTACATGACTTGAGAGAACACCGCACGGATTGATAGCATACTACCTGCAAAAAAGGCACCGATATGCAGGTTTAGGCAGAACGGCGCGGACGTGTCGGGACATGCTAACCGCATCCTATGAGGATAATCTCAGATCCAGGCGGAGTACGAAATCTACGGGTGGGCAGGATACGTCAGACGACCAGCCACAACGGACGGCTGAGCAGAGGATAATCTCAGATGCAGCCGGATAGCATACTACCTGCAAAAAAGACACCGACACCGATTAGCGCGGAGTATGGAGAGCTAGACGAGCCGCAACCGACGGGTGAGCAGAGGATAATCTCAGATGCAGGCTGAGCCACAACGGACGGGTGAGCAAAAAAGGCACCGACACCGATTTAGATGCAGGCGGACAGTACCTGCCAGAAAACGAGCCACAACCTAATACCTGTCAGAAAACGAGCCACAACAGGTATTTGATGAGCTGGGTGCGAAGTTTCGTGATATGCTCCCGTAGACTGCCTCGGAGACTGTATGCCTCGGTGTGAACATACATCGCTACAGTCTCCGAGGCAGTTTATTGGGAGTACGAAATCTAATAGGATACGTCAGACGATTATTTTATTGAGGAGGGCAGAGCGCGGAGTATGGAGATCATTCTCCCGGTTTAGACAACGAAATCTACGGGTGGGCAGAGGATAATCTCAAATCCAGGCCGAGACATGCTGACGGTAAGATACGTCACCATAAGTTCTTTTTGTCCTCAATTATTTTTTAGATAAGGATCCATATAAAAAGAAGAGAGAAGTTTCCAAAACAACCAATATGAGACTAGGCATTTTCTTTTATATACACTTTTTTTACAACATGTTGTGCATAGATTAAATTGTAATTTATTTGAAATGAATTTTGACATTTAATATTATTAAAGAACAAAAAAAGATAATAACCAAACGTGATTAGTCGGAAAAACACAAGTACTTAAAAACGTGTTTTGGTTTACTGCTCAACTAAACGGGCTCTAAAAACTAATTTAGTTGTATATAGTAAGGTGTAGTTTAATAAATTCACAATGTAAAAATATACATGAGACACACTTTGTAGTCCGACTATACTCTACTAATCTGGCCCTAAGAAAAAATCCGTAAAACCATCAACCTCACCAAACTATTACCACCACCCTGATAAGTTGGTAGAACCTGACAATCTTCGGGTGAATGGTTTGGTTAAGAAAAAAGTCATGGTGATGAATAGGATAGACAACATATTCCTGAACTATATTTACTAAATTCCATGAGTCCTCCGATTAACCTTGTTCAGTGTGTCATGCCTACTGCTTCCTCCACGCCGCTGCTATTATGAAGGTACTCGTCTTATTTCCACTACCATCACCACCTTGGTAGCCAATGCTGCCGTAAGGGTTTTCCTTGGGCGGCCTTATTAGCCAACAGCGTACCTCCGAACGCCGTCATGGGAAGTCATGGGTGACTCCGGCAGCAGCGACGGTGGCCTTAGTAGGTGACTCCAGCATCCATGTTTTCCTGAACTGCATGCCGAGCTTGATTTCGAGCAACATATTGACGATCCCGGCAGCGTCGAGAATTGTCAGGCATACTTCCAGGTCGTTGATGTGCGGGAACAGCTTGACCCCGGCCTCCCTGACGACGGTGACCATCTGGCGGTAGCAGAGCTGCCGCTGCTCATCAGCTTGTGACGGGAGTCTGGAGGTCCGGTGGCCATGAAGAAGTGGAAAACGCGTTCCTGAACCCGCGCAGGTAGGCCCTCAGCGGGGCGGCGACAGGCGCGGAGCTGCAACGAATCCGGCCGCGCAGGATGAAGGGTCGAAGAGGGACGTGGCTTGGAAGCCCGGTCGGGATTGTTGTTGTCAAAGATCTGAAACACAATGGACGTACTCACCAGCAAGGTAGAAGAAGATCAGGTAATTTTGGGCTGCCTGGGTGCAGCGTTTTCTATTGCTTTATTTGCTTAAATAGAAACGACGGGAACTGGAATACATGCCGCAATTAGCTGTGCTCGTGCTAGCCCACGATCCACATAATCAGGCCTCTACTTCCTAACTAGTGTGCGAAATGTAAGGCAGAGGAGCACACCGCTCATGCCACTACCTAACTGACCGCGTCCAAAGTGGAACGGGTCTTATGTGAGGATAAACATGCAGGGATAGCTGGGTTATGACTAACACTCCCCCCCCTAAGCCTGATGCCCTGCATTGATCACCTTGATGCCGAGACGCTCCTTCATCTGTATGAACTTGGTTCTCCCGAGTGCCTTGGTGAGTATATCTGCCAGCTGCTCATCAGTGCCAATGTGATCGACATCGACTTGCCCTGCCTCAATGCAGCCCCGAATGAAATGGAATTTCACGTCGATATGCTTGCTCCTATCATGGTGCACCGGATTTTTGCATAAAGCTATTGCCGACTTGTTATCCACCAGTAGGCTAAACTTCGCCGGTGTCCGTCCAGTGAGCTCTCCCAAAAGGCGACTCAACCAAACACCTTGACATGCAGCTGCCGCCGCCGCGATGTACTCTGCCTCGCATGATGATTGAGCGATAACTCTCTGCTTCTGTGAGCACCAGCTGACAATGTTTTTGTCGAGGAAGAACACCACACCAGAGGTGCTTTTCCGATCATCCAAGTCGCCGGCATGATCACTGTCACTGTAACCGATTAAGACAGGAACTCCCTTGCCGCGCTTGTAACAGCAGCCATTCCCCAATGTGCCTTTCACATATCTTAGGATTTGCTTCACCAGCGCCCAATGATTTGAGCTTGGCTTCTCCATGTACCGACTAGCGATCCCGACTGCGTATGCTAGGTCCGGCCGAGTGTTAACGAGGTACCGCAGGCTCCCTATCATGCTGCGGTACATGGATGCATCCACCGCAGCTCCATCATCTTCCTTGCG
Organism: Alisma plantago-aquatica; assembly: GCA_963693085.1. Lineage (NCBI taxonomy): Eukaryota > Viridiplantae > Streptophyta > Magnoliopsida > Alismatales > Alismataceae > Alisma > Alisma plantago-aquatica. The sequence goes on along the minus strand of OY856409.1, from coordinate 1,130,005,717 downwards.
AAGTTTGAGCCTATTTTCCATAGGAGTGTGACAGGGATTGCATTCACTCATGCCCGCAGCCTCCAAAATCTTCACCGCATAGCTCCTTTGGCACAACGTGATGACGCTGTGCTCCTGACTGACTTCGATCCCCAGATAGTAAGCCAAGAGACCGAGATCGCTCATTTTGAACAGATTTTTCATCTGCTCCTTGAATTCGACAATGTCGTTGACGTTGGTGCCGGTGATGACGAGATCATCTACATAGACGCCCACGATCAGGTAGGAGTCTGCAGCTCCCCGCCTGTACGCCGCGTGCTCCAGAGGACTTCGCGTGAACCCGAGTGAGCCAAGTGAAGCATCCAGCTTCGCATACCATGCTCGGGGAGCCTGACGCAGCCCATAAAGGGCCTTCCGCAGCTTTAGTACAGTGCTATCCTTGCCGGCGGTGGCATACCCCGGCGGCTGGCTGACATAAACCTCCTCTTCCAGATCTCCGTTCAAGAACGCGGATTTAACATCCATATGGTGTACCTGCCAACCGGAGTGTGCCGCTAGTGCAAGAAGGAGTCGAACTGTCTCCATTCTAGCTACCGGCGCGAAGACCTCCTCGAAGTCGACACCTTGCCGCTGTGCATATCCCTTGGCCACCAATCTCGCCTTGTGTTTGATGACATTGCCATCCGGGTCTTTCTTAACCTTAAAGACCCACTTCAAACCGATAGCACGGTGGCCGGCGGGAAGCGTTGCAACCTCCCATGTACTGTTGTCAAGTATTGACTCCATCTCGTCGTCCATTGCCTTCTTCCACGCCTTATCACCTAGAGCTGCTTGGATGCTATTTGGTTCTTCTGCGGTGAGAAGGGAATACTCTACTTCCGCCTCCTCGGTGTCGTGGTACAGCTCGTCAAGACGCCGGTAACGATGGCGTACTGCTGAGTTGGTGTCCAGGTTTTCGTCGTGACTTGGCGGCGTCGCCATGTTGATGCTTGCAGCCACCGGCTTGGCTGGGGTGCATGGAGAGTCCGGAGTAGGTGCCGACATTGACTGTCGTGGCGTAACCGGTGAGCGCGGTGAATGCTCCGTGCATGGCATGTCTGGAACGACACCGCGGCCAACATCACACACCATACTTCCATGTTCTGTGTTGTAAACAACAGAGAATGTTGGTGACGTCCCTCCGCCGCTGTCGCTCTCCGTTGCCGCCCAATTCCAAGCCCGATTTTCTTCAAACACCACGTCACGAGTCACATGCAGCTTCTTGGTTGTCGGGTCGAAGACACGGTAGCACTTGCCGCCACCCTCGTAGCCTATGAGTACCATTGGAGTCGACCTGTCTGCAAGCTTGGTGATGTCGGGGCCTGTCTTCTTCACATGAGCGACGCACCCAAACACCCGAAGGTGTTCAATGTTTGGCTTGCGATTGTACCATGCCTCATGCGCCGTGATGCCGTCCAAGCTCCTCGTCGGCGCGCGATTGAGTAAATACACCGCCGTCTTCACCGCCTCACCCCAGAACGTGAGTGGCATGGACATCGACTTGAGCATGCAACGTGCCATTTCTACCACCGTTTGATTCCTCCGCTCTACAACCCCGTTCTGTTGAGGAGAGTACGGTGCGGTGGTGTAATGCTTGATTCCGAGCTTGGTGCAGTGCTCTGTGAATTCACTGGAGTTGAACTCGCCGCCACGATCAGTTCTGAAAGCACGGAGCTTGCACCTCCCTTCGGTTTCGGCTGCCGCCTGGACCTTCTTGAAACGCTCGAATGCTTGATCTTTCGTCTTCAACACCTCCAACCACATGAAGCGGCTATAATCATCCACGACTAAGAGAAAGTACTTGTTACCTCCCACAGTCGCCGGTGTGATTGGACCACAGAGATCCGTGTGGACAAGGTCGAGGGCGTGCTCTGCTCGGAACGACGAGGCCCTTGGAAATGGAAGGCGGTGTTGCTTCCCGATAGCACAGCCGTCACAATATTCGTCGACGCGATCTATCTTGGGGATGCCTCTCACCATGTCTTTGCTAGACATGGCGCGGAGAGCTCGAAAATGAAGATGCCCGAGTCGTGCGTGCCACCTCCATGCCAGGTCACGAGTCTTTGTCAACAGGCACCTAGGTACCGCAAGATCAAGATGAAGAGTATACAACCGGTTTCTAGTGCGAGGGACCCGAGCCAAAAGCTTCCGCTCGGGGTCGAGAACAGTGAGCACGCCGTCTTCGATTCCAATCTTGCAGCCTCCTTCGTCTAGCTGTCCTAGTGAAATAATATTGCTGCGGAGGCTTGGAATGAAATACACCTCGGACAGTACTCTCTGGTTGCCGGCTGCGCTAGTGAAAAGGATGGAGCCTTTTCCACGGATGTTGACGGCCGAATCGTCGCCGAATTTCACAGTTCCTTGCACTGTATCGTCCATGGTGGTGAATGCCTCCCTTGTGCCGGTCATATGGCTGCTGGCGCCTGTATCCATATACCATACACCGTCTGCGAGCTCATCTGGGAACACCTTCCGCTCATTGAGAAAAACAGTTTGCGGTGCCAAACGGTCAGCCACCACGAGTGTGCTCTCCCTCACCATGAGCAAAGCAGGTTCTTCATTCTCCTCGCCCCGTGCCAAGTTTGCACGTTGTCTTTCTTCCTCGTCTCGCTTCTTTTTCCTGCACTCTTTCTTCCAGTGACCCTCAATGTTACAGTACCTGCATCGGCCCTTCTTCTTCTTATCTCGCCAGTTTCCCGACGATGATTTGTCCATCTCCTGCGGCTTGGACTTGGTCGGTGCCTTGCCCTTGCTGGTGCTGCTCCCTGAGCCTATAGCTCCACCGCGGTCACGACCTTTCTGACGAGCAGCCCACTCCTCTTCAGTAAGGAGGAGTCGCCCGCCTGATGTTGGAGTGTCGTCTGCCTCCAAGTCATCTTCCACGGCCACCAAACGCCCGCACAACTCCTCGATGGTCATCACCTTCAGATCACATAATGATTGAATAGCCATGGCCATCGGTTTGTATCGCTTCGGCACTGCCCGCAAGAATTTTTGGACGGCCTTGTGCTCCGTTACCGGATCACCGAGCAGGTCTAGATCATTTACTATCGCGGTTAGGCGCAATGCAAATTCTTCTATAGACTCACCGTCTTTGAATTTGAGGTCGTCGAATTCACGACGCCGCAGTTGCGCTCTCGCCTCCTGGACGCGCTCGTCGCCTACGCGGAGCCGCTTGATTGTATCCCAGGCCAATTTGGCTGTGTCCTTCACCGCCAATGTACGCAGCATCTCCGGCGGTACTCCTTTCAGGATTGCTGAGAGCGCCCGCCGATCCTCCCGGAAATCTTCTGTGCCGTGCTCGACGGCGTCCCACAAGCCGGCGGCTTGTAATTGGACCCTGGTGACAAGGGCCCAATCAGAGTAGTTTGCCCGCGTCAGCTGCATCCACTGCCCGCCGCCGCCTACATCTCGCTCAATGACGCGCTCCACCACTTGCAGCTCACCTCCACCTCCTGGACTTGCTTCGCCCTTGGTTTCTCCTTTCTTCGACATAACTCACACGGATCGGACACCGCAGTCAAGAGACGGATCGAACACCAAAGCTCTTGATACCAAATGTTGTTGTCAAAGATCTGAAACACAATGGACGTACTCACCAGCAAGGTAGAAGAAGATCAGGTAATTTTGGGCTGCCTGGGTGCAGCGTTTTCTATTGCTTTATTTGCTTAAATAGAAACGACGGGAACTGGAATACATGCCGCAATTAGCTGTGCTCGTGCTAGCCCACGATCCACATAATCAGGCCTCTACTTCCTAACTAGTGTGCGAAATGTAAGGCAGAGGAGCACACCGCTCATGCCACTACCTAACTGACCGCGTCCAAAGTGGAACGGGTCTTATGTGAGGATAAACATGCAGGGATAGCTGGGTTATGACTAACACTCCCCCCCCTAAGCCTGATGCCCTGCATTGATCACCTTGATGCCGAGACGCTCCTTCATCTGTATGAACTTGGTTCTCCCGAGTGCCTTGGTGAGTATATCTGCCAGCTGCTCATCAGTGCCAATGTGATCGACATCGACTTGCCCTGCCTCAATGCAGCCCCGAATGAAATGGAATTTCACGTCGATATGCTTGCTCCTATCATGGTGCACCGGATTTTTGCATAAAGCTATTGCCGACTTGTTATCCACCAGTAGGCTAAACTTCGCCGGTGTCCGTCCAGTGAGCTCTCCCAAAAGGCGACTCAACCAAACACCTTGACATGCAGCTGCCGCCGCCGCGATGTACTCTGCCTCGCATGATGATTGAGCGATAACTCTCTGCTTCTGTGAGCACCAGCTGACAATGTTTTTGTCGAGGAAGAACACCACACCAGAGGTGCTTTTCCGATCATCCAAGTCGCCGGCATGATCACTGTCACTGTAACCGATTAAGACAGGAACTCCCTTGCCGCGCTTGTAACAGCAGCCATTCCCCAATGTGCCTTTCACATATCTTAGGATTTGCTTCACCAGCGCCCAATGATTTGAGCTTGGCTTCTCCATGTACCGACTAGCGATCCCGACTGCGTATGCTAGGTCCGGCCGAGTGTTAACGAGGTACCGCAGGCTCCCTATCATGCTGCGGTACATGGATGCATCCACCGCAGCTCCATCATCTTCCTTGCGAAGTTTGAGCCTATTTTCCATAGGAGTGTGACAGGGATTGCATTCACTCATGCCCGCAGCCTCCAAAATCTTCACCGCATAGCTCCTTTGGCACAACGTGATGACGCTGTGCTCCTGACTGACTTCGATCCCCAGATAGTAAGCCAAGAGACCGAGATCGCTCATTTTGAACAGATTTTTCATCTGCTCCTTGAATTCGACAATGTCGTTGACGTTGGTGCCGGTGATGACGAGATCATCTACATAGACGCCCACGATCAGGTAGGAGTCTGCAGCTCCCCGCCTGTACGCCGCGTGCTCCAGAGGACTTCGCGTGAACCCGAGTGAGCCAAGTGAAGCATCCAGCTTCGCATACCATGCTCGGGGAGCCTGACGCAGCCCATAAAGGGCCTTCCGCAGCTTTAGTACAGTGCTATCCTTGCCGGCGGTGGCATACCCCGGCGGCTGGCTGACATAAACCTCCTCTTCCAGATCTCCGTTCAAGAACGCGGATTTAACATCCATATGGTGTACCTGCCAACCGGAGTGTGCCGCTAGTGCAAGAAGGAGTCGAACTGTCTCCATTCTAGCTACCGGCGCGAAGACCTCCTCGAAGTCGACACCTTGCCGCTGTGCATATCCCTTGGCCACCAATCTCGCCTTGTGTTTGATGACATTGCCATCCGGGTCTTTCTTAACCTTAAAGACCCACTTCAAACCGATAGCACGGTGGCCGGCGGGAAGCGTTGCAACCTCCCATGTACTGTTGTCAAGTATTGACTCCATCTCGTCGTCCATTGCCTTCTTCCACGCCTTATCACCTAGAGCTGCTTGGATGCTATTTGGTTCTTCTGCGGTGAGAAGGGAATACTCTACTTCCGCCTCCTCGGTGTCGTGGTACAGCTCGTCAAGACGCCGGTAACGATGGCGTACTGCTGAGTTGGTGTCCAGGTTTTCGTCGTGACTTGGCGGCGTCGCCATGTTGATGCTTGCAGCCACCGGCTTGGCTGGGGTGCATGGAGAGTCCGGAGTAGGTGCCGACATTGACTGTCGTGGCGTAACCGGTGAGCGCGGTGAATGCTCCGTGCATGGCATGTCTGGAACGACACCGCGGCCAACATCACACACCATACTTCCATGTTCTGTGTTGTAAACAACAGAGAATGTTGGTGACGTCCCTCCGCCGCTGTCGCTCTCCGTTGCCGCCCAATTCCAAGCCCGATTTTCTTCAAACACCACGTCACGAGTCACATGCAGCTTCTTGGTTGTCGGGTCGAAGACACGGTAGCACTTGCCGCCACCCTCGTAGCCTATGAGTACCATTGGAGTCGACCTGTCTGCAAGCTTGGTGATGTCGGGGCCTGTCTTCTTCACATGAGCGACGCACCCAAACACCCGAAGGTGTTCAATGTTTGGCTTGCGATTGTACCATGCCTCATGCGCCGTGATGCCGTCCAAGCTCCTCGTCGGCGCGCGATTGAGTAAATACACCGCCGTCTTCACCGCCTCACCCCAGAACGTGAGTGGCATGGACATCGACTTGAGCATGCAACGTGCCATTTCTACCACCGTTTGATTCCTCCGCTCTACAACCCCGTTCTGTTGAGGAGAGTACGGTGCGGTGGTGTAATGCTTGATTCCGAGCTTGGTGCAGTGCTCTGTGAATTCACTGGAGTTGAACTCGCCGCCACGATCAGTTCTGAAAGCACGGAGCTTGCACCTCCCTTCGGTTTCGGCTGCCGCCTGGACCTTCTTGAAACGCTCGAATGCTTGATCTTTCGTCTTCAACACCTCCAACCACATGAAGCGGCTATAATCATCCACGACTAAGAGAAAGTACTTGTTACCTCCCACAGTCGCCGGTGTGATTGGACCACAGAGATCCGTGTGGACAAGGTCGAGGGCGTGCTCTGCTCGGAACGACGAGGCCCTTGGAAATGGAAGGCGGTGTTGCTTCCCGATAGCACAGCCGTCACAATATTCGTCGACGCGATCTATCTTGGGGATGCCTCTCACCATGTCTTTGCTAGACATGGCGCGGAGAGCTCGAAAATGAAGATGCCCGAGTCGTGCGTGCCACCTCCATGCCAGGTCACGAGTCTTTGTCAACAGGCACCTAGGTACCGCAAGATCAAGATGAAGAGTATACAACCGGTTTCTAGTGCGAGGGACCCGAGCCAAAAGCTTCCGCTCGGGGTCGAGAACAGTGAGCACGCCGTCTTCGATTCCAATCTTGCAGCCTCCTTCGTCTAGCTGTCCTAGTGAAATAATATTGCTGCGGAGGCTTGGAATGAAATACACCTCGGACAGTACTCTCTGGTTGCCGGCTGCGCTAGTGAAAAGGATGGAGCCTTTTCCACGGATGTTGACGGCCGAATCGTCGCCGAATTTCACAGTTCCTTGCACTGTATCGTCCATGGTGGTGAATGCCTCCCTTGTGCCGGTCATATGGCTGCTGGCGCCTGTATCCATATACCATACACCGTCTGCGAGCTCATCTGGGAACACCTTCCGCTCATTGAGAAAAACAGTTTGCGGTGCCAAACGGTCAGCCACCACGAGTGTGCTCTCCCTCACCATGAGCAAAGCAGGTTCTTCATTCTCCTCGCCCCGTGCCAAGTTTGCACGTTGTCTTTCTTCCTCGTCTCGCTTCTTTTTCCTGCACTCTTTCTTCCAGTGACCCTCAATGTTACAGTACCTGCATCGGCCCTTCTTCTTCTTATCTCGCCAGTTTCCCGACGATGATTTGTCCATCTCCTGCGGCTTGGACTTGGTCGGTGCCTTGCCCTTGCTGGTGCTGCTCCCTGAGCCTATAGCTCCACCGCGGTCACGACCTTTCTGACGAGCAGCCCACTCCTCTTCAGTAAGGAGGAGTCGCCCGCCTGATGTTGGAGTGTCGTCTGCCTCCAAGTCATCTTCCACGGCCACCAAACGCCCGCACAACTCCTCGATGGTCATCACCTTCAGATCACATAATGATTGAATAGCCATGGCCATCGGTTTGTATCGCTTCGGCACTGCCCGCAAGAATTTTTGGACGGCCTTGTGCTCCGTTACCGGATCACCGAGCAGGTCTAGATCATTTACTATCGCGGTTAGGCGCAATGCAAATTCTTCTATAGACTCACCGTCTTTGAATTTGAGGTCGTCGAATTCACGACGCCGCAGTTGCGCTCTCGCCTCCTGGACGCGCTCGTCGCCTACGCGGAGCCGCTTGATTGTATCCCAGGCCAATTTGGCTGTGTCCTTCACCGCCAATGTACGCAGCATCTCCGGCGGTACTCCTTTCAGGATTGCTGAGAGCGCCCGCCGATCCTCCCGGAAATCTTCTGTGCCGTGCTCGACGGCGTCCCACAAGCCGGCGGCTTGTAATTGGACCCTGGTGACAAGGGCCCAATCAGAGTAGTTTGCCCGCGTCAGCTGCATCCACTGCCCGCCGCCGCCTACATCTCGCTCAATGACGCGCTCCACCACTTGCAGCTCACCTCCACCTCCTGGACTTGCTTCGCCCTTGGTTTCTCCTTTCTTCGACATAACTCACACGGATCGGACACCGCAGTCAAGAGACGGATCGAACACCAAAGCTCTTGATACCAAATGTTGTTGTCAAAGATCTGAAACACAATGGACGTACTCACCAGCAAGGTAGAAGAAGATCAGGTAATTTTGGGCTGCCTGGGTGCAGCGTTTTCTATTGCTTTATTTGCTTAAATAGAAACGACGGGAACTGGAATACATGCCGCAATTAGCTGTGCTCGTGCTAGCCCACGATCCACATAATCAGGCCTCTACTTCCTAACTAGTGTGCGAAATGTAAGGCAGAGGAGCACACCGCTCATGCCACTACCTAACTGACCGCGTCCAAAGTGGAACGGGTCTTATGTGAGGATAAACATGCAGGGATAGCTGGGTTATGACTAACACTCCCCCCCCTAAGCCTGATGCCCTGCATTGATCACCTTGATGCCGAGACGCTCCTTCATCTGTATGAACTTGGTTCTCCCGAGTGCCTTGGTGAGTATATCTGCCAGCTGCTCATCAGTGCCAATGTGATCGACATCGACTTGCCCTGCCTCAATGCAGCCCCGAATGAAATGGAATTTCACGTCGATATGCTTGCTCCTATCATGGTGCACCGGATTTTTGCATAAAGCTATTGCCGACTTGTTATCCACCAGTAGGCTAAACTTCGCCGGTGTCCGTCCAGTGAGCTCTCCCAAAAGGCGACTCAACCAAACACCTTGACATGCAGCTGCCGCCGCCGCGATGTACTCTGCCTCGCATGATGATTGAGCGATAACTCTCTGCTTCTGTGAGCACCAGCTGACAATGTTTTTGTCGAGGAAGAACACCACACCAGAGGTGCTTTTCCGATCATCCAAGTCGCCGGCATGATCACTGTCACTGTAACCGATTAAGACAGGAACTCCCTTGCCGCGCTTGTAACAGCAGCCATTCCCCAATGTGCCTTTCACATATCTTAGGATTTGCTTCACCAGCGCCCAATGATTTGAGCTTGGCTTCTCCATGTACCGACTAGCGATCCCGACTGCGTATGCTAGGTCCGGCCGAGTGTTAACGAGGTACCGCAGGCTCCCTATCATGCTGCGGTACATGGATGCATCCACCGCAGCTCCATCATCTTCCTTGCGAAGTTTGAGCCTATTTTCCATAGGAGTGTGACAGGGATTGCATTCACTCATGCCCGCAGCCTCCAAAATCTTCACCGCATAGCTCCTTTGGCACAACGTGATGACGCTGTGCTCCTGACTGACTTCGATCCCCAGATAGTAAGCCAAGAGACCGAGATCGCTCATTTTGAACAGATTTTTCATCTGCTCCTTGAATTCGACAATGTCGTTGACGTTGGTGCCGGTGATGACGAGATCATCTACATAGACGCCCACGATCAGGTAGGAGTCTGCAGCTCCCCGCCTGTACGCCGCGTGCTCCAGAGGACTTCGCGTGAACCCGAGTGAGCCAAGTGAAGCATCCAGCTTCGCATACCATGCTCGGGGAGCCTGACGCAGCCCATAAAGGGCCTTCCGCAGCTTTAGTACAGTGCTATCCTTGCCGGCGGTGGCATACCCCGGCGGCTGGCTGACATAAACCTCCTCTTCCAGATCTCCGTTCAAGAACGCGGATTTAACATCCATATGGTGTACCTGCCAACCGGAGTGTGCCGCTAGTGCAAGAAGGAGTCGAACTGTCTCCATTCTAGCTACCGGCGCGAAGACCTCCTCGAAGTCGACACCTTGCCGCTGTGCATATCCCTTGGCCACCAATCTCGCCTTGTGTTTGATGACATTGCCATCCGGGTCTTTCTTAACCTTAAAGACCCACTTCAAACCGATAGCACGGTGGCCGGCGGGAAGCGTTGCAACCTCCCATGTACTGTTGTCAAGTATTGACTCCATCTCGTCGTCCATTGCCTTCTTCCACGCCTTATCACCTAGAGCTGCTTGGATGCTATTTGGTTCTTCTGCGGTGAGAAGGGAATACTCTACTTCCGCCTCCTCGGTGTCGTGGTACAGCTCGTCAAGACGCCGGTAACGATGGCGTACTGCTGAGTTGGTGTCCAGGTTTTCGTCGTGACTTGGCGGCGTCGCCATGTTGATGCTTGCAGCCACCGGCTTGGCTGGGGTGCATGGAGAGTCCGGAGTAGGTGCCGACATTGACTGTCGTGGCGTAACCGGTGAGCGCGGTGAATGCTCCGTGCATGGCATGTCTGGAACGACACCGCGGCCAACATCACACACCATACTTCCATGTTCTGTGTTGTAAACAACAGAGAATGTTGGTGACGTCCCTCCGCCGCTGTCGCTCTCCGTTGCCGCCCAATTCCAAGCCCGATTTTCTTCAAACACCACGTCACGAGTCACATGCAGCTTCTTGGTTGTCGGGTCGAAGACACGGTAGCACTTGCCGCCACCCTCGTAGCCTATGAGTACCATTGGAGTCGACCTGTCTGCAAGCTTGGTGATGTCGGGGCCTGTCTTCTTCACATGAGCGACGCACCCAAACACCCGAAGGTGTTCAATGTTTGGCTTGCGATTGTACCATGCCTCATGCGCCGTGATGCCGTCCAAGCTCCTCGTCGGCGCGCGATTGAGTAAATACACCGCCGTCTTCACCGCCTCACCCCAGAACGTGAGTGGCATGGACATCGACTTGAGCATGCAACGTGCCATTTCTACCACCGTTTGATTCCTCCGCTCTACAACCCCGTTCTGTTGAGGAGAGTACGGTGCGGTGGTGTAATGCTTGATTCCGAGCTTGGTGCAGTGCTCTGTGAATTCACTGGAGTTGAACTCGCCGCCACGATCAGTTCTGAAAGCACGGAGCTTGCACCTCCCTTCGGTTTCGGCTGCCGCCTGGACCTTCTTGAAACGCTCGAATGCTTGATCTTTCGTCTTCAACACCTCCAACCACATGAAGCGGCTATAATCATCCACGACTAAGAGAAAGTACTTGTTACCTCCCACAGTCGCCGGTGTGATTGGACCACAGAGATCCGTGTGGACAAGGTCGAGGGCGTGCTCTGCTCGGAACGACGAGGCCCTTGGAAATGGAAGGCGGTGTTGCTTCCCGATAGCACAGCCGTCACAATATTCGTCGACGCGATCTATCTTGGGGATGCCTCTCACCATGTCTTTGCTAGACATGGCGCGGAGAGCTCGAAAATGAAGATGCCCGAGTCGTGCGTGCCACCTCCATGCCAGGTCACGAGTCTTTGTCAACAGGCACCTAGGTACCGCAAGATCAAGATGAAGAGTATACAACCGGTTTCTAGTGCGAGGGACCCGAGCCAAAAGCTTCCGCTCGGGGTCGAGAACAGTGAGCACGCCGTCTTCGATTCCAATCTTGCAGCCTCCTTCGTCTAGCTGTCCTAGTGAAATAATATTGCTGCGGAGGCTTGGAATGAAATACACCTCGGACAGTACTCTCTGGTTGCCGGCTGCGCTAGTGAAAAGGATGGAGCCTTTTCCACGGATGTTGACGGCCGAATCGTCGCCGAATTTCACAGTTCCTTGCACTGTATCGTCCATGGTGGTGAATGCCTCCCTTGTGCCGGTCATATGGCTGCTGGCGCCTGTATCCATATACCATACACCGTCTGCGAGCTCATCTGGGAACACCTTCCGCTCATTGAGAAAAACAGTTTGCGGTGCCAAACGGTCAGCCACCACGAGTGTGCTCTCCCTCACCATGAGCAAAGCAGGTTCTTCATTCTCCTCGCCCCGTGCCAAGTTTGCACGTTGTCTTTCTTCCTCGTCTCGCTTCTTTTTCCTGCACTCTTTCTTCCAGTGACCCTCAATGTTACAGTACCTGCATCGGCCCTTCTTCTTCTTATCTCGCCAGTTTCCCGACGATGATTTGTCCATCTCCTGCGGCTTGGACTTGGTCGGTGCCTTGCCCTTGCTGGTGCTGCTCCCTGAGCCTATAGCTCCACCGCGGTCACGACCTTTCTGACGAGCAGCCCACTCCTCTTCAGTAAGGAGGAGTCGCCCGCCTGATGTTGGAGTGTCGTCTGCCTCCAAGTCATCTTCCACGGCCACCAAACGCCCGCACAACTCCTCGATGGTCATCACCTTCAGATCACATAATGATTGAATAGCCATGGCCATCGGTTTGTATCGCTTCGGCACTGCCCGCAAGAATTTTTGGACGGCCTTGTGCTCCGTTACCGGATCACCGAGCAGGTCTAGATCATTTACTATCGCGGTTAGGCGCAATGCAAATTCTTCTATAGACTCACCGTCTTTGAATTTGAGGTCGTCGAATTCACGACGCCGCAGTTGCGCTCTCGCCTCCTGGACGCGCTCGTCGCCTACGCGGAGCCGCTTGATTGTATCCCAGGCCAATTTGGCTGTGTCCTTCACCGCCAATGTACGCAGCATCTCCGGCGGTACTCCTTTCAGGATTGCTGAGAGCGCCCGCCGATCCTCCCGGAAATCTTCTGTGCCGTGCTCGACGGCGTCCCACAAGCCGGCGGCTTGTAATTGGACCCTGGTGACAAGGGCCCAATCAGAGTAGTTTGCCCGCGTCAGCTGCATCCACTGCCCGCCGCCGCCTACATCTCGCTCAATGACGCGCTCCACCACTTGCAGCTCACCTCCACCTCCTGGACTTGCTTCGCCCTTGGTTTCTCCTTTCTTCGACATAACTCACACGGATCGGACACCGCAGTCAAGAGACGGATCGAACACCAAAGCTCTTGATACCAAATGTTGTTGTCAAAGATCTGAAACACAATGGACGTACTCACCAGCAAGGTAGAAGAAGATCAGGTAATTTTGGGCTGCCTGGGTGCAGCGTTTTCTATTGCTTTATTTGCTTAAATAGAAACGACGGGAACTGGAATACATGCCGCAATTAGCTGTGCTCGTGCTAGCCCACGATCCACATAATCAGGCCTCTACTTCCTAACTAGTGTGCGAAATGTAAGGCAGAGGAGCACACCGCTCATGCCACTACCTAACTGACCGCGTCCAAAGTGGAACGGGTCTTATGTGAGGATAAACATGCAGGGATAGCTGGGTTATGACTAACAGGGATCGTGTATGCATTCGTCGGTGGCCTTGGCGGGATCGCAGGGGGTTGGATCGCTCGTCGGGGTAGGCCGGGGGAGAGAAGGGTAAAAGGGGGATTGGGGCCGTGCTGTCCTTTGGCGATGGCCCTGCATTGTTCAGCTGTGATGTCTCTTTGGGGCCGGATTGGGGCCGTCGAGTACCATTGTTCAGGTGCTGCAGCATCGGCGTTATGACACTCGGGCCTCTTGGAGCGCAACAGCATCGGCGTTATGACACTCGCATCCTCTGTTAAAACGTCGCCGACAGCCTACCCGTCGTCGGCGTTGGAGGTGCAAGGCCGTGATTGACCAAGAGGACCGCCAACGGTCCATTATGGCGCTCCTCACTAGGCGACGTGCTCTCCCACTTTCTGGGTTTGTTTGGGAATCGTCCACCGCCGGAGTAGCGCGCCGTTAATGCCAAAGTCATTCTTACTTATCGCCTCCTCTGCGTCCCCATGCGGAGGCTTACCTTAAAATGAAAATTATTGTATTCCAAAATATTGGTACTCTAGTATTTTGGGTACAGTACTCGTACTTTTGAGGCACATTATTCCCGTCTTAGGGTCTTAGGGATAGTGTTTTGAGATATATTAGCGGCGTTTTGAGTTAAATACTTCATATTTTGAGGGAAATTACTCGTGTTTTGGGATACAATATACCACCAAGTGAATATTAGTATTATATCATGAGAGTTAGAGTAATGTACCCAAAATATTGATATTATCCTTGGGTACATAAATAACAGAGGTGCAATACTTGTGTTTAGGGACACATCAAACTCATTTTGATGATGTAACACAAACATTTAATTGTTGATGTACTATACCAAAACACCGATACTGTACTCCAAAAAATATGACATCGTACCCCAAAACACACGTACTAGTATTAATTTTTTTTAATCTAAAGTGTGTTAACATTAGTTTTATTGGAAATCATTTTATTGTAACGAATCTAATTCTTTTTATGTCATCAAAAAATTTGTTATGAATTGATAGTTATGATGAATATTATACCCTAAAATATGGGATATAACCCAATACACATACTGTATTTTTCTCATATTATTTTTCCTCTAAAGTGGGTTAACACTAGTTTTGTTAGAAAACATTTTTTTTAAATTCTAATACTTTTTATTTCAATAAAGAATTCATCACAAAGTTAAAGTTATAAGGAAATAATTTTCTCATTCTTCTATTTCCCTTCTTCCCTTCTATTTAAAATAAAAGAATATTGTGGCCCAAGTTGAACTAGGCAACCGGGTAGGTGACAAAAATGTTAAGACTTGACCACCCGACATCCTTCTAGACACATGCAACCACGGATCAACCCCTAACCACATGGCGTCTTTCTAAGTGGCGAAACCAAAAAATTACACGAAGGGGCATTGAAATCATATATGTGTACATTTTAGTACACGGGTGGGGGGGCTGAGTTACAAAAAATGCCATCATTGAGAACGCCACATCATCTAGGAAACCATCCACACACCACTCCATGTAGTCACTTTCTTTGTAAACCAGTATGCAGACAACATATTTATTTATATGCTAAGATATATCTAGCACTTAAAAGACATATGTATTTTTTTTGGGGGCAGCCTACCCCCTAGCTACACCCCTGGTCTTTCTACTCATCGACAACCATGCTTGTACACCAGCCTGACAACACGACTTCCAACTACTTCTACACATGGCAACCATGCGTATGCGTCTAACCAGACGACGCCCTTCTACAAACAGGTAATGTGCCTTTTACATACAAGTAACATGCCTGACCACATGATGTCCTTCTTCACAGAGGAAATGTGCCTAACCATGTGGCTTCCTTCTATACAAATGCAATGCGCCTAACTACATGATGTCCTTCTACACACATGCAACATGGCTGACCACACAACGCCATTTTACACACTCACACATACAATGTGTCTGACCACACGACGTCCTTCTATCCAAAGACAACCACACTTATGTGCCTTACCACACAACGTCCGTCTACATACATTGAACCCTAACTTGGACATGAAAAATGCCAACGATAATGATGATGCTATATAGACGGTGATTAGTTGTTATCAATTAGGTGAATATAAGTGATCTAGATGGTCAATTGTTTTTTTTGTCGGCCGAAACTCCCGTTACTTTTATTTTCATTTTTTGTATAGTAACTGTACATAACATGTTGATTCCCAAACAAGAATCAACTAAAAAAAACTATCTATACAACTAACAAACACTTTAAACCCCCGACAGAGAAACAAGAGAACACAATCTCATACTGCCCTAACCAAGAATCTTCAACAAATCCTCCAAAAAAGATGGAAAAGAAGCACTATACCCAACACATCAGCCAAGAAAAGGGCCAAAAAAACTAGTAGCACCATCTCCAAAAGAACCAGAACACAACATCAACAAACATCCCATCCACCATCAGAGAAGGAAAAAAACTCCATATCGAAGAACAATCAGAACTCCCACAACCATCACCAAACATACCACCAAGCGCAAGCCCTAAACTACAAACATCACAGAATAAACCACACGCTTCCAGCAGCCAAAAACAACCTTCACCAAAAGAGAGAGGGGACCAGATGACCCACCCATCAGCACCAACAGCAACAACAAATAAAGCTACTAGAAAAAGAAGAGCTTGCCTCCTTGAAAAACGATACTCCATCATCCTCGTAACAAAAAGAAACCAGCAGATCTTGAAAAGGATAGCACTGCCTCAAACCCAACTGAACCATCAAGGAATCCAACAAGGAATCCTTAAAGCAAACATCAGACCAACGTCTAACACAGAAAAAAGCAGCCATCTACATGACAGGAAGACCAACTTCAAGAAAAAGCCAGCAGCAATGAAGGCACCAAAGAGCATCTGCAGCAGCAACAACAAAGCCAAAAAACTATCTTCAACGTAACCCCATATTCAACAACTGATCAAAGCAAAGCAAGAGAAAAGGGTACTCCTCCCAACCCATGGAACAACCAAAAGCGACTCAAGCATCAGGAACTTCATAACAGAAGGAGCCTTCCAAAGCACCAGCCTATTGTGCACTATGGAGAACTCTGCCACTCCCGAAGGATAAGCTCACCCATCCATAGGCACCAACCAAGAACAGAAACCCCAAGAACAGCAGCTGCAAAGCATCTACAGCAGAAGAGAAGCTAACCACCGAGACAAAGAACCATCCACTAACCCTCTAAAACAACTCTACAGCCAACCAAAACCATAGCGAGCTCTGCCACTCCCGAGGGATGAGCTCAACACTACAAGGCAAAACAACCAAGAAAGAAACCCACAGGACCACAACTACCAGCTGCAACACAGCAAAGCTTCCTACATCCAACCACCCAAACAGCAACAAAGGGAAAGGGGTCAACCAAACAACACCAAACGAACAGAGCACAAAGAGAAACACACACTCTGCTGAAACACACGAGGGGGTTCTCAACAGAGCTCAAAATAGGAAAGCATATGTACAGAAACACTAGGGATGATGCTGGTACTCAGTATAATCTCTGTAGATTAACTTCCACACATCATTCCAATTTCTTTCTCTTTCTTTGTGAACTCGAATATTCCTTTCCACCAAAGATAGTAGAGAGAACATAAGACCAAAAATCTGACATTGTTGCACTGAAATTTAGTCACCTCAGTCCAAGATTTCACATCAACTGAGACATTCGGCTCCAACCCAATAAGGTTCCAAATCTGCCTAGAGAAAGGACAGAGAAAGCATATATGTGTAGTATCTTCACAATCACACTTACACATGAAACACATAGAGGGAGTAAGAATGCCCCTTCTCCTTGCATAATCCGAAGTAGGGAGTTTGTTATGAGCTGCTTTCCACGCGTGGACCTTGAATCTATTCGGGGCTTTAGAATTCCAAATCCACTTAAAGACATCAGATTCACATCTCTTCTCTCTAATAGAATTCCAAATATTCTTCAACTTAGGGCGATCCCTATTGCAAAAGAGAATAACATCTTCCTTATTCAGAGAACACAGATACTTCTCAAGGAAATCAATAAGCTTCTTGTTGTTTCTAGAAGAGGGAATAGTCCATTGTCCATCAGAAATAACAGAACTAGCATAACAATCAACAGGTAAACCAAGCTTAAGAACTGCATCAGCACCAATACAATCTTTCAACAAACGATAATTTGGGACCCAAGGATCAACCCAAAGTTTAATACTCTTACCATTCCCAATAATGTAGGAGACATGTTTGGTCATGGTATCCCTGCCATTAAGAATCTTCAAGAAATTCCACGACATATTAGTACTTGTAGGAATGACCCAGAAGGAAGACTTGAATAAATATTTCTCATTAACCCACTTGACCCATAACGAGTCTTTCTTACTAGCAATGTCCCAGCCATTAGCGAAAGTACAAGCCAAAGAGACGTCCTCAATCTTCCTTATACTAAGGCCACCCTCAGACTTGGGTCTAGTAACATTCTCCCACTTAATAAGATGAAGCAACTTTTTATCATCCTTACTACCCCAAAGAAAATCACGGCAGAGTCTATTAATCTCCTCCATAACAGATTTAGGAATAGGAAAGGAATTAGTCCAGTGAAGATAGATGGAACCAATAGTAGAATTTATAAGCTCAAGCCTGCCTGCAATAGATAGACACCTGGCTTTCCAGCCTTCAATTCTAGACTTGATTTTGTCCACAAGCGGAGCACAAGCTAGTTTATTGATCTTGCCAATGACCAAGGGAACTCCCAAATACTTCGAGGGTAACACAACTTCTTTAAACTTCAGAATATCAACGATGGCATCACTGTCAGAACCCTTACTAAGAATGATCTCACGTTTACTAGGATAGACATACAACCCAGAGAGACTACCAAAGTAGTTAAGGATCTTCAAAACATTCTCAGCATTAACTTTGTTAGCTTCCAGAAAAATCATAAGGTCATCAGCAAAAACCAGATGAGAAACATGCAAATTTTTAGAAGCTTTGATAGGAATAATATTCTTCTTCTTAACTTCCTCATTCATGATCACTAAAAAAGCCTCCATAACAATGACAAAATGATAGGGGGCCAAAGGATCACCCTGCATAATGCCATTAGATGGTTTAAAGTACCTAGTGGGCTCCCCATTAATCAAAATTTGGTAAGAGGTAGAGTTAAAGATCTCCTCAATCCAACCTATCCATATAGAAGGAAACCCCATCTTGTGCATAACAGAGTACAAAAACTTCCAATTAACAGAGTCATATGCCTTTGAGATATCCACCTTAAGACACATCTTGGGCCCAACAGAAGACCTGTTAAAGTCGTGAAGGATCTCATTGGTAAGTAAGATAGAGTCTTTAATGTTTCTACCTTTCACAAAAGCGTTTTGGTTATCACTAATAATAGAAGGCAGAACATCTTGTAATCTATTAGCCATAATCTTGGAAATGAGCTTATACACCACATTGCATAAAGCGATCGATCTCCAGTTTTTAATCTCAGTAGAATTAGCACCTTTGGGAATCAAGATAATAAAGGTATTGTTAGCCTCTTTCAACATCTTACCCTTAGTAAAGAATTCAAAGATAGCAGAAGAGACATCCTTTTTAATGATCGACCAAAATTTCTTGATGAAAAAAGGATTAAAACCATCAGGGCCAGGGGCCTTGTCAGGATTAAGGTTGCTGACCACATCATCAATCTCCTTCTCAGTGACATTGGTGATGAGAGAAACCTTATGTGCTTTAGAAATAGTGGTACCAGTCCACAGGAAATCACCTAGAAGACCTGCATTAGAGTGATTGTTGTTGAACAGATTATAGTAAAACTCAAAGATGTGCTCCTTAATCATACTAGGCTCATAGCAAAGCACGTTGTCAAATCATAATACAATTAATAGAGTTTCTCAATCTTCTAGTCTTTAAGGACGAGTAGAAGAATTTTGAATTCATGTCACCCTCCTTAAGCCAAGAAATTCTAGACTTTTGCCTAGGGAGGATCTCCTCAGCATACTCAGCAGTAGAGAGCTCCCTTCTTAACAACTGTGCTTTTTCCACAAGACTCCAATCAGTAGGATTATGATCAACAATAACCTGAGCATGAAGAGCAGCAGATCTGAGGTTCTTCACTTCATCATGATAATTCCCCACCTCCTTCTTGTTCCAATTGATCAGATTATCTCTAAGGGAACTAAACTTTCTATAAACTTTAAACATCGCACAACCTTCAACACTAATGTTCCAAGAGGAAGAGATGATATAAGAAATAGAAGACTTAAGGGCCTAGGAGTTCATAAATCTGAACGGAGACTTAATAACTTTAGGATTGCCAATAAAGATATTGAGTTGTCTATGATCCCCTAGAGTATTCGATACAAGCTCGCCAGAGAAATTATCAAAGTACGTCAAAAACATATTATTAGCAAGAGCTCTATCAATCTTAGAAGTGATAAACCTGTCACCAGGTTGATGATTATCCCAAGAAAAGAACGGGCCCTTGAGGTCAATCTCCAC
Organism: Alisma plantago-aquatica; assembly: GCA_963693085.1. Lineage (NCBI taxonomy): Eukaryota > Viridiplantae > Streptophyta > Magnoliopsida > Alismatales > Alismataceae > Alisma > Alisma plantago-aquatica. Next base: position 1,129,986,039 of record OY856409.1, on the reverse strand, counting down.
AATACCACAGTTGAGAAGAAAATAATTAAACTCCTCCATAGACTTCCTAGAGGGAGGGCACTTACCTTGCCTCTCAATATCCTTACGAGCTACATTAAAATCCCCAACCATAAGCCAAGGCTTAGAACAAATTTGGACAGTGCTATCAAGGGATTCCCAAAGACTGGATCTATCATTATCTTCAGAGTGACCGTAAACAACAGAAAACCAGAAGTTATAGTTACCAACCTCAATATCCAATAAAATATGTTGGTCGGTCTCCTTCAGCTTAATAACATTCCAAACATCAGGTATCCACAACACAATAATTCTACCAAGCGTATGAGAGTCAATGTTGGAATCATAGCCAAATTCATGAAAAAACTTCGACATAAGCTTGTCAATCTTCTTTTTGCGGACTTTAGTTTCAATCAACACAAAAATATGGCTGTCAAACCTTCTAACAACCTCCTGGACACCCCTCACCTTGTTAGAGAGGCCCCTGACATTCCAGGAGGTTAGCTTGATAGACATCATTTGTCCACTTTGGCTGTTGAGCTGACAGCCTCAGCGTTATCATTTCCAATATGGAGTTCCTCCACTTGAGACAGGATAGGAGAAAATTTTGAATCGACATTTCTTTGAAAGATACCAGAAGCTTGTTTCACGTGAATTTCAGGAGGGAATATATTCCGCTTCCTATCACCAGGGTCAAGTTGGAACTTATCAATACCAGAGCAATATGGAGAAACATTGGATAACATCGGAGTCACCAGTGGGGTAGATGGCACTGAAGACACCACGCTTGGGACATGCGCCAGTCCTTCATTGACTAAGTCCGACAATGCTTCATCTTCAACAATAAGATCTATTTGCATAGAACTATCCTTCATTTTCTGAATTTCAGCTTCATCAGTGATTTCCTCAATCACAAAATCAGAGCTAGTAATAGATTGATCAGCCGGAATAATATCAAACACTTCTGCTGCAGCAACTTTTTTTGCTTCCCAGGCTTTCTTCGGAATCATGTTACCAGTCAGTTTTTGATTTCTAATCGGCTGCTTGCTGCATTCGCATGGCCCAAGAATCCACAACTAGGACATCAATACAGAATCCACTCATACTCAAGGAAAACTGTATGTTCCTCCCCTTCATCACTTCTCAGGACAAGTATTTCTGGATATTCAGCTTTCTTCCCCATAATAACCAGTATTCTCGCAACATCCAGGCGTCTTAAATTTATCGTGTTCTCGTCTACTCTCACTGGCATACCCAGGAACGAACCAATTCTACTAAACGTCCTACTGTCCCATAGCTCCATCGAAAGATGCAGAATGTCCACCCATACAGGAACATACAAGAGAGGGACTCTGTTCACCACATCTCCAGGTCTCCACCTTTTAAACACTACCGGCCTACCTCTCACCCACCATTCTCCCTTGATAACTTCATACAGATCCTCAGATTCGTCGAACTTTATCAGAAACATACCCTCTCCTATATCGAACACCTCAAAGAAGCTCCGAGTTCTCCATATAGAGTCAAAGAACGCAGTAAGAGTAGGGATATGAGGAGAAAAGTCGAATATATAACCCAACATGCATTTGCTCCATTTGTTCGCATTCTCATCAACTTCCTTCTTAGGATAGATTATCTTCCCTTCAACAATGTGGACTACTACCTTCTTTAGATCTGTGGCATTCCCGGAAGTTCTAGGCCTGAAACTCTTCCAACTGACCGGAGGAGTATCTTTAGATATAAAAGCGTTAGTCCCTGTCGTCGGCACTACAGGTTCCCTTCTTCTAGCATCCAACGACCCTCCGACATCCCTTAGATCTCCAGGGGGAGGCTGCTGGCGAGTCGCCGCCGCCTCGTTCGCCTTGTCGCCCACGGAAGCGGGAGCTCAGGACGCCATCCCTTTCAAGTTTATGTTTCTTACCCAATTATTAGATGGTCAATTGTTAATCTATTAATTAAGGTATAAGAGGTTTATTAATTATATGTTTTTGTAATTGAATACATGATATGCATGCATGCTCTTATATTTGTAAATATTAACATGTAGTACTACTATTAAGTACTTGATATTTTGTAACTTGAAAACATTATATATACCTCCATTAAACAAAACTTCAACCTGAATCTCAGGGTAAGACACAACCTTGTTGTACCTGCTTGCATTCTTGGGGTCAAAAGACATGTCATTGTGTACATGTTTATATCACTTAAGGGCACAACTTAGAGGGCTCCTTGGCATTTAGGCCTTTGTGTGCCCTAAGTATTCCTTGTGACTCATGGACCCTTCCTTTGGGAAGCATGTCCAAACATTGGTCCTATGACAATGTTTTCTCAATATAGCAAGAAAATGGGGGTGATTTTGTCTTTCTAAAGAACTGTTTATTGGTTATGTGATTTCTTTCTATAAACTTTTCAAGTTATAAAAACCTTAAATATATGTAACATTGTGCCCATTGTTCCTACATTATGTTCAATTATAATTTAGGCTCAAAACTAGAACGTGAGAAAATATGCCATGTGAGGAAGTATACTCAATTTACCTATTATCTAAGATCCTAGTTAGTTTACACTTTCACAGACTTGTAAATTTCCATTTCAATTTGTAATTATAATAAGTTATAATACATGTTGTAATTACACGACATGTTAAATCTTGAGAATGATTATGGCGTATGTGTCTAGTTGGTTGTTCATGTATGCTTCTATTTCTGCATCACACTCTGATATACAATTGCTTAACATTTTCTAAATTTGTTCCCTTGTCCTCAAAATTTTTTTATAATGTGAAATATGGGGACATCATAGTTGTAACAACTCAACATTTGAGTTCTTAGACAAAATGATCTTAGAAGGAATGACTAGAATATCATATTAGCAAGGAGCACCTCCTTTTCAAGCATCCCATCAATAGGTAATATGCAGTTAAGTGTGATCGACTTAGAGAAGTATTAGGATTGATAACATGTAGAGAAGTTGGACCTGGACTGTGCGTGAGTGAGAGCAAAGCACACAACTAAGTCCAAATGTGGTTTGTGAGGCCAATCATCATTCTCAAAACTCTACTAGAGCCTTAGATGATGGGCTCATGGATCTGAATTCATGTTCTAGATTGGTATGTAGATGTAAAACTTCCTATGTACGCTTTGTGGAAATTGGAAGTGGAGTCTAGAGGAGGAGTGAAATGAATCCCTTAGACAATATTTGAAACTAAAACTATGAAATGCAAGTTTCTTGATAATAATGCATAGGGGAAAGAAGAGGGAATGTCATCTAAAGTGAACATGATATCTTATGCAATTTCAAAATTCAAAAGAATCTCTACATGTACTCATGATTGACTTTAAAACCCACATGACTCGCTGAATAAATTCATTCAAAGATATAAATTATAAAACAATATAAAAACCACATCTTGAATAAAATCACCTCCTTTACTAATGGCCTAGGGAGATCACAAAAGCTTGTTTAGTAAATGGGCTTGGGAGAACACCACCTCCTTCTTTGCTTGTCATCGACATGGGATATTATGTTCTTCCATTGGTTGTCATGAATGAGGGAAGACACCACATTTTCTGTTGGTTGCATGGAAGCAGGGGAGCACTGACTTTGTCCATTGGTTGCTATAAAGTCGGATCCTTTGGTTGCATGGAAGCAAGGGAGCGCTGACTTTGTCCATTGGTTGCTACAAAGTTGGAAACCACCAAAATCCTATGTTGATTTTAGATGATCAGAGGGCACTACCTATCTTCTTAACTGACCTTCAAAGTTCACCAAAGCGGGGACTACTTTCCTAAGAGCTTAAGAGCACACTAGAAGGTTGTTTCTTCCTCACCTTGAGACACCTCTAGTTACACTCAAACTAATTATGAAAGGGGATGAGATAATTGATTAGAAATGTAAAAAATAAGGGCATAATTGTTTTTGATCTTCCCAATTATTAACATGAAAGGTAGTGTGTAGGATAAGCTTGAAACTTTGATCACTAAAGGATTATCACAAATGTTTCACTATAATAGTAACCTCTAGACTTTTGCATTTCTCAAGTGTGTTTGGTATTACAATTTGATGGTACGCATTTATTAAAAATGGATATGATTATCCTAGGAAAGTGTCTAGGAGGGTCCAATGAACATAAAGTTGTTGGGTAAGTAAAAATGAAACAAATTACAATTTTGCAATAACAACTTTTCACAATTTCACTCATACTTTGACAGAGAAATGCTTCGGTCAAAGAATGACTTCAAAACAATATAATGGAATTGTATCAAATTTCCCAAGGACTGGGAATTATTAGAAATGATTTCACTAACCTATGTTTGAACTATGAGTTTAAGTGATCACATATCAATCAAACTAGGAGATTAGACAGCCCTATATTCATTGAACAATGACTGTGACTGAGATTTGTTTTGTTGGATAACTCACAAAATTTTCAATATGGCTCTAGGAATTTACATAAGAAGTCAACCAAAAATGGATATATAAGGTAATACCAAGGGGAATGGAGGAAAAAAGATCAATAAAACATTCCCTTGTACATGGATTAAAATTTAATGAAAAATAAATTCATGTGAATTCATGATTTGACAAATATGTACGTACATTATGCATTGATATAACTCATATGTTATAGAAACATGAAGTAGAATAGTAATAAGAAATAATAAGACAAAACATGTCATTCATAAAATATATGTATACATAATGCCCTTGGGACAATATAGAATAACAATTCTTCTAACATCTATGTTATATATGTACAAGACAACCATGTAGTCTAAGAAGGAAGGCAACCTACCACCTATTGAGTTGGAGGGATATGGGATGGTACTTTGAGTTCCTATGCAACCATAGGTTCCGTCTCCAACTAATTGTATCAGGATAAATACCATGTTGCTTCCTATCAAAAGCAATACCCATGTGATTCAAGTGGACGTTAGCAAAGTTGTATGCATGTGACCTGGTGATGTCTCAATATTGGAAAGTATACTCATGCGGCTACATAATTTATCTCATGCAATTGTGTCTCCATGAATGCAAATCATAGAGAATTATACACAACTTCACCATAGTTCAGAAGCATGACATGAGCTTCTTCATCCATACTATGGTGTTGGATAAGATGGCCATACTCTGTTTTTGGAAGAATGGCATGGAATGAGGTTTTGTAGATATATAGTCCTCATAATGACGACAATGATGGTGGTGATACATGTGATGACCCCAATTTCTATATACTTTCCTTAGTGACATTCACATATATGTGTGCACTCATATCTATAGATGTAAGAAGGGAAAATACAAGAGATTGTGGTAGTCAACTAAATCATAAAAAGGAGCCAGATCAGTGTTTACAACATCATTATATAGCCACACAAACAAAATTCATTTATAATAATAAATTCAAACATATGTTATTCTGGATACAAGAAGTGAATAGTTCTATAAAAGAAAGTACATAGGATTTAGAACATACTATACATCATCTAGTAGAATAAGCAACTATCTAACTGAAAAGGAGATAAGCTATATAACTAAAAAAGGAGATACGAATCAAAATCTAGCTAGTCTATCTTCCATGTCCATTGATTCGATGGCTTCAAGTACTTTAAGATGCATTATATGCTCCTTGTGCCTAGAAAATACAATAAACAAAAATCATCAACAAAAGTTGGTACGTAGCTCAAAATACAATACTATGATTGTGTAATTCAAATACTTGAGGAAATAAAAGAAAGGAAAGAAAACCATTACTTAAGGTAGAAAATTAGGTAAAAATGTCTTTTCGACATATCTTTAGATGTAGTTGTACTACAAATTTCTATTGCACTTATCATACATCCAGTATGGGCAATTTACTTTATCATACATCTAGCATAGGAAATTTGTCATACATCTATGCTAGGCAATATATCATACATCCATACTGGGCCATTTGTGTGCTAGTAGCGACAACTCCTCAATAGTTCATTTATGTTCCATTTAGATTTGGAGAAGCATAAATACTAGTATTCATCCAACAAAGTATAACAAATAAGTCACCCGAGATACATCATATCTTATGCAACCATGAAAACTAGTCATATACTTATAAATGCCACATACCTGATTGATTAGATCTGAAATCTAAGAGTCTAGAAGAACAATAGAATGATCACCCTAAAAAGAAACCAAGGGTGTAGGTCACTATGAGTCCATATGAACATAGACTAGGGTTTGTTCTTTTACTTAGGATTACTTTCAACTATCTATTATTAGATCAGGGTTTACCCACTTTGTTTTCCATATTTTGGGGTCACAAGATCAGATCTTTATATTATGGTTTCCTCTATTTAATGAAACCTATTTATATTTAAGAGAAGAAACATGTCACATTAGGGTTTCCATTATGGGCTAGATCATTAATGGTTTCTCTTTAGGATTCATATGACCCAAAGGGATCAGAGTTGGATCTAGGATTTTAGGTTCGTTCAAAACCATAAGGTGTAATTATATAGTTAGGATTTGGCATGTAAATGCATGAAGTATCCTTATGTAGAGAGAGAAATTAGATGTTGGATTTTCTATAGCTTTAAATTAAATAACCCTACTTGATTAGAATTTTGATCCATGTTAGGATCAGGGACTCAATTAGGGTTTTAGATGTCCACATGTTAGATGTCAACCATGGATCACTATTATTACACAATATGCATATAATAAAAAGATCATTAGGGATTTAGGCTATTATTTTTGAAAAGGACTCAGATCCAAGTCATGAAAGTATTTTATTTGGATCGCTCACATTTTTTTTGATAAAAATGGTATATAGGTTCATTATAATTTGACATTTCTAAAATTTTATAGGATTTTTCTAAGATTATCCATTTTCTTGGGTAGATAAAATAAAAAGAAAAGAAAGAATACCTTGATCAACAGCCGGATGTGATTGGATCTACCACTCAGATTAATCCAAGATTACGCGAGAAGGGGCCCAGGTTGCTGACTAGGTGCTCATGGATTGGTCCACCTGGTCCACGCTGGCACCTCGCTGCCTCCTCTCTTATGTGCTCGTGGATTGGAGGAGCTTGGAGCAACTCTGATGATGGCTCAGCGCATGGGTGGTCCGCTTTGGGGACAGGAAGGAGACCTATCACCTTCATGGTGATGATCTGGGGCTTTTCGGTGTTGTGTCTCTCCCTGGAGCTCAGAGCTACTATGGGGCAGGGTGAGGTCTCCAGTGAGAGATGGGTTAGAGGCGAGTGATGGGTCTGGGATTAGTGGAGGTAGCCACGTACACTCGCAGTGAGTTGGTGAATGTGTTGAAGCGGTGGATTTGATCTGCGAAGGACTATGGTTGCGGGGTGATGAAGTGTCAGGAGGTTGAAGATGATGGAGCAGCGGAGAGGTGTTTGGGTAGACTTGCTCACAATTGGTAGTGCATGATGATTAAAGTGGGGTCTGCAATGCTAATGGAGGGCTTAAATAGGTGTAGGAAAGAGTATAGGGCAAATCCCTACATTTGCCGCCACTGGAGTGAGGAGGTGAGGTGATCAGGAGGTTAGGATGATGTGATAACACATAAAACCCGGTCAAGGTTAGGGTTATTATCCCCAAAATCATGATACATCGTTATCTCTTCGGGTGAAAAGATGAGATAAGGGGAGATGTTGCGTGTCAGTTCTGTTTGGGTCCTCTCTCTCCTCCCCGCCCTTTGCGGGAGGTTGAAGATGGGTCCCTGACCCTTGGATCCCCACACGATCCAATGAGGCCAGGATCCTAGGGCCAGAAACACATAGACCAAAGTAGAAGCCGCATGACACATAAATGTGTCACAACTTGGTCATTTAATCTGAAACTTAGGTCCTAGGGTCCAATGTAAATTAAATATGCACATAAATTTCAATTGCTCATATCTCCTAATTGGTTAATCCAATTGAATTGAAATTTTAAGGAGGGCTTCATGATGTTATCATGTAACTATGATATGAATTTGGGGTTCAAATTCGAAGTTTAATCATATAAATCAACCATATTCCATGATACATGTATGCCATCTTTTTATGAATCAAGGGTTTGTATCTTTGTGAAATTGGTTACTCTTTTTTGGTTAAAAAGGTGGGAAGATGATTGAGGATATTTTTTGTCAATAATTTGAGAAATAAAACTTTAAGAGAGAGGAAATAATATGAAAAACTCACTCTATCACATTTCCCCCTCCTTTTTAAGATTTTTGTCCCCAAAATTCAAGCAGCCCAAAAGAGATGTGGATATTTCTATTCGAGCTCGAACTTGAGCTCCCATGTGGCATCGGTCTGATCATGGTGTCTCCATAGAACTTTCACCATATCTATATGCCGATTAATGTGAAGCTCCTTTGTCTTGAAATCAAGAATTTTTATCAGGGATTCAACATAAGATAGATCATCCTTCAACTCTAGTGGCTCATGATTCAGAATGTGACTCAAATCTTTGGCATAAGGCTTCAGATTTGATACATGAAAGACATTATGCATGGGACTATACTGATATGATAAGGCAAGATGATAGGCACAATCACCAACCCTTTCTATGATCTCAAAGGATCCCACATAGCGAGGACTAAGCTTCCCCTTGTTCTTGGCCAAAGCTCGAATAGGTCAGATCTTCAGAAAGACGTGATCACCTTCCTTGAACTGACATTCCTGCCTATGATCATCTGCATAAGATTTCTTCCTATCCTGTGCCTGCTTCATCCTCTACCTGATCAGTGTGACCTTATCTGTATACAACTGCATCTCCTCATATTTCATCAACGTGTGTACTCTGACCTCATCCCAGTGTAGTGGAGACCTATAGGGACGAACATATAGATCTTCATAGGGAGGCATCCCAATACTCGCCTGATAGCTATTATTATATGCAAATTCAGCTAAAGGCAGGTAATGGTCCCACAAGCCTTCCCAATCAAGTACACAAACTCACAGAAGGTCCTCTAGAATACACACTGTACATTTTGACTGCCTGTCTATTTGTGGATGGTATGCAGTACTGAAGTTCAACTTGGTGTCTAGCTCTTCTTAAACCTATTCCATAGCTTTGAAGTGAACTTTGGGTCCCTACCTGTCATGAACTCCTTTCTAATAATAATACAACCATAGCAGAAGCATTTGAACATAATGGAGATCATGACAAATTGTGAACTGATATCATTTACCCAGCAAAATCCATAGAATAAAAGAAATATCCACTACAGTGCCTTATTACAAGCCATAAACAAAAGACTCTAAGTCTAACATAAAAGAGTTCTAGGAATGAAACTCCAAAATAACATAACTACAAGGTAAGACATCTATCTGAAATGGTACCCCACCAAGTAGGATTCATGAACTATCCTTGAGCTTGAGATGACGTCCCTGAAGTCTACTTCTTCTGCTCCTTGTCTGCGGACATCTCATCCCCAGCCCATGCAAGGCAACGTAAAACTATGTGAGTGGCACTGAAAATTTATATAAGAAAATAGCTTATAATTTAAATAACATGAGTATTAACTTGGAATATAATTACGTAACATAATTAAAATGATTGCATGAGAACATGATTAACTTAACATGATTTCATAATAAGATGGTTTTTACTTGAGTTGATGTATTCTCTCTCCTAATTTGCACCCACAGTGCTCATAAGGCCATTTAAGGCTCACATAAGGCCAATCAAGGCTCACATAATGCTCCCACAGAGCTCATAAGGCCAATTAAAGCTCCCATAATGCCAATTAAGGCTCACATAACATGATTGAGAGAACTATATCAACATAACATGAATTATTATACTTGAACATAGTTATCATGATTTCTTGATCAATTAACATGGTAGTGATTCGTAGTGTTCCAAATGAAAGCATATTCATCAAACCAGTAGAAAACATAAATTCATAGCATTTGCATGGTTTTCATAAGCATGAATTGAATAATAGCATAATTGCACTTTATTGAGTAATCATAACCATTAAACAAATAATGAAACCCACAACCCTAGAATTATGCTCAGTGTGCATGATCCACCCACCTGATTCTGAGGAGGTATACTAATAATAGATGAAGTCTAGATCAGTTCTAATGTCCTGTGATTAACATAATTATAAATTAATTACAATTTCTTAACATAGGTGTATGATTCTTTAATTAAATTTGGAAATTGGGTCAGGAGTCTAGGTATGAAACTAGGACCATGCGATAGATATAGAAGAACTGATCAAAAATCATATATGGATTGTCTACATCTGAGCTATAGATTATTTTCTATGAATTTGTAAAGATCCGACATATTCCGGCCAATCAGAGGTGAGGAAAAATCAATCTAAGCTAATTCAGTTAACCTAGGAGTTGATTTAAAATAGGATATCAAATTACTATTTTGCCCTCACATTTTCAATATGAGACAGGAGGCGTGACAGGGCATATGAGTCAAAAGATGTTAGGGACAACTCTCAATCGTATTGATATTGGAAATCACCAAAATGTTGAAAGTACCCTAGTTATGTGTGACACATTAAGTCATACCGTGAGGGTACATAGGTGAAAATGATGCCAGGCTTCTTCCTACCTTGTCCACAGCTCCGATCACTGGTGCTGTAGCTTCGACTTGTGCTCTCTGAAGCTCCAAGTTCCCATCAGAGCTTGAAGTGCACTTGACCAAGGTTGAGGAGGACATCTGCATGGCCTTTGCCATGCTCTTGTGGCCTCAGAGAGCCATTGACTAAGCTCTAGCATGCCAAGAAGAGAAAGCCTCATACTGCCAGCCATGGTAGGATGAGCTGAGGAAGACTGATGTGCAAAAATGCCATACGGAGAAGCAAATAGAGACTTCAACTGAAATCATGAGGACTAGACAAGATAGGCGATCAAACCACAGTACCAAAGGACCAAACTCCCTTTAAAACACCTCACAGATCGTTGAAAATAGGGTATAAAACTCAAAATACAAACCTATCATTCAGTGGCTTATCAAGTAAAACCACTATGTCATCATCATCGTGGGTATGTATAGAAGCCCGTAGACTGGTTTTCATTGCCTAAAAGTGGTTGTCTAAACTAGCTAGGAGTCAAGCTCACATGCGTGGAACTGGTTCATGGTTGGAGCATATGGGGTACCCGCAGGGCAAACTGGAGCAACAAAAAGAAAGAAGGGAAGTCATATATGCTTACAGCAAGTGGAATTTGATCGAAGTAGCCTGAGTCCCTCACTCGAGCTCGCCGACGCCGTCAGGGATGCTTGATTCTACGGAGGATCCTTGGGTGGCCTTGAACCAAATTGAAGGTGGAGGAGTGTTACGGAGATCCATGCAATGCTTTAGGTATGCCCGGATGTTGGTCCACTTTAGTGTGGTGTAGTGGGGATGGCGGCCGTGCAACTAAAGAAGAAAGCCCGTTTGGGCGTTTCTCGCATGAAAATATATAGGGGTGATGCTAGGGTTCCCTAAGCTCGGGATTACCTCCCAAATCTGTTGGCATCGAGATAATGGGAAATCGTTGAGGGAGGATTGGGTTATCACAGGCCATCGGGGTCAGGATTCTGTTCCCTACCCTGCGTGGACTTTGCGCGAGGTAGGGGAGGAATTCCCTACCCTACGATCATCATCAAATGGCTCAGAAAGAGCCCGATCGTCATACACATCGTGTGACAGGTCGGACGAGGCCAAATATCCCAAACTTTGGGATAAACAAGGATAATTATCTGTACATTATTAGAGGATTAATCACAAATCATCATTATCTCCTACTTACTTCCTTATGTAATTTGGGGCATCTAGGGTTATCCAAGTCCAACCAAATTTGGTAGGCATGCTAATTCGACCATGAGGAATTCGATTATCCAATTAGATTTCAGATATAAGTTAGGAAAACACGTGTTTTTCATCATTAGCTACTTAGGGTAATGAACACATTAATAATCATTGCAAGGGAATTTTATTACCAAAATCTGAGGCAAACTCTATTATCCTATTATTTACTCATATACCAAATAGTGGTATACATTATACATGTATGTGGGTCCAATTTATCACTCAATCCCAACTAGTCACCATTGCATAATCAGGGTTAGGTGTTTGTGCATTATACATGACATTGATGTGACTAAGTATTGATGGAAATGATTCAATTCAAGGTCCACTTGGCGTACTTAGCTTAATTTGGAATACAAATTTAGCATGGTCTCGACTAAAATCAACATATGAAAAATGGATTCATTTAACTTAGGGTTTCACCTTTATTAAATACCAAGAATTTTTGGGACTGGATTTTGAGGGTCGTTACAACCTACCCACCTTATAGAAATTTCATCCTCAAAATTTTCATGTCATATTAAGGTACTACCCACCTTAGTGTTTCACATATATAAATCCTAACTTATAGTCTGATCATAACATTTCATAAGCCAATACTAAGCATAGTCATGATATGGTATTAACATGGATAACCTTTGCATTATATCTAACATGACTGGTAAAACTTAATGAGTGCATGAGTTGCTAATGTAATTTGAAAAACTAAACCTTACCTTCATCATCAACCATAGCAAAAACCCTAGATTTCCTTTTCTCTAGGGGACCTGGGATAGGGTTCTGATCTGCTCCTTTCTTTGTAGCTAATCTAGGGCATTTGTCCTTGAAGTGTCCTTCTCCACAACAGTAGAAGCAAACACCTAAGCCCAATATGCACGGTCCTACATGGGATTTGCCACACTTGGGGCATGCATCCCTAACTATGGGATCCTCAAGGGCCTTGCTCTTCTTGTGATCATTGTGGTGTCAGTCCCGATTGTTGTGGTTGTGGTGGTGACGTTGTCCATTATGGGAGTTCTTCCAAGCCCTCCCTGGGTGATCCTCAAGCTCAAGTGCTGCATCAAGAGCTTCCTGCACCGTCTTGTGGCCTCATCTAGAAAGTGTGTAGATGAGATCATCCTTGAGACCTCAAATGAACTTCTTGGATTTCTTCAGCTCAGTCATCTCAATCCTGTACTTCTAGAGGATGTGAAACTTCATGGAGTACTGGGTGACAGTCATGTCGCCACGTTGTCGCAGGTGAAGGAACTCTAACGCCTTCTTATCCATCATCGCTTCTGACACATAGTGGCCCTAGAAAGCCTCTAAAAACTCTTCCCATTTGAGTATCTCTTCATTTGAGTCTATGGCATCATGAAAGTTCTCCCACCAAACACGAGCTGGTCCTCTAAGCATGTGAGTCCCAAACCTAACGCATGACTCCTCTGAACAGTCCATGTCGTGGAAGCAATGCTCCAGGTTGTAGATCCAGGCCTCAGCCTTACCCACAACATCCAACTCTTCTTCTCCCACAAACGTCTCAGGTTTCACCTTGAGGAAGTCTACTAAGGTGACTTCATTCCTCCTTTGATGACAACCTCCCATTGCATTAGATAAAGCTCTGACCAACATATTGTATGAGAGGGGAGGGTCTTCTCCATGTGGGTTCTCCTCGTGCTCAAAGTCATGATCACTCTCTTCACCAGAATGAGGGGGTGACTCGTCATGCTCAGGGAGACACTTAGGGGCCATCTGGAATAGGAAAGGAGGCTTAGATAAGCACATGGAGTGACACATAAGATCCTATTACGGTGGCCATTCTAGGATTGCTCTGATACCATTTTGTCACGACCTCCTTTCTAATAATAATACAACCATAGTGGAAGCATTTGAACATAATGGAGATCATGACAAATTGTGAACTGATATCATTTACCCAGCAAAACCCATAGAATAAACAAAATATCCACCAGAGTGCCTTATTACAAGCCATAAACAATAGAATCTAAGTCTAACATAAAAGAGTTCTAGGAATGAAACTCCAAAATAACATAACTAAAAGGGAAGACATCTATCTAGAATGGAACCCCACCAAGTAGGATTCACGAAATATCCTTGAGCTTGAGCTGACGTCCCTGAAGTCTACTTCTCCTCAAAGCTATATCAATCATCTTCTTACAACTTTGACCACCACCACTCTCTACTGTTAAGGGAGATGCTACTGCATCATCACCTCCGTCATCTCTCTTCCTCTTCTTGCTCCTATCTCCACTACTCCTCTAACCACCATTGTCATCGCCAAAAGAAATCCTCCTCTGTCCACTCCCAACTTCTATTGCTACTTGACGTTGGTACTAATATTGTTGCTACTGCATGGCGTGCCACCACTATTGCTTCTAATCTATGCATTTCTATTTCCCTGTCTCACATTGTCGCTACTACCACTATTCCTCAACACCACCACCGTCGGCACTGCCAGTGCTTCACCTTTCCTTGACACCAACACCACCACCTACTTAAAGTCATTTCTTCATCTATCTTCTTCTTCTATGATACATACTGAATTGATATCAAATATTGAAATGAAATCAATTAATATTGGTTTTCTCTAATATTTGGATTAAATTTAATTTCTCTAAAAACTTATTTATGATACATATTGAAATTAAATCAATTAATTCTTCTTTTAAAATAAGTGCTTGTTTATGCTACATTTGGAAATAAAATCAATTAATGCATGTTTAATTTATGTTATTGATTAATACATGGCATGCCTCCATGTAGTTAAAAATTATTCAAAGATGTTGAAATGAATTCTAGGGGTTATATGATAAATATCTAGGTTGTATAAAAATATTCTGATGACTATTGGATCTCATTTACCTAAGTCCTAAAAATTATATTAGTAAAGTAATGTATAATTTTATTTGCACCTAGGATATGAATGATGACACTAGGATAGTAGGTATATAAATTTGTGGAAAAGTGATATGATGGGAAAATCCCCTTGTATAGAGTTTTTCTTATTGATAGAAGGGTATCCCCCCTCTCCTATATATAGGATAAAGAGGAAGAATAATGACTCAAGACAAACCCTAGTAAGACAAGACACACTTGGGCGCTTATTACGAATAAAATAAACAATTTAACTAAATAGACTCTCAAACACTCCCCCTGAAGCTGAAGCTTGGGAGAATCCCAAGTCAACTTGCAAACAGTTAGATTAATCTGTGTGAAATAAAAAAACATAAAAAAGCCCATGCAAAAATGTTTCTTCCCCTCAACATTACAATTAATAACTCAAATACCCCTTCAAGCAGATGATCTCAAAGTAGGTAGGCAGGAAGGTACAAGAAACTTCTTGATCACTATGAAGTGGCATCTGGAGTAGAAGTAAACATCAACATGTGGGCATCATGATCTTAATCTTAGTCACTATCGTCATCAAATAGACTAGAGAGTGCTGAAATACAAGAAGCAGTAGTCAATGTGCATACAAGGCATGGACATGAAAAGAGTCAATATGCACAAGGCATGATCAAGCTAGAGAGATCTAGAACACAATATCAAAAAATAGATGATGTAGTCGAATAGAAGACCAGTGTCAGAAATACAAAGCAAGAAAATGACTCCAAGATGAACAACAGTAGAAGAAAAGCATGAAGTGCCATCATGTCATGTAAGCCACCAAAGGTACCATCATCGTCTCATAATATAACTTCCATCATTGTAGCAGACGTCAAAGTCCATACACTGCTGGGTCACAGTCACAACAGAGTTGTGCAAGGAACATACAAAAGTCAATGTGCAAAATAGCACAGACGACAGATAATGAAAAGTCACAACGCATCATATAAAATGTGCTAATCACAGCACAAGTAGCTACAATGACGTCACCAGACAGAAAATCAACAATAGATAACAATAGCAACTAAAGTATATAACTTCACTGTAGTAGTCGATGATGATTATAAGCTTCTTGATATCTTCATAAGATAAGAAAATAAAAAAGCAGAAAATGGGTCCATATAACAGAAAAATAACACTCCATATATCAATAGTAAAAGTAGTAAGAAGATCCAAATAGAAACAACGGAAGTGGCATAGAGATCCAAAAAGCTGTAGACCAAACTCTTCTACTTCTTTCCTCCATCTCATCTCTTACCTATAGTCATCATCCTGTATTCTCCCCCTCATGCCAATCACATAAATAGTCAAGAGAATGGTTGGGGTGGAAACTCAAAAATAATGGTAGAGGCAAGAGCTATGTAGGAAATTATGTGAAGGGAGTGACTGACAACTCAAGTCAAGGTGCAACATGACCAGATTACATAGATCCAAATAAAAAAAATAAATAGATCTTTTTATGACCTGAAAAGGAGTTTTTTCTAGCCCTTAGGCCCACTAGGTCAATATATTGTAGGATCCATATCATCAGGGCCAATATTTATATGAGGGGTAGTACGATTATTGAGGAGGTAGGAAATATGTATGTAGGGATGAAATGGATGGGGGTTTAAAGAACAAAACAAATATAAAATTGCTGGAAAAGGAAGACAAGCGTTGCTTCTAGAGATAAAGAAGGGACTCGACATGTATATAAACCTTCATAATGCTATAGAATAATTATAGACGATGTAGCACACCAAGATGTAGCAGCAGTAGCAGTTGACATGCCGTGTCGGTGAAGGTACATACCGTGTTGATGCAATAGAAGTCAGTGATACGTCGTGTCATAGGATGACACTTTCTGTTAATGTGCAGGAAACATGCTGTGTCAAAAAGTAACACACCATATTGTCAAGCTGATTTTGTGAACAAAGTAGAAGTCCACCTACACAATGTGTCAAGGAGTGACACACCATGTAAACAACAAAAAACAATAGAAAACTCCTGAGACAACAACAAAAGATGGATTGATCCTTCGAGATCTATGTACCTAATACTAGAAGAAAAGGGAGATCTTTATCCAAGATTTAGGATTACATATCAATAGAGGCATGGATGAAAAAGGTGGTCTACAAAGACGTAGATGACAATGGTGTTTATATAAAGAAGTTAGACAAAAACAATGTAGATTGGGTACAAGTGGCGACTCCATAAGCAAACAATATGGATAAAGGCATGCCGTCCCTTGTAAATCTATAAACAACAACTTAAAAGTTGACATCTTTGTTGTGAAGATGGAGATGGTTCATGTATACGAGTCCTAGAAAAAGCAAGGATGGAAAATCCCAATGGTTATACAAGCAACACTTAGCGGCATTGGCCGCTCACAAGGGGAGGCTTCTCTGCTTTGTTCTCTCTCTTAGGTTCGGGGGGTAGCATAGGAAAACTTGCTCCGATGCCACATGGAATAGGATAGTACACATTCATTACTAAATACTAACCCTACATGCTGAGGATGTGTGTGTGTGTGATGAGTGGTGATCAGGGTGGCCAAAACCTTAAGTGATAGATGACGAACCCTAACATGTACATGTTTGGCAACCCATATGTTACATTAGTGACATTAGGTGTCATAATCATATCATATATTAATAACCATATATTGGACCTAATCTCATAACCATGGCTTGATATGTAAGTCAATTGATGAATATGTAATGTGTCACCTTCATTAATTCACATATAATGACTAAATGAGCATAATGGGTAAACTAATATAAATTAGTACAAATGAACAACCCATGTGAGGAGATGCGACTAATAGATGTAATGTGATAGAAGTTAAATGTTTATTGTAAGTGGAAATGATTAATGTGACATAATTTAAGTTAATCATGATATTTATAGACTTAGCGGAAATTAATAAAAAACCTAATTCGTGTAAGATAAAATAATATAACCATGATGGTGATAATATGAGAGCATTAGAACTCCAAATCCTAAATTTTGAGGAAAATGGAAAATGTATAATAATAATGATCGAAACAATTGAGTTAAACCCTAATTGTACTAGAACTCATATAAGGAGATCTCAACAATGCAATTTAATCTAAAAATCAGATTTTTTGGGTCTTGATTAGTCTAGGTGTCAAGTTTGAACCCAACAAGATAATATTTGCTAATCCAATCTAATAAAGGAAGATAACCTTGAAAAATGCAATCCCAATGTGATTTGGACTATGGTTCAATTTAGTTTAAATCTTGATTTTATGTGATGCTTTATTTTATTAGATTTACAAAGTCAATGTGCCATGCTCCTGGTTTATCTCATGTTTTTTTAGAGCCATCCAATTTTGATCATACGATGTCCATGTTTTCTTCTTCCTTGGGTCCACATCCTTCTAGACTCCTCATAGTCTAGTTCCACCTCCTCTTCCTCCTCCCTACTTATCTCTCTCTTACACCTTTCACCCTTATCCTTGATTTCCATTTCTGTTGGATTCCTCACAATTGAACTCGAAAGTACCAATCCCACTACAATTTCCTTTCTCTAAATGTCCCAACAAATCAGGGGTTCTTTACCTCCTTTTTTTCCACCTCCGCTGGGTCTCCCAGCCATTGTAAAGCTACAATTCTATGTAAATCCCTCTATAAATGAACCCATACAAAGTGATATCAATTGTCTTCGTGTCCTGTATCCATAGCGTGGATACCCCCTAGCTCTAATAATTAGTTCTTCCAACAAGGAGTTGATGGAACTGTTCAGAGGTGTGACTATGACGTAAGGGTGCAGTTTGACTTTAGAGACCTTGGTGAAGCTCAACTCAATGTCGACTATGATGATGAGATGCTTATTGGTTTTCCCCTCATTCCGTTTTTATGACCTATACATGGATCAAGATAGAGTTTTCACATTTTCAAAGACAACATTGATGTTTCTCTATGTTTTAAGGATCAACATGATGTATTGAATCTTTCAAAACCATTATCCCTAAATATGGTTCCCTTGTTTCTATTTTCCTATGAGGACGTTCACACTATAGACACATCACGAGTAGATTTGGCATCTTTGACCACAACTAATCCTTTCTTGGTGTTAAGCTTAGAAAAGCCCCAACAAACTAATTCCCCTGATTACTTTGTGGTTTTCCAAATGGTTTCATTTGATTGACTAGAGATCAAGATCCCTAGTTCTTGCACAAGATTAAAAATGAGGAAGAACAAGACCAGTGGTATTTTCCCTATAAGATTCCTCCATTCATTTGATTTTGTCACAATTTCTATGGGAAAATATGTCCCCTTGCCTTTAATTCAATTTAATATTGCGCATGAGTTAATGAATCCTTCTGCCCAATCACACACTTAGATTTTATGCATGATGCAGGAACAGTACGATCATTTGATCCATGCTTTGTTTTTCTTTTGTAAATAAACAAATTAAACATTCAAAATTATAGAAATAAATTTATATGTTAGATAATAGTGGTAAGATATGTTTTGGAATCTTAAAACTAGAACCTATCATTTGATATAGCTTTTGTGACCTAATTGCAATAAATGAAATTCGTGATTTTTGGGATTTTCCTAATTATCCTTCATTTTCAAATTTCATATCTAATGTTATAAAATCCACAAATTAATAAATAAACATGTTTTGAATTTTGGAAGATATAATCTATTTGAATATGTAAAATTCATAACCTAAGTCAATAGTGATAAAAAGGGTCATTTTTAGGGTTTTGTTTATGGCACCTAAACCCAAATTCATTCGAATATTTAATAGGTAGGTTTAGAACCTAGTTTTGGATCTAGGTTTGGGGCTTTGACCTTGGATACACAAGTTTGAGGTATGTTGCTTCTCCATTGAGTCATATTGGACAATTACTTATATATTCTCTCTCTTTGACTTGAGTGTGGCATATTTCTCTATATGTCACTTGGCTATAAATAATTGATTTGATTGAGTCCGATTCACTGAATTTAATGTTACGAACTATTGAAATTTTAATGAATCTATTTTCTTTAATCTTTGTCATACTTATTCAATTTTCCACTTGTATTGCCTTATTTCATCTTATTGTTCCATTAAATAGTGGAAACACTAATTTGATGAATTTTGTGGACTAACTTATCTCGCCTCTCTATTTAATGCATGTTTTGATTGTTAGACTATTTTTTATCTATTTTTTGTAGTACATTTTGAAGTTGGATTTCATTGTACAACTTATCCTATATATGGATTTTAGTTCTCTCACCTAAGACCCAGTGCTCTCACCCAATATATATACCATTACATAGAGGATTGAGGGTGCTCTAACCTCCATCCTAGGCATGCAATGTGGATGTGTTCTAACCCTACTTTTAGAAAATTATAGTCTATAAGATAATCTACACAAAATTGAATTCAATTGAATTATTTATATTCTTTTCCATTATTTGTTCTCTATAATTGTTAAGGAAAGGATTTATTATTGTTAAATTTTGATATCCATTTGGATGTTCAACCTCTTTCTTCATTGGGAACTGTGTTACTTTACTTTTGATATACTTTGTTCTTATATGATTGTTCAATCCCCATTACAAGCACATATCAACTTTTGTTGATAATCTTCCACCATGTCTTGTCTTATGGGGGTGTTCCCAACCCCTTAGGTGGAGACGATCTTATAGGGAAATATGGTACAGAGTAGGAAATGGAATTTAAATTTTTATTACCATATTCCCCATAAACAGTAGATCACGTCAATAACTATAATGCAGGAAGGATGGTTTATGGGATATACCTAGTCCTGGAGCAAGTCTAGCGACAATCCTCATCGTTATAGATTCGCAACTCTGAATCCTAGTTGCAACCCATATGTTACATTAGTGACATTAGGTGTCATAATCATATCACATATTAATAACCATATATTGGACCTAATCTCCTAAACATGGCTTGATATGTAAGTCAATTCATGAATATGTAATGTGTCACCTTCATTAATTCACATATAATGACTAAATGAGCATAATGGGTAAACTAATATAAATTAGTACAAATGAACAATCCATGTGAGGAGATGCGACTAATAGATGTAATGTGATAGAAGTTAAATGTTTATTGTAAGTGGAAATGATTAAAGTGACATAATTTAAGTTAATCATGATATTTATAGACTTAGGGGAAATAAAAAAAAACTAATTCGTGTAAGATAAAATAATATAACCATGATGGTGATAATATGAGAGCATTAGAACTCGAAATCCTAAATTTTGAGGAAAATGGAAAATGTATAATAATAATGATCGAAACAATTGAGTTAAACTGTAATTGTACTGGAACCCATATAAGGAAATCTCAACAATGCAATTTAATCTAAAAATCAGATTTTTTGGGTCTTGATTAGTCTAGGTGTCAAGTTTGAACCCAACAAGATAATATTTTCTAATCCAATCTAATAAAGGAAGATAACCTTGAAAAATGCACTCCCAATGTGATTTAGACTATGGTTCAATTTAGTTTAAATCTTGATTTTATGTGATGATTTATTTTATTAGATTTACAAAGTCAATGTGCCATGCACCTGGTTTATCTCATGTTTTTTTAGAGCCATCCAATTTTGATCATACGATGTCCATGTTTTCTTCTTCCTTGGGTCCACATCCTTCTAGACTCCTCATAGTCTGGTTCCACCTCCTCTTCCTCCTCCCTCCTTATCTCTCTCTTACACCTTTCACCCTTATCCTTGATTTCCCTTTCTGTTGGATTCCTCACAATTGAACTCGTAAGTACCAACCCCACTACAATTTCCTTTTTCTAAATGTCCCAAAAAATCAAGGGTTCTTTACCTCCCTTTTTTCCACCTCTGCTGGGTCTCCCAGCCATTGTAAAGCTACAATTCTATGTACATCCCTCTATAAATAAAACCATACAAAGTGATATCAATTGTCTTTGTGTCCTGTATCCATAGCGTGGATACCCCCTAGCTCTAATAATTAGTTCTTCCGACAAGGAGTTGATGGAACTGTTCTGAGGTGTGACTATGACGTGAGGGTGCAGTTCAACTTTAGAGACCTTGGTGAAGCTCAACTCAATGTCGACTGTGATGATGAGATGCTTATTGGTTTTCCCCTCATTCCATTTTTATGACCTATACATGGTTCAAGATAGAGTTTTCACATTTTCAAAGACGACATTGATGTTTCTCTGTGTTTTAAGGATCAACATTATGTATTGAATCTTTCAAAACCATTATACCTAAATATGGTTCCCTTGTTTCTATTTTCCTATGAGTACGTTCACACTATAAACACATCACGAGTAGATTTGGCAGCTTTGACCACAACTAATCCTTTCTTGGTGTTAAGCTCAGAAAAGCCCCAACAAACTAATTCCCCTGATTACTTTGTGGTTTTCCAAATGGTTTCATTTGATTGACTAGAGATTGAGATCCCTAGTTCTTGCACAAGATGAACAATGAGGAAGAACAAGACCAGTGGTATTTCCCCTATAAGATTCCTCCATTCATTTGATGTTGTCACAGTTTTTATGGGAAAATATGTCCCCTTGCCTTGAATTAAATTTAATATTGCACATGAGTTAATGAATCCTGCTGCCCAATCACACACTTAGATTTTATGCATGATGCAGGAACAGTGCGATCATTTGATCCATGTTTTGTTTTTCTGTTGTAAATAAACAAATTAAACATTCAAAATTATAGAAATAAATTTATAAGTCAGATAATAGTGGTAAGATATGTTTTGGAATCTTAAAACTAGAACCTATCATTTGATATAGCTTTTGTGACCTAATTGCAATAAATGAAATTCGTGATTTTTGGGATTTTCCTAATTATCCTTCATTTTCAAATTTCATATCTAATGTTACAAAATCCAGAAATTAATAAATAAACATGATTTGAAATTGTGAAGATATAATCTATTTGAATATGTAAAATTCATAACCTAAGTCAGTAGTGATAAAAAGGGTCATTTTTAGGGTTTTGTTTATGGCGTCTAAACCCAAATTCATTCGAATATTTAATAGGTAGCTTTAGAACCTAGTTTGGATCTAGGTTTGGGGCTGTGACCTTGGATACACAAGTTTGAGGTATGTTGCTTCTCCATTGAGTCATATTGGACAATTACTTATATATTTTCTCTCTTTGACTTGAGTGTGGCATATTTCTCTATATGTCACTTGGTTATAAATACTTGATTTGATTGAGTCCGATTCACTGACTTTAATGTTATGAACTATTGAAATTTTAATGAATCTATTTTCTTTAATATTTTTCATACTTATTCAATTTTCCACTTGTATTGCATTATTTGATCTTATTGTTCCATTAAATAGTGGAAACACTAATTTGATGAATTTCGTGGACTAACTTATCTTGCCTCTCTATTTAATGCATGTTTTGATTGTTAGACTATTTTTTATCTATTTTTAGTAGTACATTTTGAAGTTGGATTTCATTTTACAACTTATCCTATATATGGATTTTTGTTCTCTCACCCAAGACCCAGTGCTCTCACCCAATATATATACCATTACATAGAGGATTGAGGGTGCTCTAACCTCCATCCTAGACATGAAATGTGGATGTGTTCTAACCCTACTTTTAGAAAATTATAGTCTATAAGATAATCTACACACAATTGAATTCAATTGAATTATTTATATTCTTTTCCATTATTTGTTCTCTATAATTGTTAAGGAAAGGATTTATTATTATTAAATTTTGATATCCATTTGGATGTTCAACCTCTTTCTTCATTGGGAACTGTGTTACTTTACTTTTGATATACTTTGTTCTTATATGATTGTTCAATCCCCATTACAAGCACATATCAACTTATGTTGATAATCTTCCACCACGTCTTGTCTTATGGGGGTGTTCCCAACCCCTTAGGTGGAGAAGATCTTGTAGGGAAATATGGTACAGAGCAGGCAATGGAATTTAAAAATTTATTACCATATTCCCCATAAACAGTAGATCACGTCAATAACTATAATGCAGGAAGGATGGTTTATGGGATATACCTAGTCTTGGAGCAAGTACAGTGACAATCCTCATCGTTGTAGATACGCAACTCTAAATCCTAGTTGCAGTGGGACTTGTCTGAATGCTGGACCTATTGGTCTGGACCACAAACTGCAGCCATGAACGTCGTCTTCTTCAGTAGCTCCTTTTGTCATGGACTACTGGTTGATGTTGTCCTCAAAGCGGCTAACAACGACTTCTGTCCTTTGGTAGTCCACACAGACCACCTAGAACTCCAGTCATTCTACTGGACCAGATAGGAAGGAGTTGTCCCTTTCAGTCAGTGTACTAGTCACTAACTTGCTCTCCCACAATGGCAACTCTCATTGTTCTCTCCCATGGCTATCCCTCCCTTGTTGGGTAGGACTTGCCAGGGCACTCGTGATTACCACAACCAGAGAGGACAACAATTGTAAGAGGACCTGATTCTCAGTTTTCTGTGTTGTAGTTGTACTTTAGAAAAACCCCAATATCCCTCTATATATAGGAGGGGTTAGGGTCAGGGTTCCCAATCGCCAACCAATGCGGGGCTAAAGCGAGATTGGGAAGAACAAGTAGATCTTGAATTTCACATCTTTTCTGGAAGTTTCACAACTTGCGTGCGACAATGGTCATCTCACATGCGACACAGTCATTTTTCTAAGAGAAATAGTTGTCTGGGATGTGAGATAGTCATCTTGCTAAGCGATATGGTCATTTCATACTTTTCCAGTCAAATATGAATTGACAAATCATTTCTTAGTTAATGTTATACATTAATTTACTTGCACCCCAAGTATGTGCAATTGAAATGAGTTCAGAAAACTTTATATATTTCATTCGTCCCAACCAGGCCATCTCACATATGCAAGATGCCTGTCTCACTCACCTAGATGGTCGTATGGTGAGTTTAAGTCAAGCCGATCAGTTCAATAGCTTGAACTGGTCGGTTCATATGGCAGAATTTTGCCAATTCAATTTTTGATCTGCTTGATAACCCAAACGAATGTCTCAACCTTTGAGACACTCGTTTGGCTACCTAAACATCTGTCTCACCTAGTGAGATGATCATTTGGTAGTTTAGTCAGTCAATCTGTAATGTGAATTGAGTACCTAAACACTTTAGTACTTAACAAAATTATCATTCAAGATCAAACTCCTCTTCTAGATGAGTTACTGTGTGTGACCCTATAGGTCCCTTATCACATTGGCAGTGAGTGTCCATAACAACTTATGACATCACAAGAAAAGAGTGGTGCCTAGTCGCACATCATTTCTACCCAAGTAAATGGAAAAGTTGGGGAACAAATTCAACCTACAATCTATGTATGCTGTTATAATGTTTGTATAGTTCCTTTGTCACTGATGTCCAGATTGAAGTAGAGGCATGGAGTAGTCACACTCATTATAATTCAATCCTTTTCTAGAATCAAGAGAAGACTGTCTGAGATATATGTAAGCTCAATATCACATAATGACTCACATACACATGGCCATGCTTTTCTCAGTCTCTCTTATCAAGAGGCCTAGGACATCACACTCCAGTAGGAGGGACAAATCCCATGTCTATCACTCAAATTCAATACTCATGTGTCAAAGCCACCCAATCATCATCGTTACAACAACCCATGTTCTAGGGATGTGTTTGATGATGTCAAAGTGTACACAACGACATGTGTTGAGTGTAGTGATTTCAGGTCTAAGAACCACAACCACCACCATCAGCGATAAAGTGAAATTTAGCATTAATATGAACTAATTCCAATTTCACCCTCCTCATGCTCACTCATGGTGCCAAATCATTTTTCTTGGTTTCATAATCAATATTGGTACTCAAATTTGAAATATGGTGATCAATGTGGATTTTATATACATTATAACACCTTAAATTTGATTAATTGATCACTTTTCTCAAAGAAGAAAATTGGTTAATCAAACTTTAGCTTCTTGTTCTCAAACTTTTTTCTAAAGGTTCTCCACTTTTTGATGAAGATGTGGTCCGAATTTGAGAACAATTGGACATTCCTACAATTTTCTATAGATTATTGAAGTTAATATGTTGAAAATAATTATTTTTGTCTTCTATCTGACCTTTTTCCATGTCAGCAATCAAAGGCAAGGATCCGGTGATGATCCTTGGCCTTGAATCTACCTCTTGTGGATCCCAAACTGATCCAACGGCCATGGACCCATCTTCTACCTCCCACAATCAGTGAGGAGGAGTAAATGAAGATCGAGAATGAGATCTCCCGCCTGTGATCATGAATCAAAATTCTAAGCGAGCCAAAATGCTCCTCTCACAATTTTGAACTGAATGAACCCTAGTTTGAAGAGCATTCATTCTCTGTCTAGCTTCCAAACTGAATCCCTCACTCTTCCCTCTCCTTATGATGGCCATGGATGCTGCTCCAAATCTATGGGCCCTAAAACCCTAGCCCCAACACTATATAAAGGGTTCCTCATGCTTGCAATAACCTCACCAAGCTTCGAGCCCCTTTCTTGCTCTATCATTTGGCCTCTGATCCCCCAATTTCTACTTGTCTCCTCCTTCTCTATTGTGGCATTATTTCCTTTCTCACATTGGGCATTCTTGCTCTTCACCCGCTCACCCAAATCTACCACCAACATCTGATTTGCATGTCTCCGATGAATATGAACGACACCTTCTCCTGTCGCACCTTCGATTCCCACACCTTAGCCCCCCCACCAGAGAAGCTCTCCACCACGGTTCTGGGATCATGAGGGACCTACGTGAGGGGAAGAAAAGTCCCTAAACCGTTGGGTTCAGTTCGATCCAAGCGTCCCAACAAACCACCACTGTGCCACTATCAAACCGGAAAAACCAAGATTGGATTGACCCTCTAAGCTAACAAGTTACAAGGACTATGTGGCTCGATCCTAGCCATCAATCGTTCATCAGACGATCCTCAAATTTTCACAAATAAGGTATTATACCTCCTCTCTACTCGAATATTCAATTAAATTGTCATATCTCATTTTAATAGTATCTAATGCATCTTAGCTCCAAAAATTACAAGTAAATAATCCATTTTGATCAGAAAAAATAAAAAATACTTATGAAATCTGATTCCAAGATATGCTCACTAATATACCTAAATCTAGATCTCTTGCTTAGTAAATTGGTCTAAATGAATCAATGTTGTGATTAGACTTTGGAAACCTGATATCTTGACTCTGATGATTATCTTGAGACACTAAATCATACTTGAGTAGAATAGACCTAATCTTGTTGGCTTAATCTCTTCTAAATATGAATCATATGCCTTAAAGATAATTTTGATGATGTCTTGATAATATGGTTGTCCTAAATCTTGTGGCATACTTAATCCTTTGACCTAATATCTTGATCTCTGAGTTACTCTTTATACTAATCAGAACTTGATCTAATCTTAAACATCAATGATGTTAGAACATGATGATGATCTAAAGACTTGATTATGACTTGAATATTGATCATGAAAACTAGGGTTAAAACATATGGTCCTAGAAAACCTAGGTAAGTCATTCACACTCGAAAATACTTGACACTTGAAATAATGTTGGACATATTGAAATATTGGTTGATTATAAGTGAATGACCCAAACCTAAGGTTGACATAGGAAATGTGTAACCCTAACCTCAAATAGTGAAACATGATCTTCAAATATCATGATCTTGACCCTTGATCCAAACATTGTGTTTTAGGATCTAACTCGAAGGGTCGACCCACTACTTGTTGGGATTTATACTCAAAAACCCTAAGTGAAAGGTACACTATTATACCTCCTTTTTGGTTGTATTGAAGATACTTTTTATGTATCTCTTAATTTGTATACTTGGCTATATACTTGGTTTAGCTATTGTTCCCTATATATTAGGATTCTGTATTTCCTATATTATATTTTGAGACAAACTGGAAAACATAAATGACATGCCCATTATGACTGCCCGTATACTGATGATGATGATATTGATAATGCTGATAATGTTGATATTGAGTGCAAGCAACCCCTCATTCAGAGGTGGACTTGTACATTGGCCTCCTGCCTCATATGAGGAGGAAGAGCCTGGTGACCTTCCCCATCACGTTGGGGCAATAGAGTCACACAAAATATATAAGCATGCTTCTCGATTATACCATAATGGGAACTCATAATAAAAAGTGAATTGTTTTGAAATAAACAACTTGTCGAATAAATGTTGGATTTGGAAAATCTCTCGTTACATATTTCTTGAATATAAGTCCTGCCAAGTGTACTGTTTTTTCAATAAACCTTTTTACTTGTTTTTATATAACGTACTATGCAATTGCATTGAGTTTGTGTCTTGATTTTCTTGATTTTAGGCAAAATATTGGAACCTTGACTATATCGCTTCCACACTCATATATTCTGATGAGAAGGATGTATTGGAAAAATCTCCATTTTTGGTTAGTTTGTTTTTAAAATATCCAATTTTTGAGTTATTATTTCTTATTGTATATGCCAGTGTGTTAGATCCTATCAGAACACTGAGGGATGGGTTCTTCAATCCCTTTACCATGTCTACACAGTGAGATTGGGATTGGGGTAAGAATGGTGCTGTGACAGTTGGTATCAGAGCTTACACACTCCCATATACTTTAAGTGAATAATTTCTCAAGTCTCTTACACCCAAGAAACCCTAAAGTTCATAATGGTGAACATTGAGGTGTCTAGGCTCGAGGTCCTAGAATAATTTCTCCTATCTGCCTTCATGGTGGCTGAGATCCCCCACTCTACCTAGCCTTAATTGTTCCATAACTGGACCTAAAGGTTCTCTTATGAAATCCTAGAGAGCCCTCTAGCATCTCATCTCTTCTTTAAGGACTACCTAATCCACCCATGTAGATGAAGATTAGGTAGTCTTCTCATTTCCTCATGTGGTCGTTCTCTTGTGACCTTTTGCCACATGATGTCTTAATTATGGGTAGCTTATGCATGGAAAAATGAATATCACTAAATTTTAAAAGTTGATAACATGATCTGACCTTAATTTGAAGACTCAATTTTGATCAATGAATCTTGAAATCAAATACTCTTGTATGACCCCTAATATCATGCACAGTCAATTTAGCCAAAACTAGAGTACTTGTTCCCTATGTTTGAGGTAAATGATAAAAATTCTGATATGGTGAAATAAGGATAACTTAAAACTTATACCTCATTATTGATGAGGTCTCTATTTGATTAATATCCATGTTTCACTATTTTTGATTAAACCTCAAATATAGTTAAGCAAACTTTTTCCCTACTTGATACACATCATGATTATGCCATCAAATTATTAATTTCAATGACTCATAAAATCATGATCTAAGAATATGATGCAAAAAGTAGTTTTTCCTATTGACTATTGATGCCTTTTCCAATCTCAATTTTGATATGATGATTATAGGCCTATATTTTGCACTATTATGCTCTAATTCTTCGAATGCCAAATTCAAATCCTCAATTTCCAAATTATATCACTACCTTGATCATGAAAGAAAAGGAATGCAAATATTAACTTGACTTTGTAATATTATGACATTATTTCCCTATTATGATCTTGAATTTTTATCTCATGACCTTATGGAATATGATTTGATCATTGACACTCTCCCTATTTTTGAATATTATAAAACCATAAATGTGATATACTCTTAACTTGACCAATGTGATTAAAGAAATCAAAATCAATATACCTTGCAGATGGCCCCACAAACCCGTAGTAAAAAAGCAATATCCCTTCGAACCAATGCTGATCAAGGAGAAAAGATTGATAAAAGGAAGATTGATGAAGAAAAATATAAGGATGACATAGACAAAGGAAAAATACCTAGGCTCGATGATGATAATAGGGTCGATGCTTGGGAAATGCAAAACAAGTTACTAATGGATGCTATGGCCAAATGGGTGAGATACACGACATCAATAATTCCTGAGGAGTCCAAGTCACCATGACTACCTTTACCCCTACATACAAGCATGTAGTCATGGAGATAGAGACAAAGGTAGAAGTTGGAATTCCAAAGGAGGACGTGTGCAATCACAACCTTTGAAGTCACCACTAGATCTAGATTTTGATATGGAACTTATGTAACTATTTGTAACTTTTTCCTTTTTGAAATAAAACCTTGTACTCACTATATTTTGAGAAATGGAAATGTGATGCCTTTTTGGAAGCTGTCTTTGGATTTGAAAATTCATGTCTGGTTTGAATTTGGACTCCCATACTCAAATTTTGAATTTTGACTCAATCATGTTGACATATAAATGGACCATCCATTGTTGTGATACTTGGCTCAAAATCATGAGATCTTGACTAGTTGTATTTTGAGTATGGTAACATTGAAAATATGAATAGGGTTAACTTCCTAAAATGAACTAGGTCTGGACCATTCACCCACCTCAAATATGCTTGATAAAAGAAATTGAAATTGAAATCTCAAAATATTGCTAGATTGTTGATATGGGTGAATGACCACACCGGTGGTCTAGATAGGAAATTAAACCCTAGACTTGCATGTTTGGAACTCAAAATATGGACATTTGAATCTTGACTCTTGAATAACAAACTTGTTAGTGCATCACCCTTTTGGTACATGAAACTTAATCTCATTTTTTTCTCTCAGTCATGACTTGAGAGTGAACTCAATTGGTGAACTTTGATCTTTGACCCCCATATTGATCAATGCAATTTAAGAGAGACTATTGATGAAGTGATAATGTTGAGGAAATAATTTTGATTATATAGTTGAGGACGCTCTAGTATTTGATGTTACAACCAAGATTTTGATGATCCAAATTTTGAGGTTGTTTTTGAATTTTGGGGACAAAATTCCTTTTTAAGGAGGGAAGGAAGTGTCAAAGTGAAATTTAGCATTAATATGAACTAATTCCAATTTCACCCTCCTCATGCTCACAAATGGTGCCAAATCATTTTTCTTGGTTTCATAATCAATATTGGTACTCAAATTTGAAATATGGTGATCAATGTGGATTTTATACACATTATAACACCTTAAATTTGATTAATTGATCACTTTGTACAAAGAAGAAAATTGGTCAATCAAACTTCATGTTTTTGTTCTCAAACTTTTTATAAAGGTTTTCCACTTTTTAATGAAGTTGTGGTCTAAATTTTAGAACAATTGGACATTCCTACAATTTTCTATGGATTATTGAAGTTAATGTGTTGAAAACAATTATTTTTGTCTTTTATTTGACCTTTTTCCATGTCAGCAATCCAAGGCAAGGATCTGGGGGCGATCCCAGCCCTTAGATCTACCTCTTGTGGATCCTGACCTGATCCAGCAGCCATGGACCGGTCTTATATCTCCCGGAATAAGTGAGGAGGAGTAAATGAAGACCGATAATGTGATCTCCCGCCTATGACCATGAATCAAAATTCTAAGCGAGCCAAAATGCTCCTCTCACAATTTTGAACTAAATGAACCCTAGTTTGAAGAGCATTCATGCTCTATCTAGCTAGAAAAATGAGTCCCTCACTCTCCCCTCTCCTTTCGGTTGCCATGGCTGCTGCTCCAAATCTATGGGCCCTAAAACCCCAGCCCCAACACAATATACAGGGTCCCTCGTGCTCACAATAACCTCACCAAGCTTTCAGTCCCTTTCTTGCTCTCTCATTTGGCCTATACACCCCCAATTTCTCCTCATCTCCTCCTACTCCATTGTAGTGATGTTGCCTTGCTCACATTGGGCATTCTTGCTCCTCACCCTTTCATTAAAATCTGCCACCAACATCTGATTCACAAGTCCCCGATGAATCTGAACGACACCTTCTCCTGCCACACAAACACTTCCAGCTCCTTAGCCCTTCCCTCACTGGTGAAGCTCTCTACTGTGGTTTTGGGATTGTGAGGGACCTGTGCGAGGGGATGAAAAGTCCCTGAACCATTGGGTTCCGTTCGATCCAAGCGGCTTAACAAACCACTACTGAACCACTATCAAAACAAACAAACCAAGATTGGATCAATCCTCTAAGATATCAAGTCACAAGGACTACATGGATCGATCCCGGACATCAATCGCACATCAGAAGATCCTCAAATTTTCACAAATAAGGTATTATACCTCCTCTCTACTCGAATATTCAATTGAATTGTGAGATCTTGTTTTAATCATATCTAATGCATCTTAGCTTGAAAAATTACAAGTAAATTGTCCATTTTGATTAGAAAAACCCAAGGAATATATTAAAAATACTTTTGAAATCTGATTCCAATTATTCTCACTGATATACCTAAATATAGATCTCTTGCTTAGTTTATTGGTCTAAATGACTCAATGTTGTGATTAGACTTTGAAAACCTTATATCTTGACTCTGATGATTATCTCGAGACACTAAATCATACTTGACTAGACTAGGCATAATCTTACTGGATTAACCACTTCTAAAGATGAATCATATGCCTTGGAGATAATTTTGATGATGTCTTGATAATATGGTTGTCCTAGACCTTGTGGCATACTTAATCCTTTGACCTAATATCTTGATCTCTGATTTACTCTTTATACTAATCAGAACTTGATCTAATCTTAAACACCAATGATGTTAGAACATGATGATGATCTAAAGACTAAATTATGACTTGAATATTGATCATGAAAACTAGGGTTAACACATATGATCCTAGAAAACCTAGGTAAGTCATTCACACTCAAAAATACTTGACACTTGAAATAATGTTGGACATATTGAAATATTAGTTGATTATAAGTGAATGAACCAACCCTAAGGTTGACATAGGAAAAGTGTAACCCTAATCTCTAATATTGAAACATGACCTTCAAATATGATGATCTTGACCCTTGATCCAAACATTGTGTTTTAGGATCTAACTCGAAGGTTGACCCACCACTTGTTGAGATTTATACTAAAAAACCCTCAGTGAAAGGTACGCTATTATACCTCCTCTTTGGTTTATTGAAGATACTTTTTGTGTATCTCTTGATTTGTATACTAGGATGTATACTTGGTTGAGCTATTGCCCCCTATTGATTAAGATTCTGTATTTCTTATATTATATTTTGAGACAAACTAGAAAACATAAATGAAATTTCCATTATGACTGCCCATATACTGATGATGATAATGATATTGATAATGTTGATAATGTTGATATTGAGTGCAAGAACCCCTCTTTCAAAGGTGGAATTGTACATTAGCCTCCTACCTCATATGTGGACGAGGAGCCTGGTGACCCTCCCCATCGCGTTGGGGTAATAGAGTCACACAAAATATATACGCATGCTTCTCGATTACAACATAATGGGAACTCGTAATAGAAAGTGAATTATTTTGAAATAAACATCTTGTCGAATAAATGTTGGATTTGGAAAATCTCTTGTTACATATTTGTTAAATATAAGTCCTGCCAAGTATACTCTTTTTCCAAACCATTTTACTTGTTTTTATATAGCGTACCATGCAATTGCATTGAGTTTGTGTCTTGATTTTCTTGATTTTAGGCAAATCATTGGAACCTTGACTATATCGCTTCCGCACTCATATACTCTGATGACAAGGATATATTGGAAAAATCTCCATTTTGGGTTAGTTTTTTTTTAAATATCCTATTTTTGAGTTATTATTTCTTATTGTATATGCCAGTGTGTTAGATCCTATCAAGCCACTCTGGGCGGATATTTCAATGCCTTTAACAATATCTAGGCAGTGAGATTGGGATTGGGGTAAGAATGGTTCCGTGACACCATCATTGTGAGATCTCACTATGACTTCCATGATGATGTCTTCCATGTGTCTATCTCATGGTGGGTCTGTCCGATACACTATTCTATAACATTTATCTATGTGATTGGTTTGATATCGCCATATCATGACTAATGAGATTTAGTCATCAACCAACTCACACTCTAATCTTGGTGTCATTGTTGTCTATCAATCTTCTACAATGACAACCAATCAGGGACATAATGAGAATATGTATATTTACTCTTAACATCCGTGTGATCTCATCCACAAGGATAATAACTTGAATACATACATCATTGAGTAATATAATTCTCTAGACATCTACAATGTTACATCATTATCTCATAACTGAATTAAACAAAAGTAGGGATGTCATTTCCCATCAATAGTATGTCATCTTCATACAATATGAGGAATGTCTTTATGCTCCCACTAATCTTCTTGTACACGCAAGGTTCATCTTCATTTTGAGAAAAGACAAGATTCCAACTCCGAGATGCTTGCTTCAATCTATAGATTGTCCTTTGTAGCTTATAGACTTTATTGGAAAACTTTGGATATATAAACCCCTCATGTTGTGTCATGTACGCATCCTCAACAAGATTCTCATTAAGGAATGGGATTTTAACATTCATTTGCCAAATCTCATAGTCATGATAAGCTGCAATAGCAAGCATGATCCTGATGGATTTAACCGTGGCCACTGGAGAAAAGGTTTTGTCATAGTCAACATCTTGAACTTTTTTGAAACCCTTTGCAACCAATCTGCCCTTATAGGTTTGAAATTTTCCATTCATGTTAGTCTACTTCTTGAAGACCCACTTGCACCCTATGGGTTTTAGCCCTTTAGGTGGATCCACCAAAGTCCATACTTTATTGTTATACATGGATTCCATCTCATATCTCATGACCTCAAGCCATTTATCAGACTCTGGTCCCTCTATAGCATCTTTATAGGTTATTAGATCATAATCTATGACCAATTCACTGCCTTTTTGAGTTGCAAGATATCAAAATCTCTCAGGTTTAAGGCTTGTCTTATTAGATCTATGAGGTTCTTATGTTACTTGAGGGATTTGAGATTCTACAATACTTTGTGAATCTTTAGGTTCCTCTTGTTCATCTACTGGCTCAATGTTTTCTTATTGGTCTCGAACCTCTTCAAGTTATACATGCCTCCCACTGATTCCTTTGAAAATTATTCCTTTTCTAGGAATACAACATCTCTGGAAACAAACACTTTGCTGTCAGATATGGAGTAAAAGTAATTTCCTTTAGTTCCCTTAGGATATCCAACAAAGTAACTATCAGATTTTGGACCAAGTTTCTCAAGAAGCATCTTGCTAACATAAGCTTCACATCCCCAAATCCTCACAAAAGACATATCAGGACACTTTCCAATCCATATCTCATATGGTGTCTTTTGAACCGACTTAGGTGGTACTCGGTTTAGTGTAAATGTGGTATTGTTTAGAGCATACCTCTAGAAGGTAGTTGGAAGCTCAACTAAACTCATCATTGATCGTACCATATGTAGTAATGTGCGATTTCTTCTTTCTGATACACCATTATGTTGAGGTGTTCTAAGCGGAGTCCACTGGGATAGAATCCCATGAGCTATAAGAAGGTCCTAAAACTCCTGGTTCAAGTACTCCACCTTGATCAGAATGAAGTGCCTTAATTCTTTTACCAAGTTGGTTCTGTACTTCATTCATAAACCCCTTGAACTTTTCAAGAGCTTCTGACTTATGTATCATTACATAAACATAGCCATACCTACTGTAGTCATAAGTAAAGGTAATGAAGTACTGATACCCAAATGGATTTTCCTAGATGAAATGAAACATTTGATTCATGTAACAGGAGAAAGATTTCCTATTCCTTAGCCGTAAAGATATGTGGCCATGAAAAAGGGATCAAGTGGAACAGAATTGAATTGATCGGTGAGTGTATGGCTAACCCAATAACGAAAGTTTCGTAAGGGGACTGGAGCAGGCTACTATGAGACAAAGGATCTTCTTTCTAAAGAGATTCGATTCAGAACTTTTTTATGTCCAAGGTCCAATATTGAAATCATTTCAGAGGTTTTCCCTTACTTTGTCCGTATCAACAAACAATTCGAAATACCTCGACTTTTTTAGAACAGGTCCGAGTCAAATAGCAATGATTTGAAGCACTTCTTTTTACATTACACTATTTCGGAATACCAAGGACTCGATATCTTGGAAGTATTCTGAGTAACTCCGCAACCAGGAGTTCCACTTGAGGAACCAGGTGCCGTAGTAGCTGCCAAATCTTCTACTGGTACATGGACAACTGTATGGACCGATGGACTTACTAGTCTGGATCGTTACAAAGGACGATGCTACCACATCGAATCTGTTGTTGTTCTAAAAGGTCCACACACATCAGTATATATGAGTCCTAATAGATAATTAGCCCTCTCATTGTTTCCATTCAAAGGGGTCTTAGCCATCTTACCCAACAAATAAGATTCACATGTCTTAAATGATTCAAAACCCAAAAGAGTCTAGATAACTGTAACACCACTGACCTGGGTTATGAGATAACCCTAGAAGTTTTGCCTAAATATGTAATTATATACTTGTGAATACTCCCTGGCATGTAATTAAGTTCCTCAGGAACATATATTTTCAATTCTTGCTCCTTTTTAAACAAAGTTGTAGCATTGTATTGTATGCAGGGACCTATGTGCAAATTACCCAGTTTAAGGGTTCAACTTGCAACAATCACAAGGATAAGATGTTCCTATGATGTTGAAACATCATGAGGATGTCTATGATGAAGTTTGAGGGATTTCCCAAGCTTGAGCACCAAGGTGCAGCTGTGGAAGCAATCTCCATGCTTAGAAACCCTAATTTGGAGTAAAATACAATTTACCCAAATTTAGGGGTGCAACTTGTAATTCTTAATATCTAGAACATCTTTTATGACTCTTATTATCATTCAGAGTAGAAATGATGAAAGGGGCACATCAAAGACTAATCAGATAAGAAAGGTAATCTTTGTGGTAAAAGACACCTAATTTGGGTATGGAAATCTTTCATGGATGTACCCTAGTTGTAGGTTGGCTTCCTTTACCCTTAGATCTTGAGATTTCATGAGATTTGCATAAGGTTAGATGGGTTTGGACGTTCCCTTGAGCAAGGAGGGACCTAGATGTGATTTCTAGTCTTGAGAGGTCCTTGTGGTGTAAAAAGGGCTAAAGTATATAAGCCCTTATCATTGCAATTAAGTGAACGATCTTTCATTCCCTTCACTTCTCTTCTCTTCTTGCTCAAACGACCAAGGATAGCTCTGGAGCTCAGGGGGACGACCAACCTGTTCTAGGTAAGAGAACACCACCTTCTAGC
The DNA here is from genome assembly GCA_963693085.1 of Alisma plantago-aquatica. Taxonomy (NCBI): domain Eukaryota; kingdom Viridiplantae; phylum Streptophyta; class Magnoliopsida; order Alismatales; family Alismataceae; genus Alisma; species Alisma plantago-aquatica. The sequence continues at coordinate 1,129,949,246 of OY856409.1, read as the reverse complement.
TCGAATTCATGGATGAATTCACATTTTTAGGTTGGTTTTATGGATAACTTACTTAGTCTTCTTGTTCTAGCCGACCAAACCTACGTTTCCTTGGAGAATTCACCTATGACCAAGTTGTGGAAGCTCAAGGACGCCATTAAAGCTTGGAGCTTGAAGGCTTGGAGTTCTAGAATCAACCTTTAGGCGGGTTTTATAACTCTAAACTCTTGCTCTATATGCATGCTTAATTCTTGCAAATTTACTTGGTAATTCTTCTTCTACCTCCCTTCTTCCTTGCACTTTTGCAAGAAAAACAGTGGGGGAACCGACCTTGCTAGAGGTTGAAGATGAGGGGTGTGATTCCCTATGTCACTTTATCAAACGAACTTGGACCCTTTTGGTCCAAACAGTTTCAAACCGTTTGCCCTCAAACGGTCTTGCAAGACCGTTTGGATTGAAACGGTCTCAAGACCGTTTGATAGGGTTGACCAAGGGACGACCATTTGAGGGTCTGTTCATAAAATATTGAATTTCATTCCTGCAAAGAATAAAAGTCTAATTCTTAACCAATTGAGAGTTGAAGGCACTTCAACATGGAAACCTTAATCGGGTCAAAAGTGCTGTTTTGAAACATAGATCTTGTTGAGTTTTGGGTTGAAGGACCCAAACGGTCTCAAGACCGTTTGGGGATTCCTCTAAACAGTCCCAAGACCGTTTGGGCACAACCCAAGACCGTTTGAAGGTCTAGGGTTGAGTTAATCTAATGGTTTGAGGGTCCAATTACAAGAAGTTGATGAATTGAGAAAAATTGCTGATTTTTGACCTAATTGGATTTCAACCCTAGTCAAACCAACTTAGTTTTTGGTCAAACTTTGGGCAAACGGTCTGAAGACCGTTTGGATGATGTCCAAATGACCTCAAGACCGTTTGGGCCAAGTTTGAGCCCAATTGGAGGTCAATTGATAGGTTCAACCTTGAATTGATTCACATTGTTGAACATTGATGACCATCCGATTTGAAACCCTAATTGAGTAGGATTGAACCCTAATTGGCTATCAATTGAGGGTCAATTGATGTCCAATTGATTAAGGCTAACCCTAATTGACTCAATTTGTAAGGGGTTAACATAGCTTTGAGCAATTGAAGGCTTCAACACACCTATCCATGAACATTGGTAACCTTTGAACCACTTTGGAGGTCTAAACGGTTTGAGCCCATTTGGACCAAACGGTCTCAAGACCGTTTGGGGCCAAACGGTCTCAAGACCGTTTGGGCTCAAACGACCTCAGGATCGTTTGGTCCAATCGATCTCAAGCTGAATTGATCAAACGGTTTCAAACCAATTGAGCTCCAAACGGTTTGGAAAGTCAACCCATCCAAACGGTCTTCACCTCCAAACGGTCTCAAGACCGTTTGGTGGTTGAAACCGTTTGAAGGTTGAAACCGATTGGAGATGTTGATGATGGTTTGTACTTAACCAATTGATGGTGTAACTAGTTCAATGGTGATTTCATCTAAACCCTAATGGTAACCTAGGTCATTAAGGGACTAAATGATTAGTGAGTTAACCCCTGATGGTGATCATGAGGCAAATTACCAAAATACCCTTGAGGGGTCTAAAGGGGTAAAAACTTGTTCTAATCAAACCCTAATCACATGATGATGATGTCTTGGCTTATGTTAGTCAATGAGGATTTAACCCAACCTGATCTAGAGTGGTGTTATCACCATATACTAGTGAGAGGAGAGAGAAAGTATCCTAAGAGAGAGAAAGTACCCTTTTAAGGTGGAAACTCAAGTAAGATACTTCAAATACACATGAATGTGCATGATTAGGGGATGATTCACCTATGTGAGATCATGGAAACCCTAATTATGATATCCAATGAATCTTAATCTTATTTAAGAGCTTTAATGATGATGTTTCTCTTACATGATGATGTAATGAGTACAATTAACCATGGAGTGAATAGTAAACCCTAATTTTAGGGTGATAACATGAAAGATGAATAGTAAACCCTAATTGCTGAATTGTTTACTATTATTAGTTCATTTTACCATGCAGGTTGTTATGAGATGATGGTCATATCCAGGTATGGAATACCATATTATATTCATTGAAAGCATGCCTTAAGCTTTATGAATAAGTGAACCACCTTGATGTACTGCTAAGTGACATCTATTGAGATTTATGGGCTGTAAGAGCCATAAATACCCACAAGGTCATGCTTGAAAGATGACTTGTGATGAGTTGACTAAGAACTGATAATTAAAAGGAGTTAGGCCCGCTACATTTTAGTATTCTCATTTATAGCTGTTGTGCTAATGTTATTGTTTGAAGAACAATGTTTAAAGAATACTGAATGTACCTAACTAATCAAGTGAAATGTAGAGCCCTGATCATAGATCCATCATTGTCAGAGTCTAAATGATGGTGAAACAGGTTTTCCCCAGGGAACTCCTGGATCACATACTCTTGAGTATGTGGGGTACATGGATGTGTAGAACCATACATCCTAGTGTAGGTATTTGATGTAGATTTTTATAGTCCGTCATACCTTCACTAAAAGAGATCCAAGGTAAGAGGTTTTGATGTAGATTCTTGTAGTCCATCAGACCCCACCACATAGTCCAAAAGGTGAGATGTATCACTACACTCCCTTAAAGACACAAACACCGCATCGATGAAAGATAAACAAGAAATCTTCCGATGGCGAAGAGAGTACAGAATGCCACTGTAACTCTAAAAATAGCGAAGGACCAGTTTACCCTGGTGAGCTATTATAAAAGACATCCCGCCAGATGTCTAACAAACAATCCTCTAACTGACTGAGGAAGATGAGGTCATAAGAATCCGGCTCTTTTAATGACCTATGTATGATACTGATGTGACTTCTTAGCGATCAGTTGGAGTATGAGTGGTATGCCTCATCTCCACAGGGCATAATAATGTTTGAAAAACATAATCAACAGCGCAGTATATCTGTTAGAGTTATCTACGAGTTAATTGATTGATGTTACATTGAATAGTGTAGATGTTCTCATATTTCATAAATGATTGAACTCTTGCTTATCATCAAAACTGCTAGTGAATACCTTGAAGACTTTTATTGCTTTAGTTATTCCTTGCTTTGCTTATAAATCTTCTAGTGGAGAGTTATAACTCTCGCTGGGGCAATTATGTATAATTGTCTCACCCCGTAGACTTCAACTTTTTAGGTGGTCGTCGAAGACGGAGGAACAAGAATACAGGTGACCAATCCCAGCAACAGCAGTACCAGGAGCAGTAAATCTCAGGTGGAGATTTAGCCTGCTTTATGGTGTAGAATAGAGTCAGTCCTATGTGTCCTCTGTACTCTCAGGTCTTGGAGTGTTTTGAGTATGAATTCTTGAGAGATTTTGTATCATGTTGTATATAATTACTCAAGAAGTAATTTGACAGTGATGTATACAGTTAAATCCTTTTTCTATGAAAAAGGTTTGTGGTTTCAAGCTCTTGTCTCAAAAAGTTTTAATTTCCCGTGATTTTTGCCTTCTGCTGTTTATCGATTGCTTCCGCACATGTTTAAATCGGGATTAATTCGTGGTTTGGAGATCAGAGCCCAAAATTAAGTGGTATTAGAGCTCTAGGTTCGCCGAGTCTACAGAGGCATAGGACTTAGGAAGTCGAGTCTATCTTTAGTATTCCTTCCTTATCAAATAGAGTCTTCTGCTCCTCAGGAGAAGAAGATACATAAGAATGTCAGAGCCACATGATGAGAACGTGGTAGAAAGTAGTGCTAGTGCACCTCAAGGCGGCGCACGAGTACCAGAGAGGGAACAGCCTGTACCAGAACAACCTAGAGAGCCACCCCAGTTTGACCCAACTGACATGGGTAACCCAGCAGTCCAGACAATGCTTGGGCAGTTCATGACTGCCATGACACATATAACCGACAGGATGCCTATGCCTGCACCCAGGGCACCTGTCCAACCAGAAGGTCAAGGTATCGGGAAAACATTCGAGCGACTACGTCGTGTCGGAGCTACTGAGTACCTTGGGACTGCTGACCCCGCAGATGCTGATCTGTGGTTGACAGAGCTGGAGAAGGCTTTCAGGATACTCAATATCCCTGAAGCTGAGAAGGTTAGACATGCTGTCTATCTTCTCAAAGGAAGTGCTGGTCACTGGTGGACAATGGAAGAGCAGAAGAGACCTGGAATAGAAATCTCGTGGGAAGACTTTCGGCGGGAATTTGTCCAAAGATATTTTCCAAAGACCTTCCTAGATGAGAAGATCTCTCAGTTTGAGAGACTGAGGCAGGGAGTCATGAACATTAGCGAGTATGAAGCTAAGTTCATGGAGCTGTTGCGGTTTTGTCCGCACATGGCTGCCACAGAAGAGGAGAGAATCAGAGGATTCGAGAGGGGTTTGAATGCTGACATGTCTACCCCAGTGTCTGCCTTAGAAAACCGAGAAAGATTCTCTACCTTCGTTGAGTCAGTCCGAAGGATAGAGAGATCTGTGGTTGAGAAGAGGCAAACTCAGAAAAGATATCCACAGTTCCAGGGTTCTTCATCTATGGACTTTAAGAAGTCTAGATCCTCTGCACCTAACCCTCCACCATCTAGATCTAGTTCTCAGAGTGAGTGGTCTCCAAGTAGAGGTAGAGGACAAGGACAACCACCTCAGGAGACTCACAGCTCTGCATCGATGTCCGTTACTGGACCACCAAGACCACAAGAGAGAAGCTGCTACAACTGTGGTAAGGTGGGACATTTGATGAAGGACTGCCGATCTAAGCCTGTCAGTGTGACACAGCCTCCGAGACAAGTGTCTCAAGCTGGATCATCAGCACCACCTCAACAACAGGCTACAGCAAGGTTCTATGCTATGAACCCACCAGAAGCAGTGGTAGATCCACAAGTGGTGACAGGTCAGATGGAACTTTTATATTCTGATATGTCTAAATCTTGTGTAGTATCTGTTTTGATTGATCCAGGTGCTACACACTTTTTCATCACTCGAAGAGTGATTTGCAACTGCAATATGACAGCTAATCATAGGGCATGTAGTTTGTTGTTGGAGACTCCGTTGAGTGGGTCTTATACCTTGACATGCTTACTTCTATGAGAAGGTAAGTTATTAAAGAATTGATCTGGATATAGAATTCAGTAAAGTTAATATTATGTTTGTAAAAATGAGAAAAGAGAAGGAACATGGTAAAATATAAGTACATATTTTCTTACCTCAGCAATCATATACCCTGGCCAGGTATACAATTACTGATGATAAGGTAAATATGGAAACTCTTAAAATATTATCTTTTGATTACTCTAATCAAGTAGTCAATCTGAAACAACCCAAAGAGTATCATGAGAATAGAGGTCAACCATGATCAGTAATGGTTGAAAGAATATAGGTAATGAGCAATGTCCCATGAAAGAAGGAAGAAAGAGATATAAAGTTTTGATAATACAAGTAATTAATACCAAACTAAGAATGTTAAGATCATCCCTTGTTAGGGGTTTATGTTCTTAAAATAAACATATCTTCTCTAGAATGTAACAATGTGTATGCTGAAACAATATCTGCTTTCCCCTGTTCTTCTTGAGATTTCGGGGACGAAATCCTTGTTAGGGGTTTATGGGTGGGCTCAAACGACCTCAGGATCGTTTGGTCCAATCGATCTCAAGATGAATTGATCAAACGGTTTCAAACCAATTGAGCTCCAAATGGTTTGGAAAGTCAACCCTTCCAAACGGTCTTCACCTCCAAACGGTCTCAAGACCGTTTGGTGGTTGAAACCGTTTGAAGGTTGAAACCGATTGGAGATGTTGATGATGGTTTGTACTTAACCAATTGATGGTGTAACTAGTTCAATGGTGATCTAATCTAAACCCTAATGGTAACCTAGGTCATTAAGGGACTAAATGATTAGTGAGTTAACCCCTGATGGTGATCATGAGGCAAATTACCAAAATACCCTTGAGGGGTCTAAAGGGGTAAAACCTTGTTCTAATCAAACCCTAATCACATGATGATGATGTCTTGGCTTATGTTAGTCAATGAGGATTTAACCCAACCTGATCTAGAGTGGTGTTATCACCATCTACTAGTGAGAGGAGAGAGAAAATATCCTAAGAGAGAGAAAGTACCCTTTTAAGGTGGAAACTCAAGTAAGATACTTCAAATACACATGAATGTGCATGATTAGGGGATGATTCACCTATGTGAGATCATGGAAACCCTAATTATGATATCCAATGAATCTTAATCTTATTTAAGAGCTTTAATGATAATGTTTCTCTTACATGATGATGTAATGAGTACAATTCACCATGGAGTGAATAGTAAACCCTAATTTTAGGGTGATAACATGAAAGATGAATAGTAAACCCTAATTGCTGAATTGTTTACTATTATCAGTTGATTTAACCATGCAGGTTGTTATGAGATGATGGTCATATCCAGGTATGGAATACCATATTATATTCATTGAAAGCATGCCTTAAGCTTTATGAATAAGTGAACTACCTTGATGTACTGCTAAGTGACATCTATGGAGATTTATGGGCTGTAAGAGCCATAAATACCCACAAGGTCATGCTTGAAAGATGACTTGTGATGAGTTGACTAAGAACTGATAATTGAAAGGAGTTAGGCCTGCTACATTTTAGTATTCTCATTTATAGCTGTTGTGCTAATGTTATTGTTTGAAGAACAATGTTTAAAGAATACTGAATGTACCTAACTAATCAAGTGAAATGTAGTGCCGTGATCATAGATCCATCATTATCAGAGTCTAAATGATGGTGAAACAGGTTTTCCCCAGGGAACTCCTGGATCACATACTCTTGAGTATGTGGGGTACATGGATGTGTAGAACCTTACATCCTAGTGTAGGTGTTTGATGTAGATTTTTATAGTCCGTCATACCTTCACTAAAAGACATCCAAGGTGAGAGGTTTTGATGTAGATTCTTGTAGTCCATCAGACCCCACCACATAGTCCAAAAGGTGAGATGTATCACTACACTCCCTTAAAGACACAAACACCGCATCGATGAAAGATAAACAAGAAATCTTCTGATGGCGAAGAGAGTACAGAATGCCACTGTAACTCTAAAAATAGCGAAGGACCAGTTTACCCTGGTGAGCTATTATAAAAGACATCCCGCCAGATGTCTAACAAACAATCCTCTAACTGACTGAGGAAGATGAGGTCATAAGAATCCAGCTCTTTTAATGACCTATGTATGATACTGATGTGACTTCTTAGCGATCAGTTGGAGTATGAGTGGTATGCCTCATCTCCACAGGGCATAATAATGTTTGAAAAACATAATCAACAGCGTAGTATATCTGTTAGAGTTATCTACGAGTTAATTGATTGATGTTACATTGAATAGTGTAGATGTTCTCATATTTCATAAATGATTGAACTCTTGCTTATCATCAAAACTGCTAGTGAATACCTTGAAGGCTTTTATTGCTTTAGTTATTCCTTGCTTTGCTTATAAAGCTTCTAGTGGAGAGTTATAACTCTCGCTGGGGCAATTATGTATAATTGTCTCATCCCATAGACTTCAACTTTTTAGGTGGTCGTCGAAGACGGAGGAACAAGAATACAGGTGACCAATCCCAGCAACAGCAGTACCAGGAGAAGTAAATCTCAGGTGGAGATTCAGCCTGCTTTATGGTGTAGAATAGAGTCAGTCCTATGTGTCCTCTGTACTCTCAGGTCTTGGAGTGTTTTGAGTATGAATTCTTGAGAGATTTTGTATCATGTTGTATATAATTACTCAAGAAGTAATTTGACAATGATGTATACAGTTAAATCCTTTTTCTATGAAAAAGGTTTGTGGTTTCAAGCTCTTGTCTTGAAAAGTTTTAATTTCCCGTGATTTTTTCCTTCCGCTGTTTATCGATTACTTCCGCACATGTTTAAATCGGGATTAATTCGTGGTTTGGAGATCAGAGCCCACAATAACCATCCTTATGGAGTCTAGATATGCGATTATCATTTATGTGCCCTAGACGAAAATACCAAAAAGGTATGTTTTGTTTGAGTTGTTGAGTTTTAGCCTTTTGGTATTAACGTTATAATCTTTAGATATAACAAGTAAAGACCATAAGACATAGGGGAACTTCCATAAAAGATCCCATCTTTTGAAATAGAACATCGAACACTTTTAATATGGAATTCAATTGCAGCATTGTCCTAACAAGATATAGATATGACGTTTCTATTTATAGCAGGTACATAATAGTAGTTCTTTAACTCTATTACAAGCCCCATGGGCAGAGATATAGTATAGGTTCTAACTGAGCTGACTGCAACTCTTGTGCCATTAGAAACTCATAGTTCCACCTCGCCTTTCCCTAAAGACCTACTTCCATTCAGATTTACATATGAGAATGTATGTGAGATCCACATCTAGTATCTAATACCCAAGATGATGTAATAGATAGATTTATCTCAATAACATATATACTTGAAGTGGAGATCCCCATGCCCATCTTCTGCTTCCTAAAGGCCTTCAAGCACAAAGGATGAGTTCCTCCTGTACTTTTCTTTCTCCTTATCTTGAGTGCTAAAGAATTGGACTTAGGCTTGACCACAAAAATCTTCTCAGTCTTGCTTTGCTCCTTGGACTCAACCTCACTGATCATCGTCACAGGCTTGTCCTTCTTCACTTTTGCTTCGGCATGAATTAACATGGCAAATAGTTATAACATCTGTCCAGCCGAATTACTCACATGCTGGCATGCAATAAAATGGCTATATGATTTTCACATAGTCTTTAGAATGATATCATTAGCCAACTCTTGGCTCAAGGTAATTCCCAAATCTTCAAGATGATACACATGTCCAATCAAATTGAGCACATGCTCTTCTACTGAGGTTCCCTCTGTCAGCTTTGACCCATGTAGCACCTTTAAGATAGCATTCTTTTCTTGCCTGTCAAGACCAAATGTTACCTTCCTAAGATGTGTTACCGTATCAATAAAACTCATGTCCTCACATTGCTCATGCAACTCATAGTTCGTGCAACTTAGCATAAGGTAATTTATCTCTAAGGCATCTTTGGCATGCTTCCAATAAGCATCTACTTATGCCCTAGGTGCATCAGGAGGAGGTATTTTAGGCACTGGTTTGTCAAGGATGTAGAGCTTGCACTCTTCATTGAGAAACCTTCTCAAAGTCCAAAACCTGTCATGGAATTTTTCCCGTCAAGTTTGTCCTTCTTAAGGACCAATCACAAATCATATTTGTTCGTCATTAATTCTATAAGAGAAAATTTGCATTTGTCAAAAACCATTTTTGTTTTGATTTGATTTGTAAAAATTGATGATATTAATTATGACTTTAATTATTATCACTCCCACTATTTTATTCAAACTGATAGCCCTCAATATCAATTTGAAATATTACATCGTACAATATTCTAGTCGGGCAAGATCCATATTTCATAAAGTCATGAGTCAGCTTTGACTGATCACCCACAACATGACTATTTAAGTAGACCATCATGCCAACTGCATCATATGCAAGTCTTAGATATATGATATGCACAACTCCTTGACATAATCATCTGCATGCTTCTAGGCTTAGACACTCTAAGAATCACTATTTAAGCCTGACCCAAAAACCGACACGATAACAATGTACCCCGTTTTAGAGGCACCTACATCATTACCATCACACTTCCATGAGATAGATGACATACCATGCTTTGGTGTCACCTACACTGGACGATCAAGTTTTTCATGTGTGCCATTTTTGAAAAGCATCTAAGACTTAATATTTTAATTGAGGGAGTTCTATAAGTATATACATATACTTTATCCAATCACCACATATATAGTACATATCATATACATGCTATATCCTACAACAAAAATATGCCATAAATAAAAGTGATGGTTATGGCCAGTCCTAATGTAATCCCTTGGAGTCTCAAGGAATTATGGTCATCTAGGTCTGCATCACATGCAGAAACTTGTTGTTGATGAAGGTTCCTTTTGGCCAATTTGGGTTGATCGATTCAACCCTTGAATCGATGGGATCGCCTCATGGCTGGTTGTTTGGTCATCTCTCCGGTCGCTTGGTCCTTGTGTCCACCATCGGCTGGGTCCTCCAGTAGATCACTTGGGTCCACCAGGCAATCAGTTTGTCTTGGCCACCATGTCCTCCAAGATCTATCATCTTCATCATAACATGAAAGTAAACTATCCTACTTTTACATGATTATAAGGAAACCTCGAGTTACATTCAAGGGGAGCAAAGGTAGAAGTTAATTAACTCTACATTGGGAAGATAAGATAGAGGCTCAATACACAAACTGAGATAAATGGATAAACCATCCACACACAACCATGCAGAAATAAGGGTTATTGTGGTGTTTGGGTTTGATAAGATATTATTCACATCGCATGCAATAATAGAATGAAAAAACCAAAATCCAATCATATTGATTATCATGTAATATAGTAAATTGACATTGGCTCTGATACCACTATAGGGAAATATGGTACAGAGTAGGTAGCAAAATTTAAAATTTTATTACCATATTCCCCATAAATAGTAGATCACATCAATTAACTATAATGCAGGAAGGATGGTTAATGGGATATATGTGACGAACTGATTACAAATCAAACCGTCACCAGTAAAATCGCAGAATTAATATAAACATCAGAATTAACAAGAACCATTACAAATCAAAACTGTTTTTCACATAGATCCATTCCCAGTAAGTTCTTTACAAAAAGGAACAAAGCCTTATATACACATAGTTCACATTATATATTCAGTGGTTTGTCTCTTCTTGAAGATATCAAGTACCAGTTTCTTTACTTTAATATACACAACAACAATATAAAAACCTTGAGATAAGCAAACCAAAATCTCAAGTTGTTCGTGAAAACCACTAAGAACTATCTCCCAGGACCTAAGAGTACAGAGATGACACATAGACTTCTATCTACAAAACCCTGGCAGACAACATATTCAACCTGAGGTACTACTACTGTCCTTGCTGATATGCCTTCTTCTACAGTCCGGTTCCTAGTCCCTTGTCCGCGAGCACCTAAAAATTGTGGATCCTATGGGGTGAGACTATTGTCACAGTGAGAGATATAACTATCGGCCAACAATATTATTATCACATAATATAATATAAAACTGAATTGTAGGTATTCCATTGTTTAACAAATATATCTTTAAGTGAAAAGAATAGATATTGATAATAGATCTATAAGTCATCTTTTGCTTAAAAAGGAATATGAAGAACATGTATAACATCTATCTACTAAGATGTATAAAAGTAATAAGGAATCAACCAATGTTTCCGTATTTGATTCTTAAACAAATATACTACACAGCTGATTCCATGTTCACATTCACAATTATGCCCAGAGGAGATGAGATATACCGCTCATACTCCAACCGACCACTAGTAAGTCAAAATCGGTACCATACAAGGTCAATGGCAGAGCCGACTGTCAAGACCTCACCTTTCTCAGTCAGTACGAGATCATTTAGGTTTAGCATGACATCTTGTGTCTACTGTAATTAGCTCTTCCAGGGTATAATGACATCTTCGCTGTAGAGTTACTGCCGTAGCGTGTACTCTCTTTGGGATAAGACCACATAGCTTTCCCAGATTATCAGGATGACCACTGAGCGATCTAGTTTTAATTTTTTCAGGAAGTACACTGAGCAACCTGATATATTTGGGGAGTTCAATAAGAACCCTTATTTAGTTTGGGGAGTCCACTGAGCACCCTTATCTTATCACATATTAAACAATATGCGTTCTGAGTAAAACTCATTTCACCATTCAGCAAATACTGACACTGAATGGATCTATGGTATGGGAAACTAGATGATAATATTCATCTTGCTTAATTAATAACATTACTATATCTTTTACATCAACCAAGTTACAAGCAAAAATTATATCAAATACTACAAAGAAAAACATAATCACATTTATCAGATACTCTCATATTGAAACACATAGATCACTAAGAATCTATATTTCTTGCCATCATCATACTTGGGTATTCAAACCTTAATTCATCACTAAGTATTGTCACCACTTAGCATATAATCATTACCTCTAGGTCATCAGACCCAAATATTTATTCACATAGTCCACATTGATCATTGAATCTGTATCACATAGACAGATAGCTTATTGGATCTGTATCACATATCCACATAGCTTATTGGATCTATATCACATAGCCACATAGCTCATACTGAGCCATGCTTATTACCTTAAGATACTTACACAATTATCATATGATATTGCCAACAATTTCAAACATATGTCTTAACCATGAAATACTAAGGAACACATCGTCCCTAATGAATTAGGGTTATAATCAATTGATTAGGGTTTTAAGATTCCATTAGCAAAGATCATGCCTTCACTCATACTCCACTCATATCAGGAGTATTAGTGTATGCTAATTACATACTTATCTTTCAAGTCTTAGTTTCTCTCTCATCCTCACTAGGATGTAAATTACTTAATTCATATCTTAGGTCTACAAACTCATCATTATCAAATTGAGTTAAACTCATTGTGTCTCAATATTACATTAATCATACCTATAACTTAGACAAGCTTATTAATTAAGGACATGCTTACCATATCAAGTAGCATGATTGATAATATTATTCTACTGTATTTGAAGATGCATATATCATCTTAAAAATTATCCATTTTAATCATGTGGTGAATCCACATCCTCATATCGGGAATAGGGCATATCCCTTAATACCATATCATGTAGGGTTAGGTATCATTTTATCTCTTCTCATCTCAAGTCAACCTCATATCATGTATGGGTTAAGCCACTACCTTCATATCAGGTATGGGAGTGTATTGGATTCTCATATTGTGTACTAAGGTACACCATATCGGGCATGCCACTATGGCTTTTCCATATATATTTCAAAATAATATTATATTAGTTCTCTTCCTTAGTTTATCACATCAATTTTCATTCTAAACTTCCATATTGGTCTTCCTTCATATTGGGTTACCTCTTGGATTTCCATATTAGGCATCATCTTGGGCTATCATACCGTGTACCCTCATTGGACATCATCTTGGATTTCAGCATATCGTGCACCTACATTAGGTAGTATCATATTTCCATATCGTGTGTCTTTATTAATTATCATATCAGCTTACCTACCTTAGGTATCATGTCGAGTTACATGTATTGGGCACCATATTGGGTATGGGTATTGGGCACCATATCAGGTACATATATTGGGCAACATATCATGTTCCCTTGTTGACCATCATTGTCACACCCACATCCCACGATTACCACTAATCATGAGATTAGGGCATGACTATGAGGATTACACTTAATACAAAGTTCACTCCTGACTTTTCCTTTTTATTTCAAACTCTTTGTTTCCTCACATTCAATCACATAAACAAACTTTATAAGAGAATTAAAATTTATTACTCTAATATGATCTCAACATTAATGAAACATATCCATACATTCATTCTGTTTCTCACACTTCCATGTACATATGACATGATAATCAGATGCATTCTCTCTTATCAAGGAAACAAAGATACACAACATCATTTATAACTCTCTCACATCTATACAACGACCTAGAGTGACAGGGACCGACTAAACTTAACTAATATCATACTTAACTCATGTGGTAGATCTACTCTGATGCTTTGACCTTCTTCAAGTCCATGTGGTTTCCCTAAAAATTTTAAGTAGAGGGATGAGCCTACTCGCTACAGTCTAAAGCATGAATAGAATTACATATATACCTTTGAGCAACTGATATCAATTATAACAACTGTAATATTTAAAGAGTCTAATCATTGACAATCATAATTATGGCAGGATACTCTAGTTAATCTATTAAACTGGAATAAAATACAATAATTACTATACTGAGTAGATCTAGAACAATACAGTTAAAATAATAGGGAATGTAAATATTACATTTAAAGAACAACTACTACAAAATTGTACTCAAATCTTTCTTAACTCTTTTTACTTATAATAAATTCTTTAAACCTATATGATCATATTTTAGCTTATTCCCTGATCATATGCAGTGTACTCTACATATGAAGACTCGTAGTGCACTATGATCTCACCGTACAAGACTTAGCTGACACCCCGAGATAGCTAAGTCTGACTACTCTCTGGTCTGCAACAAGAAAAATGGCACTCTAGCCTCGGCACACCTGTGGGCCGTAAAATTGGACTCCTCTAACCTGAGCACATAGGCGGAAAGGCAAGCCAACTATTGGCTTTTCTATACTCTAGTGCCACCAGACCCTCTAATTGATGTTGGACACTACATTCTGTAATTTAAGGAGACTTCCACTAGGGCTTCATCCCCGGTACCACTTGTTAGTACGATCCGACCCCCGTATACTGGATACTGCCAGGGTTAGGTCGTTTCATCCCTATGACGCAGACCTTACATAGAGATTCTATGGTGTTAGTACCCCTAATTCTATTATTTTATTATTCTTGGAAAACTCTTACTATATTGAATCTTTTCCTTACTTGTACTTGACTCTGGTATCTCTATGGTATCACGTCTATTTATTTGAAGTTTATAATACAACATGTATATCATTCTAAACTTGGCAGAATAGTATATTCAAAACACTATAATATACTAAATAATCAACATAATATACATGCAGGAAGACTAAAATTCTTAAATAAACAGAATACATGTCCATTTGGCACTTATACACTAGAATCATGCAATTGAACTTTTAAGCATCACCACATCTCATACTGAGAACATTGATATCACGATACTTGATTCAATGAATACCCTATCCTTAGGGTTTCATTTACCTCATTCACTTATCACATGTCTCTCATAAGGATTTCATACGACAGAAACATTCACTGAATAAAGTCTGCTTTCAAGAAATCATATACAATCAATATATGTATGAAACCTTGGAACTGAGCTGAATTTAGGTTTCCATGTCATTCACTGAGATATCATGCATCAAGAATAAAATTGAATAGATAAAGTCTATCATGTCAAGAAAATCCCTTCAAATGGATTTCATGATATCAATTCGTAAATATCCAACTTTCCTCGCATCTAGGTTTCACCCTCTTTACTGAGATATCAAACAAACGTTGTTAATCTTAAATGAAATACAAGATAATATCTGACATATGTGTACTATGAATTCAGATAAACAATCATTCATAACCAAGAGGATCCAAATAAACAAATTTCTCTATTTATTTATACAACAATTTCAGTCATAGACAAATTCCCTATATTTTAGTTTACTCTTATAACCTCTGCGAATACTTAGGGAATTCTCATTGGGATGTATAGTATACACTCTAATATGAATTTATCATATGAAATTCATCCAAACAGAGGAAGATTCTATTTCATATCATTTTAAAACAACTTAGATCAAACAGACAATTCATGGTCTGTAGTCGCATACTAAGCAATTAAGGATTATGGATGATTTAACCAATTTTTGTGCAATATACTATTTAAATGAAGTTCCAACTCAGCCCAAGGTGTGAGAACACCTTAAAAACACAACTCATCCCTGAAATTCTCGATCTCATATCAAATCCCTAGAAATTTACCCGATTCTTCTTCCTTTCAACTCAAAAACCCTAAAAATGAGAGATTATGAAGAAAGAGTGAGAAAAGGGGAAGTTTTGATACCATTTTGGATCAAATCAGAGGAGGGACGGAAATCTTGACATGTGAAAGAAGATTCACCATTAAAGTCTATGCAAAGAAGCTCATCATTCCTCGGACTGCAAAACCCTAGATCAACATCTCCATCACTTTCTCCTCTCAAACCCTAACTCTCCCTCTCTCTCTTGGATTTCATTTGTCTAGATTTAATCATGAATTATGAGAGCTCCTTGTGTGTTAGGTTGACCATATAGAGAAATTGAGCTGCTTGGGTCAATTGCACATTGACCCCTCACTATACTCTCTCTTATTTTAGCTGAATTTTCTCTTATAAAACTGTTACTATAATTCATGTATTTCAGAGGTCAAACCTTTTGCAAAAATTATGAAAATTTAGCGTGTTGTGTATAATTGAGTTTCAAAGCATTAGTTAAAACTTAAAATCATTCCAAGCTTTCGTTAAATAACTAAAAATCAAATAGTGAACTGCTATCCATAATTCTACAAAATGTCAATCGAAGAGTAAAGGCCCCAAAATGCCCGTGCAAGGTGCCACAGCCGTGCCAATATGGACAAAACATGACCATGCTTTCTCCCCACAACCGTGGTGCATTGGTTTCATCAGATTTGAGTACAAAAGTTGGTTAATAGTTCAATTATTTTAAAATGGACGTGTGGCCTAGCATGCCCATGCCACCAATGATCTAGCACAGCCGTGCTACCCACGACAACCGCGCTATCCAAGACTAGATACCATTTTCATTTCACTTTGCTTACCTCTCTCATTACTCTCCAACATTGTCTTGTTGGGAAAAAACCCTAATTTCAGCCGACTAGGGTTAAATTTCTTAAACCCTAATTTTTCAAAGTAAAAGCACACTTAAAGTTCTTATTAGGTTTAAAATAGCATAATTGAATTATCATCATTAATTAGATTTTAAGAAATGATCAATCCAATTAATCATGTAATCATCTAGGTAAACTCTAGCTTACCAATTAAGCTCAGATGCGGTCATAACAATTCTTCCCCCCTTAAAATGTTTTGTCCCCGATACATAAATGTGTAACAAAAGTACATTCAAGGTTTATTGTAAGATTCTGAAATCTTACATGTCATTATATTCTTGTATTTCATACTTGAATGCAATTTTCAACATTAAGTCCTTTAATTCTTTACTAAATCACAACATGTTTGAAATAGTTCTCAATGATATCCAACGAATTCTCTATGCCACAATCAATCATAGGATAGAGAGAGAAACAACCATTTCAATATTTTCATACTCTTGAGGTGTTACCTCAACATTGATAATCTGATCCAAATATTTGAATTCATATGACTCAATATGTACTATTTTTCTGTGTTATCTCTAAGTCACAAAAGAGAGTTCACTATGCTATTTTGAATTTTACTATTGTTCTACTCAAATAGCAAAGCAGTCTTGAGTTGGAAGACTAGATTCAACAACAATGTATAATACTACTCACGACATCCCCATTGCATCATGGTTGCATAAGGTGAAGCATCACTATCACAACTCATATTGTTCTCTAGTATGAACCCACACATTATTCAAGGTGTAACCATCGAGTTATAGCATACTAGGGTTTCAAAAATAGTAATAGAGTACTCCATGATTGTATTAGTCATTCAAGGACTATTCATACCCAATTACCATCACTTAGTTATATTAAATCTAGGTATAACAAGCTATACCTCATTAGGGTTACATATCAATACAATATGGTTATCATCCCTTCTATTCATATGAGTGAATAGGTAAGACTAACTTATTCAGGGTAACCCTCCATTTATTCCATCATCATTCAACCCATATCACCATACCACAATTGTACAATACTAAGATGGATTACTGGTATGAATTACTACAACTATCAGACACCTCTAATTAACATATTGCTTGTACATGTACACTAAAATCATACGTAGAACCAATTTACATCCCTTATAAAAAAAATTCACATATTACTAAATGCCATTGTTTTCTCTTATCTCTCTCCTCATTCATTACTACTTACTTTTTGCTACTTATCCTTCTCATTTGAATCATGTTGATTAAACATCCCTAAAATTGAAACATACAAGGTAAAAACAGATTATTCATCATTCTTGCTATCACTGCAAGAATTTATTTCATATCACACTTCACTCATATTGTATTTGTCCTTTTGTTCAAAACACACCTCTTATATTTGAAATACATTTCTTATCCTTTGCTCTGAATCATTTCCATATTGTTTATCTACCTTTCAGATTAGCTACCTTTAAACCTTAGATTACTATCAGTGCTAGCTTACTTCTCATAGTGAAAATTTCATGATCTTGTTTTAGAGATGCTAGTATTCAAGGTCAAATCACTAGTGGCAACCCTTGAACTACTACAACTCTAAACATTCTAGGGTTTAGCCCTTATCAATAGAATGATGTTATTGTGGTGTGACTTTTCCCCCTTAATTTGAAAGTCAAACTTTGGATCTCAATAGTTATTGTGGTGTGACTTTTCCTCCTTAATTTGAAAGTCAAACTTTGGATCTCAAAAGTTTTACTAAAGTCGTCCTTATCTTATCAATTGAATTTCCTTTCTCTTACTTAGCCATTCAGATAGATGCCATTCTCAATTTACCCTGCTAGGGTTTCATCATCATATTGTATATCATTATTACATTCACTAGATGTCTCTACCATGGTGGTTATGCATCATATATGATTTATTTTCTTATCACTTCATTCCCACATTGCTCTCATTAAGGAATATATGAATGAGAAGATGATTCTAAGGCTTAGAATTATTATATTTAAACATTCCCTTAATACATTTCTCGTATGTAGGTTTAATTAGTTATCAACATGGATACTTGACTAACTAGCACTTGAGTGAATCTCCTAACCTCTTTCTTCTATAATCTATATTACTCCACCATGTTCCAAACCCTTCCTTACTTCCCATAATACTCTTACCATATACTACTCTTCCACCTGTCATCTTTAACTTCTATTTTTTTATTTTTTTATTTTTATGATCATGTTGCTTATTCATGTGTATATCATGTATACCATGTTGCAAATATTTCTTTTTATCCTTCTACTAATGTGAAGTTGAAATTCTAAATCAATAATCTCTCTACTAGTTTCAACTCATGTTTAATACATTACATATCCTTCATTTTAAATCAAACGACTCATGCATGGGTCAAACTTAGTATCTCCTTCAATCATGGTTTTCCCTCCTAAATATAGTCTACCTTTGTATGACTTATTCATCGGTTAAGCTACACTTTTGTTCATCTTTTAGAAACTAGTTTGTTGTTCTGTAGAGATTTGGAATCCAAAGGTAGTAAGGATGAATGTATTAACTTCACAATAAAGGTATACATTCCATGCTCTCAATTATATCATAACCCTCATTCCTTCATCAAGCTCATCCTTTCCAACATTTAGCTTTGTTTTAACATAGTTTCTTATCCTAGTCTTATGATTTACATGTTCATCTAATTCTTTTTACTTTAACTCTTCTAAAGATTCTTCACTTCTATGTACTTATCGTATACTTAACTCTTTTCTTCTATTTTCCCTTAGCTTTGGAGTACATAAAAACATTGTACTCAGTTATATAATCCATTCATCATGATTGATTCCTACTTTCTTGGTCCTTACATATTTTTCTCATATCTTTTCCATATTTTATATTTAGAGTTCATATAATACTAACAATTAAACTTAATCTGAACCTTATGTCATTTTCCTATATTTTCAATTAAGGGTTTCTCATAGGAGACCCCAGAGTTGGATCTCAGATATAAGTTCTAACTGATTCTTAGCTATTCTAATCTTTCCCATATATTTCAACATCTTAGTGTATGTACATTCTCACTATGATGTGGGTCTAATTTATCCAGAGTCTACTCTTATTATATTGTTAATAGGAGTCATTAGATCCTAGTAACACACCCTCCAAGCCAGACCAGGCCAAACCTGCAGTCCTGAAGCCAAGAGCTACTCAGGATTACTCAACTCCTATTCATCTCAAATGTGTGGAAGAAAAGTTATCCACTTAGGAAAGCTCATTCAAAGATCATTTCTAGTCTACTTGATACAAAGAATGTAATCAATAAATGCTACAACTGCATAGTGTACAACAAATCTTAAAGACCCATATATATATATATATATATATATATATATATATATATATATATATATATATATATATATATATATCAAAATACTGAATATCTGAATTCAAACATATAAGAGCATTTCTATTTATCTACAATCAAAGAAGAAATATAAAGCAAGAGTTGTAGCTCATTCTATCTTTAAGATCTTACTTCTTGATTACTTTCGGTCTCCTAACCCTAATATTTCTAGGGTTTCTCTCTAGCCCATCCTTCCTCTGCATACCTGGCCAGGGCATCCAGAGAAGAATAGACATAGTAGATTGATACTGGTCAATCTAAGTATTCAGATACCGGGCCAGGGTATCCATATACCTAGACTTCCCAAAGCTATAAACACATCACCTCCTATGTTCCACACTTATAACTCTAACTTTCTATCCTAATGGTCCCTGACGACTCAACCTAAGATATGATACCGAAGCTGTCACACCGACATCCCACGATTACCACTAATCATGAGATTAGGGCATGACTATGAGGATTACACTTAATACAAAGTTCACTCCCGACTTTTCCTTTTTATTTCAAACTCTTTGTTTTCTCGCATTCAATCACATAAACAAACTTTACAAGAGAATTAAACTTTTATTACTCTAATATGATCTCAACATTAATGATACACATCCATACATTCATTCTTTTTCTCACATTTTGATGTACATACGACATGATAATCAGATACATTCTCTCTTATCAAGGAAACAAAGATACAAAACATCATTTATAACTCTTTCACATCTATACAAGGACCTAGAGTGACAGGGACCAACTAAACTTAACTAATCTCATACTTAACTCATGTGGTAGATCTACTTTGATGCTTTGACCTTCTTCAAGTCCATGTGGTTTCCCTAAAAATTTTGAGTAGAGGGGTGATCCTACTCGCTCAGTGAATGAGTACTTCATAGAAACAGTCTAAAGCACGTATATAATTACATATATACCTTTGAGCAACTGATATCAATTATAACAACAGTAATATTTAAAGAGTCTGATCATTGACAATCATAATTATGGCAGGATACGGTAGATAATTTATAAAATTGGAATAAAATATAGTAATTATTACATTGAGCAGATCTAGAACAATACAATTAAAATAACAGGGAATGTAAATATTACATCTAAAGAACAACTACTACGAAACTGTACTCAAGTCTTTCTTAACTCTTTTTACTTATAAGAAACTCTTTAAACCTATATGATCATATTTTAGCTATACCCTGATCATATGCAATATACTCTACATATGAAGACTCATAGTACACTATGATCTCACCATACAAGACTTAGCTGACACCCCAGGATAGCTAAGTCTGACTACTCTCTGGTCTACAACAGGATAAATGGCACTCTGGCCTCAACACACCTATGGGCCGTAAAACTGGACTCCTTCTCTAACCTGAGCACATAGGAGGAGAGTCAAGCCACCTATTGGCTTTTCTATATTCTAGTGCCACCAAGCCCTCTGGTTGATGTTGGACACTACATTCTATAATTTAAGGAGACTTCCACTAGGGCTTCATCCCCTGTACCATCTGTTAGTACAATCCGATCCCGGTATACTAGACACTACTAGGGTTAGGTCATTTCATCCCTACATCACAAACCTCACATAGGGATTCTACAGTGTCAAGGCCCCTATTTCTATTATTTTATTCTTTGTTGAAAGCTCTTACTATATTGTATCTTTTCCTTACTTATACTTAACTCTAGTATCTCTATGGTATTGTGTCTATTTATTTGAAGTTTATAATACTACATGTATATCATTCTAAACTTGAAAGAACAATATATTCAAAACACTATAATATACTGAATAATCAACATACTATACATGCAGGCAGGCTAAAATTCTTAAATAAACAAAATACATGTCCATTTGGCACTTATACACTAGAATCATGCAATTGAACTATTAAAGAATCATGCAATTGAACTATTAAGAATCACCACATATCATACTGAGAACATTGATATCACAATACTTGATTCATTGAACACCCTATCCTTAGGTTTTCATTTACCTCATTCACTTATCACATGGCTCTCATATGGATTTAATATGACATAAACATTCACTGAAAAAAGTCTACTTTCAACAAATCATATACAATCAATATATGTATGAAACCTTGGAACTGAGCTGAATTTAGGTTTCCATGCCATTCACTGAGATATCATGCATCAAGAATAAAATTGAATAAATAAAGTCTATCATGTCATGCAAATCCCTTTAAATGGATTTCACGATATCTATTCTCAAATATCTAACTTTCCTCGCATCTAGGTTTTCACCCTCTTTACTGAGATATCAAACAAACACTATTCACCTTAAATGAAATCCAAGATAGTGTCTGACATATGTGTACTATGAATTCAGCTAAACAATCATTCATAACCAAGATGATCCAAATAAACACATTTCTCTATTTATTTATACAGCAATTTCAGTCATAGACAAATTCCCCTATATTTTAGTTTACTCTTATAACCTCTGTGAATACTTAGGGAATTCTCATTAGGATGTACTGTATACACTTCTAATGTGAATTTATCATCTAAAATTCAATCAAACAGAGGAAGATTCCATTTCATATCATTTTGCAACAACTTAGATCAAACAGACAATTCAGGGTTTGTAGTCGCATACTAAGCAATTAAGGGTTATGGATGATTTAACCAATTTTCATGAAATATACTGTTTAAAGGAAGTTCCCACCCACCCTAAGGTGTGAAAACACCTTAAAACGCAGCTCATCCCTGAAAATCTCAATCTCATATCAAATCCTTAGCAATTCACCCGATTTCTTCTTCCTTTCAACTCGGAAACCCTAAAAAGGAGGGATTATGAAGAAAGAGTGAGGAAAGGGGAAGTTTTGATACCATTTTGGATCAAATCAGAGGAAGGAATGAAATATTGATATGTAAGAGAAGATTCACCATTAAAGTCTATGCAAAGAAGCTAAACTTACATGATTTCATCATTCCTCAGACCGCAAAACCCTAGATTAGCATCTCCATCACTTTCTTCTCTCAAACCCTAACTCTCCCTCTTCCTCTAGGATTTCATTTCTCTGGATTGAATCGTGAATTATGAGAGCTCCTTGTATGTTAGGTTGAGCATATAGAGCAATTGAGCTGCTTGGGTCAATTGGACATTGACCCCTCACTATACTTTCTCTTATTTCAGCTGAATTTTCTATTATAAAACTGCTACTGTAATTCATGTATTTGAGAGATCAAACCTTCTCCAAAAATTATGAAAATTTAGCATGTCGTGTATAATTGAGTTACAAAGCTTCGATGAAAAATGGTTATCATTACAGGATTCTATTAAATAATTAAAAATCTAATAGTGCACTACTATCCAGAAATCTGCAGAAATGTCAATTGAAGAGTAAATGCCCAAAATGCCCGTGTAAGGTGCCATCACCATGCCAATATGGACACAACACGGCCGTGCTTCCTCCCCACGACCTTGGTGTATTGGTTTCATCAGATTTGAGTACAAAAGTTGGTTAATAGTTCAATTCTTTCAAAATGGCTGTGTGGCCTAGCATGCCCGTGCCACCAATGACCTAGCACAACCGTGCTACCCATGACAACCATGTTATCCAAGACTAGATACCATTTTCATTTTCCATTTCTTACCTCTCTCATTCCTCAACATTGGCTTGTTGGGTAAAAACCCTAATTTCAGCCGACTAGGGTTATATTTCTCAAACCCTAGTTTTTCAAAGTAAAAGCACACTTAAAGTTCTTATTAGGTTTAAAACATCATAACTGAATTATCATGATTAATTAGATTTAAGAAATGATCAATCCAATTAAGCATGTAATCATCTAGGTAAACCCTAGTTTTACCAATTGAGTTCAGATGTAGTCATAACAATCATATCATGTTCCTATA
Organism: Alisma plantago-aquatica; assembly: GCA_963693085.1. NCBI lineage: Eukaryota > Viridiplantae > Streptophyta > Magnoliopsida > Alismatales > Alismataceae > Alisma > Alisma plantago-aquatica. Next base: position 1,129,925,454 of record OY856409.1, on the reverse strand, counting down.
GTTGATAAGAACCTTGAACTCAAAACATAACAAGGTGGATACCAAGTTGTTCTTTTAACCCAACACAAAGTAAAAGGGATATTTCAAGCTTCAAAGGTAAAAATCATATCGGGTTCCTAAGGTCTTACTCATATCAGGCAAAAGGTGTTGCTCTACCCTTGTAAGGTGATAGATAGGGATCTTCCATATCATTCATAGAGTCCATTTTACAAAATGTGACCTACCTTCATATCGGGTAGACACCCATATCAGTTTTCCAATTCAGTTTCCCAAGCCTTCAACCCATATCGGGTTGCAAGGGTCTTCAACCCATATCGGGTTGTTCAAGAGTGTTCAACCTATATCGGGTATTCAATGATGATGTCATCATCATCAACCACAAGATAAAAATCCTAATTACTTGTTAGAACTCATAATTATATCAATTGATCAAAGGAAATTCGAATTTGCAAATAATCAACAAATTGAACAATATGAAAGAAAGGATAATAATATTGAAGGGTTTAAGTTATATAACCCGCCTCTCAAATAGCTTCCAAGCTTCAAGCTTCAACTCCACACGTTCCAAGGTTGAAGATGAGCCTTCTCCAAGCTCTAGACTTGAGCTCCAAGCTCTTGCACGATATCCCTTATCACTTTGGCTGATATCGCCTCACTTGGTTTCTTCAACCTACTTTGGTCGATATCTTTCCTCCTTGACCAATACCAAGGTTCACCACTCCACTCTCTTTACTATGGGTGACACAAGGAAGGGTGTTGCATGATACAAGAGGGAAGATCACTTACAAGATCTGAAAATCTTTCCAACAAATGAAGGTCAAGGTATTTATACTTTGAGGTTTATAGAAAAGAGTGTCATAGGTGTCATTAGCTTAAGGTTCCTCATGCCACCTAGCTATGCAAGGTCGACACATAATCTTACATGCATGCCACTATTATATTTCCATGCAAAAAGGACAAAGAAAAAGATAAAGGGTGGCTCTTGAGTTGTCTCCTAGGGCTAGCTCCTTCCACTAACTATATTATAATATTCATCTCCATCGTTCCCAAGGCAAGTGCAAATCGATGCTTTATTCCTTATTTGAAGTGCCTTTCCTATCATGGGACAAACCAAAGCTTCTAAACCAATAGAAGACTTCTCTTATGTCTCTATGGCTGATAGGGACTCCTTCAAAGTCCATAACTTGATATGTTCATGTACATAACTTTCAACTTATGCATTTTCTTGGTTTCTTCATTATTAAGAGTACTAACACTTCAAGATTCTTCAAAATATTGTTTCCTTCTTTCTCTCTCCTCTAGATAACACTAGGTAAGAGTAAAAACAATATGGAGGTGGTAATTTACACATGAACCATACATTATGAATATATTGCAATTTGTACTACAATTGATGCACCAAGCACTTAACATTATTAATACAAGTTCTCACTTATGATTTAGGCTTTGCATAAGCCACCACTTAGTATCATATTCTCTTTCATGATATATAAAACACTTAGAATGTATTCAACATGTAAAATTTGTAGTATAACCTCTCATCTTGGGTACACTGCACTTTTCACTTAGATTATCATATACTGGACACATAGTTTGCATTTAAGATCAATTTTGAAAATAATACATCACTATGGCCTTATTTACTTTTTAAAAGACAAGAAAGAGTATATAAGCAGCTTACTTAAGCAAAATATCTAGGGTTAGGCCATAACCTAGGTCAGGGGTGTTATAATATACCTGATCCTAGAGCAAGTCCAAAAACAATCCTTGTCGTCGTAGACGCACAACTCTTTATCCTACTTTCACTGGAATTCATTTGAATACTACACCTCCTGTTCTACACCATAGATTACAGCCAAAAACGTCATCTTTTTCAGCAACTTCTCTTGTCACAGACTGTTGGTTGGCATTGTCCTCCAAGTTACAAGCAATGGCTTCCCACCTCTATGGTAGTCCACATGGACAATCTAGAACTCCTGTCGTCTTGCTGGACTGGACATGAAGGATTTATCCCTCTTCGTCGGTGCATTAGTCACTGAATTTCTCTCCCACAATGATAACTCTCAATTGTTCTCTCCAGTGGCTATCCCTCCCTTGTCGGGTAGGATTTGCTTGGGCTCTCATGGTTACACTTTGGGAACTGACTCTCAATTGTCTATGTTGTTGTTATACTTTGGGAAGTCCCCAATACCCCTCTACATATAGTATGTGTTAGGGTCAGGGTTCCCAGTCTCCAACCAATGTAGGACTAAAGTGAGAGTGGGAAGGACAAATAGATCTTGGATTTTCACAACTTTTCTAGAAGTTTCATAACCTACGTGCGATAAAACGATCGTCTTACCAAATAAGACAGTTGTCTCACATGTGAGATGGTCATTTTTCTAAGCAAAATAGTCATCTGGGATGGGATACAGTCGTCTCTCTAAGCAAGATGGCCGTTTCACACTTTCCCAGTCAGATATGAATTGACAAATCGTCTCCTAATTAATGTCATACATTAATTTACTTGCACCCCAAGTATATGTAATTGAAATGAGTTCAGAAAACTCTAGAACTTTCGTTCATCCCAACCGAGACGCCCGTCTCACTCACTTAGATGGTCATCTGGTGAATTTGAGTTGAGCCGATCGGTTCAACAGCTTGAACTGATCAGTTTATAGGGAAGAACTAAGGCAATTCAATTTTTGATTTGCCCGACAACCCAAGCGGCCATCTCAACACTTGAGACACCCGTCTGGTTGCTAAACAACCATCTCACCCGATGAGATGGTCGTTTGGCAGTACAATCAGTCAATTCATCGATATGTTGTGTGAATTGAGTACCTAAATACTTTAGTACTTAATTCAATTATCATTCAAGATCAAACTCCTCTTCTAGATGAGTTACTATGTGTGTGACCCTATAGGACCCATATTACGTTGGCAGTGAATATCCATAACAACTTATGACATCACAAGCAAAGAGTGGTGCCTCACATCATTGTTACCCAAGTAAATGGAAAAGTTGGGGAACAACTTCAACCTATAATATGTGTATTGTGTTATAGTGTTTGTATAGTTCCTATGTCACTGATGTCCATATTGAACTATAGGAATGAAGCAGTCACCCTCATTATAATTCAATCCTTTTCTTGAACCAAGAGCAGTCTGTTTGCAATTTATGTAAGCTCAATATCACATATTGACTAACATGCGCATGTCCATGCTTTTCTCAGTCTCGCTTATCAAGAGTCCTAGGACATCACACTCCAGTAGGAGGGACAAATCCCATGTCTATCACTCATAGTCATTCCCCATGTGTCAAAGCCACCCAACCATCACCATTATAGCAACCCATGTTTCAGGATTGCGTTTGATGATGCCAAAGTGTATCCAATGACATGTGTTGAGTGTAGTGATTTTAGGTCTAATAACCACAACCACCACCTTACCAATAGTTGCAATCTGGGGATGTTTCAGCTTATATTCCTACCCTTGTGATTTCCATTACAAATGGACAAAGATTTTGATCCGCCGATTTATTCAAACTTCCATGATGATGGCTTCCACGTGTCAATCTCATAGTGGGTCTGTCTAATTATCTGTTCTCTAACATGTATCTATGTGATTGGTTTGATGTTGCCATATCATGACTAATGAGATTTAGTCATCAGCCAACTCACACTCCGATCTTATTTGTCAATGTTGTCAATCAACCTTCCACAATGACAACCAATCAGGGACATAATGAGAATATGTATATTTACTCTTAATATCCATATGATCTCATTCACAAGGATAGTAGTTTGAATACATACGTCATTGAGTAATATAATTTTCTAGAAACATATAGTTACATCATTATCTCATAACTGAATTAAATAGAATAAATTGGAAGCTTGCCTTTTATTAGTATTCAAATCATTTTTACATGATATGCCATTACAATCATCACATTATTGGCTCTCTGGGCATACATAACCAACTGATCTTGCTATAGGTTACCCTGAGCTACAATCTGCACAGGAGTACCCTTTGTTTTTTAGAGATAGATTAAAGTAGCCAGGTTGCCCTCTGCAACCTCTTGGTTATAGTTAAGTTTCCTATAGTTTCTTTTGTATTCACCATGTGTGGTGATGACACTATGACAGACACGATGGTTGTAATAATTAGAGTTTTATTTTCTACCACTACACTTTTATTATTTGATACACTACATACTTGAATTTTAGTCCTCTATCCTTTGTGAAAAATTATTACCAAGTTTAGCATTGGATGGTTTTATGTTATTCCCTTTAAGTAAGAGAGTGTCTCCCCTATTAGGTCCCACTTCTTACAAGTATGATATCATATCCAAGGTATTCCATTAATGTGTCCAGTTCAATCTTTATCCCCCTTATTTTTTTCTCTTGCATAAGTTTCTTATAGGTGCATTATCTTATATGGATTGGTAAGTCCCCTAACCTTTCTTAACCTTTTAATATAATTTGTTTGTCCTAACTGGATGCTTAGTTTCAAAACAAAACTTTGGATTATGGTCTTATATCAATTAATAAAGCTGTGTCTAAAACTTGGTTCAATTCTAATGTTGTATGCTCATTTATGCAATTTTATACATCTCCGGACTTGTGTGCGATTTACCCATTTTAGGGTTGTAAAAATACTTTTCAGTACATGATCAACAGACTTATAATGTTCTTAATGATATTGAAATTTACATTTCCTTTGAATGGTTTTGAGCCTCTCTTTCTTGGGGTGTACTGAGCTTTATGAAATAGTAGAGTAGTGCTTCCATTAGTGGTCGCCTAGAATTTTGACATTCATTTGGATTTTTTGATCCTCAATGGTCACTTGGAATTTTGGGGATCTCTTGCATTTTTGGATCCTTAGTGATGGCCTGGAATTTTGGCAGTCGCTTGATTCTGGATCCTTAGTGGTCTCATGGAATTTTGCGGTCGCTTGGATTTTTACATACTCGATGGTCGCCTAGAATTTTGACAGTTGTTTGGATTTTTGAATCCTCATAGATTGCCTGTAATTTCAATGGTCACTTGGATTTTTGAGTCCTCGATAGTCTCCTAAAATTTTAGAAGTCGATTGGATTTTTGGATTCTCACTGGTCTCCTAGATTCTCAGTGGTCGCTAGATTTATGGGGGTTCCCTGGATTCTTGGTGGTCGCCCAGATTCTCAGTAGTCACCTGAATTTTTGGTGGTCGCTTGGATTTTTAAGCAACAACAAAATTTAACCCACTTGTACATACCCCTCTCTTTCTCTCTATTTGTCTCTTTCATCTATGGCAATATTTGTGATGCTTTCCAAAGTTCGATGAGAAATCATCAAGGTTGGTGATCACAAGCTTCTCACAGATGCATGTACAAAAATTGAGGTTCCTTAGACTAATCTAGAGGCCTTGATCATTTCCTTATTTCTTTGTTATAAGATCCCCACTCTTTTGATCATTTTCTTGTTGTTCTTCACCCTCCTTCCTTATATGACCTAGTTTCTTGGTGTTCTTACTGGAACCCTACAAAGTGGGCTTGAGAACTCTCTTTCGCTCTCTTCTTTCTCTAGTTCCCCTGTATTCGTGGAAGGAGGATGTTTTCTTAGAGCTCTGGTGGATCGAGACTGACATTTTATTGCTGATTTTAATATTTTCCATCTTGGATTTTAGAAAGTTTCTTTTATATCTCCAGTTCCCTCTTAACTAGGCAAGTTTTATAACTTTAAATGCATTTCTTTCCTACCACCTAAGTTATGTCTTTAATCTTACTTTAGAACTCATAAAATGAGAAATGATGACCTTTTTGTGTACCTTTGACATGAAAATGATGATAAAATGGGTTCTTAGACCTTCTTTAGACCTTAAGGACATTTTTCTTCAGTAAAATGATATTTTATTTAAACATGCAAGGTCTAAATTTCGAATTATAGATGCATGACTATTATAAATGTCACATATGTGATGTTTTGGTACCCAATGCTTAGAAATCCAATCCACACTTTAAATCTTACTATATGGTGATTAACTGTTGGTGGTTTTAATGCTTTTAATTACTGTCTTGGTGCTAAAATGATAGTTCGACAAAATCATAATGCTGAAAGTATCTCATCCATGCTAGATGTTGGTCATATAAAGGCTTAATTCTTGGAAATGCCATAACTCTTACATAAGATGGACTTTTATGTTGAAATTTTGGGTGATGTCCTTTTTTCCTATTAAATTCTCTACAAAATTTTGGATGCAAATGATACCCCTACATGAAGTTGTTGTTGTTTTGATCGAAATGGCTTTTGGGGTTGTTTTGCACTATAGTTGGAGGTTTAGTCCTCTTTACGGATAAAAATGGTCAAGTGTACCATGGTCAAATAACATGGAACATATTCATACAGTTTACATATTTGGAAATTGTATCCTATGAATTATGTTGTGAGCATATTGTAGGATCTTGTATGCAACTTATTTGATGCAGTGTGAAGCACTCAACTGGCTAAATTGATCAAGTGAAGCCTTAATCATGTAGTGCCCAAGTCCATTTACTTGATAGTGAAACATGTATTATGAAATAAACCTAGATTCGTATGCTATTGAGTATATACGGGTACAAGGAGTGTATTTCCTTGTCATCTTGATCCCAAGGTTTTTGGAGAGAGGTTGAGGCTGTATCTCAGATTTAAATGTAAATGAGTATGATTGTGGTTGTAACTGAGATTTGAGGGTTGAACACCCTAGTTTCTAGTGCCACAACCTGTGTACCCAGGGTGGACTAGGCAGTTTTTTAGTTGGTCTGATGTGCCACTATGACAGACTCATACTAACTGATGGGAATAGATCTTAGGGTTCCCGTCATCCTAGATATTACATGAGGTTGATTGAAACTTCATAGTTGTCAACTAGTAGTTAGAGTAGTAAGCCTCAAACTATCCATGGCTTAATAAAATATGTAATCCAGTCATGTAGCATATCTGTTAGGGTGACTTGGGAACTCACTTTGGATGATGATCCTTGCTTTGTTTGCATTAAATTGTAGAAAATTTATATTGCAGTAATAGAAGTCAACTGTACTTATGATTATTGGTTCTTCCTAATATTTTGTTTAAACTATTTTAATATTTCAACCTTGTAATATTTTCTATTTTAACTATTTAATATCACATCTCTAGTAAGAAATAGATGTTTTTGGAGTTATATCTCTTGCTGGGACATGGGTCTCTCCTCGTGGGTCACCACATCTTTTTCAATCTTTGATAATGCTATCTGTTGCAGTGTGACAAGGAGGATCCATTCAAAGAGAAGTAGAGTCAAAAGGTTGGTTAGGTTTTGTTAAGTCCTAGAGTCATCCCTATACTCTCAGGTCCGATTAGGGGTTTTTGGACATCATGCACATTGACTCAAGTTTTTGGTTGTAAACCTTGGTTCATGCTTTAAGTAAATGTTGTAATTATGTGAACAACATATTTTGTATACAAGTTGTGGTTGAGTCCACATAACTTGTGTAAAGTTACCTGATAGGAATATATGTGAAAGTTGGACCCTTGTGAAAATATTCTATGAAAAGTTTGGAATTTTATTCAGTTTAAATTATGTGCCTTTTTGGTAATATGATTGATTAGTGTTTGATCAAATTTCAATATTGAGTAATTTCATTTAGTGTGGTGGGTTTCAACAATTGGTGGTAACAAAGATTTAGGTTCGTTGAGTCTAGAGGGGCATAGGACTTAGGTTGTTTTGTCTTTTCTATCAAGTCCAACATATATGACCATAGTTTATGGTTATGTATATATATCTGGAGAACATGAAGAGCTTGTAGAGAGTAGCTTTGTGGCATAGGAGACATGTACATGAATTCAACTTTTATTATGAGTTCCCATTATGCTGTAATTTGAGAAGCATGCTTATATATTTTTGTGACTCTATTACCCCAACGCGATGGGGAAGGTCACTAGGCTCCTTCTCACCATAGGAACATAGGAGGCCAATGTACAAGTCCCTCCTCCAAATGAGGGGGTTGTTGCACTCAATATCAACATTATCAACATTATCAATATCATCATCATTATCAATATACAGACAGTCATAACGGGCATGCAATTTATGTTTTCATATTTTTCAAAATATAGTATAGAAAAACAGAAGACTAATCATAGGGAACAGTAGCTCATCCAAATAAATAGCCAGTCATACATTCAAGAGATACATAAAAATATCTTCAATACAATCAAGGAGGAGTTATATAATAGCGTACCTTTCACCGAGGATTTTGAGTATAGATCGTGAGTAATAGGCTGACCCTTCAAGTTAGATCCTAAAACACAATGTTTGGATCAAGGGTCAAGATCATGATATTTGCATATCAAGTTTCAATATTCAAGATTAGGGTTAGACTTTTCCTATGTCAACCTTAGGTTTGGGTCATTCACTTATAATCAACCAATATTTCCATATGTCCAACATTATTTCAAGTGTCATGTATTTTTAAGTGTGAATGACTAACCTAGGTTTTATAGGATTATATGTGTTAACCCTAGTTTTCATGATCAACATTCAATTCATAATCAAGTTTGTAGATCATCATCATGGTACTTAGCATCACTGGTGTTCAAGATTAAATCAAGTCATCAAATATAGATATAGATCATTATGGGTCAAGTATGATCTTAGAGTCTCAATATAAACATTAGAGTCAAGAATTAGGGTTTTCAATGTTTAGTCAAGATCAAACACAAATAGAGTCATTTAGAGAATTTACTAATCAATAGATGATGATTTAGGTAAAGCAGTGCACATAGTTTGGAATCAGGTTTCAAAAGTATTTTTAATATGTTCAGTGGGTTTTTCTGATGAAGATTGACTACTTATTTGTAATTATTGGAGTTAGGACGCATTTGATACGATTTTTGCAAGATTCATCCATATTACTGATTTTCTGAGTAGAGAGGAGCCAAAAAAATACCTTAATTACGAAATATGAGGGTCGTTCAATGTGTAAAGGACGGCTGAGATTTGAACACATAGGTGAGGCAGCTTCCTTGCTTGGTAGTCCGGTTCAGAGACTAAAACAGCCGGTTAACACTTGATTTCTTGGCTTTGTTCAACTGAGTATAGGACTGGGGCTCCCCTTTCCTGGACTGGCCGGTCCAGGATCCTTTCTTCCCTACGCGCACAAGCTTCCTTGCGAGCCCAAAAACAAGGAGGAGGGGGGATCGCCGACGCAAGGGGACTTGGGGGTAGGAGGCTTGGGATCTGGTAGTGGAGGCACCACTCGGTCTCGCAGCACCTTCGCGAAGTCGGGGGAGGTGCCGATTTGAGGTGAGAGGCCAACAAGGGAAAGTGCCCAAAATGGAAGGCGGCCACGCCGTGCGAAGCAGCAGGAGGTTAGAGCAAGAATATGGGTGTTCGGGGCCAAATGAGAGAGTAAGATACTCGTTCTAGCAATGTGGGGGTGCCGACGCCCCTTAGGGGATCATTTTATAGGCTTGAAGGCTAGGGTTAGGCTAGATCAGATCTGGGCCCTAGCTATGGCCACCGGAGTGAGAACAGTAGGCGAGGAGCTCATTTTTGCGGCACAAGGATGCACAAAACCTGATCAAAATAGGGCTTGTTGTATTTGAAAACATGATGCAAAGATTTTCGTTCGCTTGGTTTTTCAAATAGTGGTCAAGAGCGGGAGATCTCACATAATGGTCGCATTCATGCCTCCCCGCAATCAGCGGGAGGTTGAAGACAAGGGTGCAACCACTGGATCGATCTGTGATCCGCAAGAGGCAGATCCAAGGGCCGTGGGTCAGCTCAGATCCTTGCCTTGGATCGCTGACATGGAAAAAGGTCAAATAAAAGACAAAATAATAATTTTCAACACATTATCAATCAAGAAATCATAGTAAATTGTAGGAATGTGCAATTGTTCTCAAATTAGGATCACAACTTCACAAAAACGTGGAGAACCTTTATGAAAAGTTTGAGAACAAAAACATGAGCTTTGATGGATCAATTTTCTTCTTTGGGCAAAGTGGTAATGATATCTAATTTGGAGTATTATAATGTGTATAAAACTATATTGATCACCATATTTTGTATTTGAGTCTCAACATTGATTATGAAGACAAGAAAAATTATTTGAGACCATTAGAGAATATATTAAGGTCAAAAGAGTAATATTTCATTCTTATGCTAAACTTCACTTTGTCACATCCTTCCCTCGTTAAAAAGGAATTTTGTCCCCAAAATTAAAAAACACCTTCAAAACTGGGACTTTTCTAAATTCAGATCATACCCTAGAACCTTCTCAATTACATAATCAAAATTATGTACTCAAAATTCAAATATTCCAATAATCATAACTGGGATTCCACGTTCCATATAATAACCAACTTGATTCTAGCATCGTTTCATCATCAAGCAATTGAGTATCAAGGTCACTGCATATACTATCAAAGTCATCGTATGAGTCACAAATATGGACAACATCCTATTGATCACAAATTTGGATAGGTCATATTGATACAAATAGAGTTCAAGTGTACAAGGTGACTTTCAATCCCAATATCTTAGGGTCCTAGCTATCATATTCAATATTACATTTGTATTGCCTAAAATCAAGAAAATCAAGACATAATCATGCAATTGCACAGTACGCTATCAAAATCAAGCAAAGCAATTTATAACAAAATATGTATACTTGGCAGGACTTATATTCAAAAGAAATAACAAGCAATTTGCAAAACTAACATATATTCGACAAGTTTTTCAAGAAATTCAACTTTTATTACGAGTTCCCATTATGCTGTAATTCAAGAAGCATGCTTATATATTTTGTGTGACTCTATTACCCCAACGCGATGGGTAAGTTCACTAGGCTCCTTCTCACCATAGGAACATAGGAGGCCAATGTACAAGTCCCACCTCCAGATGAGGGGGTTGTTGCACTCAATATCAACATTATCAATATCATCATCATTATCAATATAGGGCAGTCATAATGGGCATGCAATTTATGTTTTCATGTTTTTCAAAATATAGTATAGAAAAATAGAAGACTAATCATAGGGAACAGTAGCTCATCCAAATAAATAGCCATGCATACATTCAATAGATACATAAAAATATCTTCAATACAATCAAGGAGGAGTTATATAATAGCGTACCTTTCACCGAGTATTTTGAGTATAGATCATGAGTAATAGGTTGACCCTTTGAGTGAGATCCTAAAACACAATGTTTGGATCAAGGGTCAAGATCAGGATATTTGCATATCAAGTTTCAATATTCAAGATTAGGGTTAGACTTTTCCTATGTCAACCTTAGACTTGGGTCATTCGCTTATAATCAGCCAATATTTACATATGTCCAACATTATTTTAATTGTCATGTATTTTTGAGTGTGAATGACTAACCTAGGTTTTATAGGATTATATGTGTTAACCCTAGTTTTCATGATCAACATTCAATTCATAATAAATCATCATGGTACTTAGCATCACTGGTGTTCAATATTAAATGAAGTCATCAAATATAGATCTAGATCATTATGGGTCAAGTATGATCTTAGAGTCTCAATATAAACATTAGAGTCAAGAATTAGGGTTTTCAATGTTTAGTCAAGATCAAACACAAAGAGTCATTTAGACAATTTACATAATCAATAGATGATGATTTAGGTAAAGCAGCGCGCATAGTTTGGAATCAGGTTTCAAAAGTATTTTAAATATATTCATTGGGTTTTTCTGATGAAGATTGACTACTTATTTGTAATTTTTGGAGTTCGGATGCATTTCATACAATTTTTGCAAGATTCATCCATATTACTGATTTTCTGAGTAGAGAGGAGCCAAAAAAATACCTTAATTACGAAATACGAGGGTCGTTCAATGTGTAAAGGACAGCCTGGATTTGAACACATAGGTGAGGCAAGTTTCTTGCTTGGCAGTCTGGTTCAGAGGCTAAAACAGCCGGTTCACACTTGATTTCTTGGCTTGGTTCAACTGAGTATAGGACTGGGGCCCCCTTTCCTGGACCGGCCGGTCCAGGATCCTTTCTTCCCTACGCGCACATGCTTCCTTGTGAGCCCAGAAACAAGGAGGATGGGGGATCGCCGGCGCAAGGGGACTCAGGGATAGGAGGCTTGGGATCTGGTAGTGGAGGCATCGCTCGGTCTCGTAGCACCTTCACAAAGTCGGGGGAGGTGGCGATTTGAGGTGAGATGCCAACAAGGGAAAGTGCCCAAAACGGTAGGCGGCGGCGCCGTGTGAAGCAGAAGGAGGTTAGAGCAAGAATATGGGTGTTCGGGGCCAAATGAGAGAGTAAGATGCTCGTTCTAGCAATGTGGGGGTGCTGACGCCCCTTAGGGGATTATTTTATAGGCTTGAAGGCTAGGGTTAGGCTAGATCAGATCTGGGCTCTAGCTATGGCCACCGAAGTGAGAACAGGAGGCGAGGAGCTCATTTTGGCAGTGCAAGGATGCACAAAACCTGATCAAATAAGGCTTGTTGTATTTGAAAACACGATGCAAAGATTTTCATTCGCTTGATTTTTCAAATAGTAGTCAAGAGCGGGAGATCTCACATAATGGTTGCATTCATGCCTCCCCGCAATCAGCGGGAGGTTGAAGACAAGGGCGTAGCCACTAGATCGATCTATGATCCACAAGAGGCAGATCCAAGGGACGTGGGTCAGCTCAGATCCTTGCCTTGGATCGCTGACATGGAAAAAGGTCAAATGAAAGACAAAATAATGGTTTTCAACATATTATCATTCAAGAAATCATAGTAAATTGAAGGAATGTCCAATTGTTCTCAAATTTGGACCATAGCTTTAAAAAAACGTGGAGAACCATGATTAAAAGTTTGAGAACAAAAACATGAGCTTTGATGGATCAATTTGTTTCTTTGGGAAAAGTGGTGATTATATCTAATTTGAAGTATTATAATGTGTATAAAACTATATTGATCACCATATTTTGTATTTTACTCTTAGCATTGATTATGAAGACAAGAAAAATTATTTGAGACCATTAGAGAATATATTAAGGTCAAAAGAGTAATATTTCATTCTTATGCCAAACTTCACTTTGTCACACTTATTTTGTTAAAATGGCTCAAGTGGTCAAGCAAAATGTCCCCTAACAAAGGGACTCATGTTCAAATCCCCACTGCCGCCTTGATTTACCCCCTTCTCAGGCGTTCTTCCTCCTCCAAAAGAATGGGAGAGGGGGGGAGAAATCTTTCTCTCTTAATCCCATAAAATGCCCTGAGGATTTGAGCTGTACCACCCAAATCCAACTAACCACTACAAAGTCAAATCAGTACCATACAAGATCAATGGAAGAGACAGACTCTATGATCATCACCAACACTACTCGATCAGTTTGAGTCTAAAAGCAGTGACATAATAGTCAGACTACAAGATAGCAACTTATCGTCAAAGCTATAGTCATATTAACAATAGCTCATAGTGAAAGCTGTGGTCCTGTAAAACAGCTAGCCAACCTTGGTACATGGCATAGAGCTAGAGAATAGGCTCACGCATGGCCATTCTATAATGAAACATCATGCCACTATTTTAACAATTTATGTATACATGGAGGTATCTCCACTTGTACCATGCATATTCAACAATATGTGATTTGAGTTTCCCATAGGAGTTACTCATTTCACCATCCAACAAGGTAATGATGTTGAATATGGATCTATGGTACATGGCAACTACATGATTAGGGTTCTACTTTATTATTTATGCAAATTAGGTGAATTAAGGCTCCATCATACAAATGGACATACAAATCCCTAATTAAATATAGCAAGAATAATTGTGAAACAACTTCAAAAGATATAAAACGTATAAGGTGTGAACTTGTCACATCATCTCAGGGCAACAATGTCTCACTGTCTTAAAAATGACCATCAACATCATCACCTATTAACACTACCATGTCAAGCAAATCATCATTATAACATCACTGGGGATAATAAACCTTCATCACATCACTGAAGAATACACCTCTCACTAGGGATCAAGCGTTCACTAGGTCATAAGACCAATCACATCATTCTTGTAATTCATTGTTTTCTCTTCATGCCTCATAAGACAGATAAGTGTCACCTGTTTTACATCACATATACACAATAGCAATCACTATATATGATAATCATCTTACCTGCAAGGTCAATGTTATACAAACATGAGAGAAAAAACATCACAACATGTTAATCACCGTATGCAATGTGACCAAATGCATCACATGTCCCCTTAATTTAGGGTTAGGGTTTCAATCCTAACCACATAGGGTTCCAAAGAATTATTTATTTTCCAATCCCTAGTTTTATTACTTCCTACAAGCTTTGATTTTATTAGGGTTTAAGCAATATAGATTATAACTAAGTGTACACATTCATGTTTTTATAATTTCAATGCACCTCATCAAGGCTCATAGCCATCATCGAATATTATAATCATCCTCATAGAATTCACAAGCTATGACACTTTTAATTAACCTGCAAAGTTAGAACCATACAAGTAGGCGAGACAAAGTACAATCACATGTTATTCATCCATACACATTCAACAAGTAAAACATACCCACACATTACCAATTATGGTTTTACCTCATGATTATATCATCAAACCCTAATTATACCATCTCCCACTTTCTTGGAACTGATTTAGGTTTGAACATCATTAGTTAGACATGATTAGATCATTATGTCATCAACACTAGGTATCACCATACCTACACGTGGATGTGTATTATCTCATTATGTTATGCATGTGTTACAATCATGTATCATATAAGTGTATCAACCATGCATCAACATGGTGTTGTGACCCACCATCAATAATGTGTCTTAACCAACTATTAAACATGGTCAAGCTGTCACGACAAAAACAAAACCAAGGTGTCTCAACCTAAGAAAGAGAAGATGTCTCGACCACATCACAAAGTGTCTTGACCAAAACTAACACAAGAGTGTCTCAACCCATCACACAATTTCTCGACCCCAAACAAGACAAGGGTGTCTCAACCCATCAGATGGTGTCTTGACCCCAAACAACACTAAGGTGTCTCGACCAAGGCAACTTAATATGTCTCTATCCAAATCAACACATGGTGTCTAGTCCCAAAATCATTACATGGTTATCATCAAAGCCATAAAGGAGGTATTTGTGTCTTGACCACAATACCAAAGGGTGAGATATATGCTTTGACCAAAATAAGGTTAAAATTAGGGAAAACTAAGCATAACAAAGCTTAAAACTCACGCGTTAATGATCATCAAATCCTAGAACAACCGCCATAAAGATCATCAACCAAAACCACTTAGGAGAGAGAAAGCCAAAACTCAACACATGTAAGAACTCATCCAAACTCCAAGGAAAGAAACATGATGGCTGAAACTTAGAACATGGTGATAAAACCAATGCTTATGATGCATTTAAAATTATTATCTCAAGAACATTTTAGGAATTAAGCACATGGATTTAGGGTTTAAGAAAGAGATAAATCTACATGAAAATACTAGAAAGTCATAAACCCTAAAATTATAAGAATCTCATTTACCATTTTTACACTGTGATAATAAAATAAACTATTGTAATAATTGTATGATCAATACCTATGTCTTCACTGAACAAGATATGGATGTTGATTACCAACAAAACATATATTTCATCCAAGACTAAAACAACGGCGTAGCGACCACCAAAGTCAAACCACCATAACAAAAAATATCCATCCTCAAATTAGGGATGAACCACGATTAAAATAAAAGGTTATCCTCACGGGAAACTCATCTAAATCAAAGGAGATAACTTCATACAAATGTGATCACCAAAATCCTTTTAGAATATATGATAGAATCTCCATAAAATAAACTTATTAAGAGAGAAAATTTCTCACATTCAACATGTACCAAACAACATCAAACCCCCTTGTTATCCTAAGGTACTCCAATTACATAAATGATTAAAGAAATCATAATTCAAGGAAAGAGAAACTATCCATCTTATATACATATCAAGATCGGGTATAATGAACTTAGGGTTTAGGACTTGAAAAAATTCTCATAGGGATATCATCAAGGATCAAACCCTAACTCATGATAATACTTTTTAGAATGTTAAGAGAACATTTAATAGATAGAAACAACAACATACAAGCAATATTATGGTGCCAAAATAGAACGAGAGAAAGTTATATAATCCACCTTATTTGTACATAATCAAGCTCCAAAGAAAGAGCTCCAAGAGAAGGAAAGAAGCTCTAACTTGATTAGTACTCCAGCCACAAGATCACCCTCCAAAAATAAGAATGTCATGGTCAAATGTTGCTCAAGAAAGAGGGCAAGAAAACCCTAGGCCAAACCAAAGAATAAAGGGAAAAAAGAAGAAAAGATCCTCTCACTAGTTACCACCATGATAAAACCACAATCTAAGGCCTTTGTGAAGAGGAGTTTCTCTCAAGATGACAACTAGGGTATAACCTTAGTCTACAACCAAGAAATGAGGTAGAAGAAGATTGGATTTTGAGAGAAAAATGTGATTCGAGAGGGTAGAACCACTTAGCAAGAAATGAGTCACCAAGAATCACCACCAAAGGGTTGATTTGGCACAAGATTCTCAACAAGAAAGCTTGATCAGCCACCATAACTTCAAGATTAGACCTTCTTTCTTCCCAAAGCTCCAAGGTAGGCCACAAGAGAGAGGGAAGAGATTAGGTCTGAAAAAGATGCTTTCTATATAAGAGAAGGGGTTATATACCCAAAGGAGGAGGGAAGTAAGATATGTATGAGGTGTAAACATAATAGAGAAACAAAGGAACATTTGTCCATAATTAAAACAACCATGCAACCACTAAAACCTTACATGCAACTCATGGTGATATAACCTAGGTGATGTCTGAACCACATGGGTCACCACTGCCTTTGAGGTCAAAACAAACATCATAGAAACATGTCTCAACTAGAACAAAAGGATCATTAACACATAAGGTAGAGACACATCTCAAGAAGACAAACCATCTCGACCAAAACCCTCAAGATCGAGACAACAACACCAAGGGAAGGTGCCTTGGTCAAGACACACCCAAGACACTCCAACAAGGTCGAGACATAGGTCTCTAGACAAAGGCAAGCTCCACGTGGTCGATACCATGCACCTCTAAGCAAACCCTAAAACCCTAGCATCACCACATTATGCCACCTCATCAATCAAGGTCTCAACAAGGAGCCCCTATGCATACTTCTATCTCTTAATATGTTAGAACACTCTACATGTGACAAATTGCAAGATAACCCCTCAACTTAGATAAATTGCAATTGGGTCCAAAACAAGAAAACATAGCTCAAACATCATCCAAACATGATCAAACTAAAAACATAAATGCATAACATATTAACAAAACATCTCAAAGGATTAGATAAATGTTCTAAGCATCTCATTATACATAGTAAGCACAATTTAACATTAAGCTAGGTCAGGGGACTTACATCTTTTAGAGTCTATATGTAACTTGAATTATGTTACCTTAACCCTCCCAATTTACATTAACTAATCAAGTGAAACCCTAATCAGGTAGTGCCCTGTGATGTAAAGACATTCTAGTATCAAGAATTTCTTTATGGTGAAACAAGTGATCCTAAAAGGAAACCAAAGTTGTATATTGTTGTGTGTATGTGGGTGCAAGAGACTATGTGTCCTTGTCATCCTGATCTCAAGGTTTGGAGGATGGTTACAGTCATATGTCATATGGAGAGCAGTTGAGGTTGTGCCTCAAATATCTATATGTGTGATGTGATTCAGGATGGTTGTGGTTTTACCTCGAATGATAGGGTTGTATATCATGGTATCTAGTGTTGTGACCTACAAACCAAGGACGGACTAAGTGTAGCAGTTTGACTATATATTATTTTAGGCATCGTGACTGATATGTCGTTGTATTGACTTGTGCTTATTGAGGGGGCAATATCTTAGGACTCTAGCTCTCCTAGATCTTGTACATAACTAAATAGCACTTTGCAATGGTTAGTTGGATATTTGAGTGTTATACCTCAAACTCCCCAGGTCTTAATGAAAGAGGTAATCCAGATGTGTAGCATATATATTAGGGTTATAGAATGCTTCACATTGGATGATAACCCTTGTATTTTTTCTTGTAATATTTAATTAACATATTGTAACACCCCAATTTTCATATCTCATGAGCGAAATCTAGATTTTTTTTCCAATTGGGGTATGTTACTAACATGATATACATCAAAATAATTTTACACATAAACCAATAATGACTAGTGTAAAAATACATTCTCATAAGTTCTTAGGAATGAAACTCTATTACATCACCATATACATAATATAATACCGTGATACTACTTACAAATCTCATATTGAAGATGGGACCGTGTGGATATAGCTCCACCAAGAAAACCTTCTAAAGTTGTAGTTGCATCCTCTAGTCATGTCTACCTCCTAAAGTTATGTACCCACAAACATCTCATCCCCAACCATGCACAAAGGGAAACCTAAGTTAGAGAAAGTGGTATTGAATTTCTAATACGATAATCATAAATATACTATAATTAAAAGTTGAACTAATATATGAAAATTGCATCCTCTAGTCATGTCTACCTCCTAAAGTTATGTACCTACGAACATCTCATCCCCAACCATGCATTAAGGGAAGCCTAAGTTAGAGCAAGTGGTATTGAATTTCTAATAAGATAATCATTAATATACTATAATTAAAAGTTGAACTAATATATGAAAATTGTAACTTATACTAACTCGATGTGTCTTTTATTTACAATTTTTATATAGTTTGTGGCCACCATTATACGATAAGCCTCCTCTATGACAGATAAGCGTTCTCTATGTGGAAATGCACCCTCTGTTGGCACAACATACCTCTGTTGCAATTGAAGTGACCTCTTTGGTGCAACATGCCCTCTATTGGCACTACATGCCCTCTATAACACACACTATGTCCTTTGAAAATGTCCTGAGAATTTTTGGTGAGGACTTATCTTATCATGTATCAATGTTCTGGTGTCATTTTCTATCTTTGTTCTTAATTTCTTATTTGAAATCTTATCTTCAAAATCTGTTTCTCTTATCTCTTATCTTAACTTATAATCTTTGACTCTATTTTTAATTTCTTATCTTTGAATCTCAATCTCTTATATGTGCCTCTGTATCTCTATTATTTAATCTTAAATGAATCTAACTCTAAATCTAAAATATGATGTTATTATTGTCCTGAAAAAGTTAATCTATAGTTCTGAATAAAATTTGAATCTGTACTCTTGAATTTTGAATTAAATCCAAATATGAATATGTATCTAAATGACTGAGATTGGATTAGATAGACATAATAAGTATGCATATGTAATTTATGGCTACTTACAGTGGGTAATCTAAATATAAAATCTAAAATCTAGATTCTTAATGTCTGAATAAATCTTAGTCTAAAACTCTTACTCAATAGGTGACTTAATTAATTTTTGATGATAGATATATGACATCTGAGTCTAAAGACAATGAGAAAATAAAGTGAACTAAATAAGTTAATACTAATTATCTGAGAGTAACATAAATACCAAAAATCAATAGTCTGATATCCTCACAACAAATTTTCCTCTAAATAAAGTGTAATTACCAAAAACATTATTGGATATGAGGTACACAATAATGAATGAATGTATGAAAGTAACTTAATCTGTAAATTTACTTTATAGGAAGGTGTAGTTTGAATTATAATAATAATGAAATTCATGGACATGGCCGACTTACATCATTTGAGGATATTCTTAACGTAGTCTGGATTCTTTATTCCATTACCTAATCACTTGGATGTCAACAAATGTCTACAAGCCCATGTATATTTCCCTTCTTCATTTCAAATTCTGAAACCTATCATCCCAACCTTATATAGCAACTTAGGGTTCATATTTATCTAAAACTATCTTCTAATTTTAACCGCATTTAATGTATAAACATTAAACTAAACTCAATTCACACATTATATAGTATACTTATACTGATATATCCATATTAACCTAAAACATCATATATCCTAATATATAAAAGTATATACATCATATAGGAAGAGTAAACTTCAAAACAACTCACATATGTTGCTCTTACTGACTTACTTATAAAATCAAAGTAAAATAAATTAGAATGATTTTCCAAAACTAAATAAGCACAAAAAATACATGATGTCTCATAAATAATAAAAAATCATCTTACATAATGGCCACTTAGGCCCAAAAATCTTATATTGATATAAATATACACAAACTCCATCAAAGCATTAGAAACAATAAGAACAATGTATATTATGGTCTAGGTAAAAATCCCAAATCATTTCTAGACGAATCAATGGGTGAAATACCCAAAGTGATCTTATTAGGGTTTACATAATAAACATAGGTAAGACTTCAAATAAGATAGATAAAACTTTATAGGCATATTAAACACATAAAAATACACAATAGGAAAAATATTAATCAATTTTGGAATCTATTTCCTATTTTTAATACACACAACACTAAAATCATATAGATCTAAATACACAATCTATATTAAATAACAATTATCAAGATCATATTCTAAAAATATTTTTTGGACATATTAATCTCCGATACCTTTTCATTGATACCTTATTTATTCCAAACAGAGCTCTACATCTTAAGATACAATTTTTGGAAATTTACCTTGTGTAGATTGATTCTAGCCATCGATCTGAGATCCAAGGGGCTGACCAACAATGCCTCCCTTCATTAGATTTCCTATGGGTCATGGATCTTGATTTGGATCTACGTCCTTGTTGTCCTATCAACCCTTGAGCAAGTGCTCCCAGTTCTATGTGACTCAACTACAGATGGCTGACCGCTATTTATGTTAGTGGAGCTCGTCTCCTTGGCCCCGGATCTTGCAAAAAAATGTCACCTTTCTCTTTGGCAACTCTTCCCATCAAGGATGACATTGTGGATGCTCGAGAAAGAGACATGATTGGAGGTCCTTGTTAATTACTCCAAGACACCTCCAAGCCTTCTATTCTTATTCGTCCTCTCTCTCTCTCATCCCCTCTTACTGAAACCCTAGTTTGAATTCACTAGTCCATCTCTTACTCAAAACGCAGGATTTTAATGCCTCATTTTATCCGTATCATGGGTAGATCTCCCCCAATCAAGGGACTCTGTTCGGGTCCTACAAATAGGGGGTGCGACTCTCCAGTTCACACAAACTGAAGTCACCTCCTTTTTTATTTGTTAATAAAAGTCCAAATCAAACAAATAATAATATAACCCACATGTGAATCCCATTCAATCCCAAATTTTGCAATAAATACTATATTTCCATCAACTTTCTTTGGGAAAGAGACTAGGAGTAAACTAAAATAAACACTCCAAATCTAATTTTTGAGTAAAAATTTGAACAATGACTAAATTTATTACCTAGAAAACTAGTTAAATTAAAATAGTTTGAAGCATCTCCTGTAATCTTATCTTTCAATTATCCATATAATAAAAGTATTGAAAATATTTATTTTGACCCGAACGTACTTCTTTCCCAATTTTGTACCCCAAGGACCCATGTAGAAACCTAAATCGACCTTATTGGGATTGAATTTGGGTCCTAGGGCCAATTGTCCCTTTTCTTGATCTCGTGAAGCATTCATAACATTAACCATACCCTCTATTACAAAATTATACTTTGGAACACACATAATTTCTCAATTGAAGTTTCCTTACGATATATTTGATGATTATCACTTTACTTACGTGATATGAAAACTATACTGGGTCTAGGGTTCAAAGCATCAACTATAGTCATTATATCTCCTTCATAGTTCAACTTTGATTTACACCTCATATCATTAAATTAAATATCTCATTAGCAAACTTTGAAAATATTACAAAACTGACCAAATTTCACAAGAGATCCTTTCGACATTTCTTTTTCTCTTATATCCAAAATTTTGAAGATTGGATTTAAAATCATGTATTTTCTAGGTCCCCAAAATGAGGATGTGACAATACTACCCACTTTTTGAGAATTTCATCTTTAAAATTTGTGTAAACTATGGGGGGCTACCCACCTTATGATTCTACATACATTACATACACTAACTCTTGATGATTTTAATAAAGTCCAATAGGTACCTTTAAAGTATGACCTACTAGTGGGAAACTAGCTTTGTGTCACCACCTTATCAAACTAGAACATACAACCAATCATGGAAAAGGTAAAGTCTATAGCATAAACTTCTAGTCTTTCTTTACTCTTAGGTCTTTCTTTTTATGTACCTTTCTATGGAGACCTATACTCTGGTACTTGGGTCTCATGACCGCCTCTAAGCTTCTTACATTATGTCTCTCTTATATTGGCCTTCACTAGGGTGTCTGGGCCACATGACTTGCACAAAGGGCTTGTTCGTGTCTCTTGAGTTTACCTACACTATGTCCTGGGTCCAACTCGATGATTTGATGACATCTTATTAAGCTGATCTTATCTAAATCTTAATGCATCTTAACCTCATGGTCTTTCCATGATCTTAAATCTTAATACATGGAACTTATCTTGGAAGCATAATCATGACTTAATGCAGGCAAATCTTATAATCTTATCATGTATGTAATTCTTAGATATTAATATTTATAGGAATCTTACTAACATGTCTCTTCTTGAGATTTTAGTCATAGTAAGAGAATAACCATGAAAGTACAAAAAATCTTACTTGTAAGTCTTATCTTAATATCTTAGAACATTGGATCACACAAATCATTGAAGTCTTATTTTAAGAAACATGGAAATATATTAATCTTAATAAGTGAATACTCATGGGCATAGACCACTTACTTTTTTTTGTGAAATCATACACAAGAGTCATTCAGACACTCTTATTCTCTAATCATATACTACAGTGCTATGTCAAAATTACCTTTATAAGGTGTATGAATATCTAAGTCACTGTTATTCTCTTGGTTGATAAGATCCATTAAATATCTTGATATGGGTTGCCAATACCCAACTCATATTTTCAAGTAGTGAGTCATCTATGTTTTTTTTCAAATTCCTTACATTGTAGTCCTCATTGCATCAATGTGCTCATTTTATGATAGTGTTCACTTAGCTTGGGGAATAGAAAACTTACACTATTCTCTTAATATTATTCTTAATGACTTTATTCATCTTATGATACTTGTCTAGGTTCGGTGAACCATATAATAATCACTACTCTCTCATGAAGTTGTTCATATCCCCAAGAATATAGAATAAAACCTTAGTCGAGTAGCTTTTCTGGGCTCTATCTCATGTGAAAATCATTTAAACCCAATATTCTAGTGATCCAAGATCATTGAGCCATAATATCACATACGTTGCATATCCATATGCTTAAATTATCCTAAGGTATCATCACCTTAAAGACTTTTAATCACCTCTAGAAATCTTCATACCTTAAGATTAAACTCAGCTCATAACATAAATTCTATTATCCGCACACATTTTCTTTAACATGCTTCATGAATCAGCGTGTGATTGAAAATCCTTTTTGGGATGGAGTTCCTATGGACATCAAGAGTTATCTAATTCTCATGAGGAGTATTACGAGAAAGACCTCATCTCCCTCCAATTATTATTCCACTCCACTCACTATTTTAAGAAACCTTGCTATGGTATGCATTCCATGGTTCTAATAGGTATGCAATTAGGTTTAGGTGACCATCTACCTCAAACTTTTTGTGTCAACCTTTTTTTGTCACGCTCTGATGCATGTTGGACAGTCATACATTTGAAAGTGCCATGTCTTATCATTTTTATCTCATATGTACACATGTCCCATACCATATGCACGAGAAAGAATGAAAGAAACATAATAAGTTTAGATTTATGCATATAACATCCCCTCTACAAAACCCAATGAGCTTGTGTCCCATACCACAAACATGTGGGAAAAAGAGAGATCATTATATACTCAAATCTAAAATTGACATAAAATTTCCAGAGCATCTAGACAATAACCCTAATACATATCTCAACTTCTATTGGCTAACTAAACCTTTAACCTTGGTTCTACTATCTTTCACACTTTTCTTATATAACTAGGATTACTAACTATATTTTCTAGATCTATCTACTTTCATTTTATTTCTAATGGGTGATCCAAACTAAGACTATGAGAATTTGGTTGATGGCCATCTATATTATTGCTCTATTACCAATTTGTATCACCCCAATTTCCATATCTCATGAGCAGAAGATAGTTTTTTGTTCAATTGGGGAGTGTTGCTAACATGATATACATCACAATAATGATAGATAAAAACGAATAAAGATTAGTATAAAATGCATTCTCATAAATTCTTAGGTAAGAAACTCTGTTACATAACCATATACAAAACTTAATACCATGATACTACCTTATAAAAATATCATATCAAAGTTGGTACCGTGTAGCTGGAATTCCAACAAGAAAACCTCCTAAAGTTTCATTTTAATACTCTTATCATGTCTACTCTTGAACATATGCACAAGCGAACATCTCATCCCCATCAATGAAAAAGGGGAACCTAAGTTAGAGTAAGTGTCATTAAATATCTAATAATATAATCCTAAATATACTATAATTAAAAGATGAACTATATCTGAAAACTATAACTTATAATAACTTGATGTGTCTTCCATTTACATCTTTTATCTGGTTTGTGGTGACCATTATACTATAATTCCTCCTCTGTGACACCAAAGTGTCCTCTATGGTGCAATGAATTCTCTATTGGTAGAATGTTCCCTCTGTGGACACCAAACTATCCTCTATGATGTAGTACACCCTCTACTAGCGTTACATGCCCTCTATGAGACACACAATGTCCTCTGAAATAGTCTTGGGACTCTCTAGTGAGGACTTATCATATAATGAATTAATATTTTGGTGTAATTTTCTATCTTTGTTCTAGATCTTAATCTCTTATCTTTAAATCTATTTCTCTTATCTCTAAGTCTTCGTCTATTATATCTAACCCTATTCTTAATTTCTTATATTTAAATCTCAATCTCTAATCGGTGACTCTATATCTCTATTCTTTAATCTTAAATGAATCTAACTCCAAATCTGAAATATGATATTATTATTGGCTCGAATATCTTAATATGTAGCTTTGATATGAATTTGTATCTCTATTCTCAAATTTAGAATTAAATCTAAATATGATTCTCTATCTAAATAATTGAGATTGGATCTAAGACTCCTAATAAGTATACAAATCTAATTTATGGTTACTTATGATAAGCAACCTAAATATAAAATTTGAAATCAAGATTCTTATTGTAAGAATAAATCATAGTCTAAAACTCTACCTTAATAAATAACTTAATTAAATTCTTATAACATATATATGACATATGAGTCTAAGGGATTGAGAAAGTAAACTAACCTAAATAAATTAATACTGAGTATTAGATAGTAGCATAGGTACCAAAAATTTATAGTCTGATATCCTCACAACATAAGTTCATCTAAACAAATTCTAATTACCAAACAACAATATTGGAAATGAGCTAAACATTAATAATTGAATGTCTGAAACTAACTTAATGTCTAAGTTACTTTATAGGAAGGTGGCGGTGGAATCATAATAATAATTAAATTCATGGACATGGCCCACTTACATTATTGAAGTATATTCTTAACGTAGTCTGGATTCCTTGTTCCATTACCTAATCACTTGGACATCAACAAATGTCTATAGGTCCATGCATATATCCCTTCTTCATTTCAAATTATCAAACCTCATCATACCAACCTTATATACCAACTTAGGGTTCCTATTTAATGAAACTATCTTATGATTTTAAGCACATTTAATGTCTAAACATTACATTAAACTCAATTCACACATTATATAACATACCTATACTGATATATCCACATAAACCAAAAACATCATATGTCCTAATCTATATAAGTATATACATCATATACCAAGTGTTAACTTCAAACAAACTAAGGTACACTTATTTTACTAAATGACTTATGAAATCAAAGGAATATATAATTAGAATTATTTTCCAAACTAAATAGACTTATAAAATACATGTTGTTCATAAATAAACATAAATTATCTTACATAATGGCCTCTTACGCCATAAAATATATACCGATATAAATATACATAAACACTGTCAAAACTTTTGAAATTGTAAGAAAAATGTATATTAAGTTTTGGATAAAAATCTCTAATCATTTCATCACAATTCAATGGGAGAAATACCCAAAGTACTCTTATTAGGGCTTACACAAAAAAACATAGGTATGACTTCAAATTAGATCGAACAAACTTTATAGACATATTAACACATCAAAATACACCTTAGGTAGCAAAAAATTTATGACACAGAGTATATCCCCAAGTTCTGAGCTCTAGCGACGGGGCGCTCCCATGGCGACCATCGTCCAGGCCATGGTAGGATCCTCCGCCGCGAACTCCACCTGTAATAGCAACCCTCAACTGGCTCCCTGGCATGATCCCAGAACTGATGTCATGAAAGGAATAGCTTGGGCGGATACACTACGCAAGCCCATGGTTGTATCGAGGAGTTTTCAACCTCTGCTCCATCTTGAAGACCCGAATGCGTTGACCTTCTAGGACAAGGACGACATGCCCTGGATGAGCTTCTCAGAGCCTATGGTGAATGCCATGGATGAGTTCCACAAGTGCTCAGTCTTGGTCCAAGTGATGGGGAGGATGCCTATGCTGGAGAAACTTCGTAGATAGATGTTTAGAGCCTGGCGACCAAAAGGGGATTTCCACCTATCACCACTGGTTGGAGGCCTCTTCTTGTCTCGATTTGCCTCGACCACAGACATGGCTACCTGCCTAGATACCGGGCCCTGGTTCATTGACCAACATCTTGTCCTCATCAAAAAGTGGAGCCTGATGGCAGACCTTAGAAGGGCGGCACTGACCTTCGCTCTGGTCTAGGTGACCTTCCCTGAGGTCATATAACACTGGACGAGGAGGGCAATCTCCATCATCGCATGTGGTGTGGGAAAACTGCGGGTGATTGATTGCCTTGTTTGAGGGGAACTTGCAAGGGCCGCACATGTATGCGTCGAGATCAAGGTGGATATGAAACCTCCAAGCTAGGTTATGGTGAAGATGCCTGGAGGTAAGGCTCTGGAAGTACAAGTGTTCTATGTCTGCTTCCAGATCGTTGTAGGGTATGCAAGGTTTTTGGCCACTGGGAAGGCCAATGCCCTGGGGAGAGGGTTGCTCTACCTGAACCCCCCATCTTGAGGGGGTGGGAGGAAGTGAGAAGACCTCCATCTAGGAGGCAGAAGAGAAGGAAAGGGAGCAGAAGTCAGCCTCAACAAGCTAAAGAACCTGCTGCAATAGAGGCGGAGGCTGTTGGTGATACTGTGGCAATCTCAGCTAAAGACGGGCAAGTGCATCAGGGCGATGATGACACGAATGTCATCGGGAACCCTGTAGGGATAGAAGAACAACCCATCATATCCAATGGAGGGGCACTCAGGGTGACTGATGATTTGCCTCTGAGTGACAACACAGGGAGAAGTGGCAAAGAGCAGGAGGAAGCATATTGGGCTGCTGATGAGGAAGGAACCTGGGCTACCAATATTAGCAAAGATAGAACCAATCATCATTCTAGTGGGAGTGTTGACACGTTTGAGTCATGCGTTAAACACAAGTGCACATATCGAAGTAATGTAGACCTTGTGAGGCCCAAGTCGAACTCAGGGAAATGTCAATTTCAATAGACTACTACTAACTGATCACGATCAGCTAGACCAATTGGAAAAGTTGATTTTTATTTTTGAAACAAAATGAAAACAAAACAAAGAGAAAACAAAAATGATCAATGATTAAATGTTTAATCAATTAGAATGGGAATCCTTAGGGTTACAGTTTCACCGCAAGGTCTCACTACATGCAATTCTACACAACTAGCACAATTCGTGCCTTATCCCTGATTATGTCATGTAGTCAAAATTGCTTTCTTCCACAATACAATTCACTACCTAGTTCTAGGTCATTTCCACGTCAGTAGTAACTTATACCCTAAATCTAAGTGCTTTAATGAATTCTCTGGGTTTCCACCATTAACCGTACGTTACCTTGTCTCAGGAATTTATTAGTTAATGCTCTAATCATGCCTTTTGAATAATTAATCCTCCGTCAAGAGCAACTAACAATATTAGGAATCAACTATGGTGATCAATCATAGCAAATTGTGATAGAAACACGATAACATATCAGGGAGATTGAGACAAATTATGATAATCAATGTGAAATCGTTATATAGCGATTCCCTGGGCTACTCCCGGTCCTAAGGAGAATGGGGATTAGCCCCACATGTCCATGGTACACATGAAGAAGAAAGAGGAAAATATGGGGAAATGAATGAGAATATGATGTAACCCCTAAAATGGAGAAGATCTGGATGATCCTCGGCGTGAGATGCATGTTCTGCAGCCTTTCGGCAATAGAATCGTAGCCGTCTGTGACTCTAGAATCTCCTGGGGCGTAGCTTTTGGGCTCCATTCTTCGCTCTCCTTCCTTCGGGACTTGTGTGGCTGAGTGCAACGTGATACCTAGGTCTCAACCATCTTTTCTTAGGTATAGGTATGACTTACGGCTGCCGAAAGATTGCAGTCGTTTGATCATGGAAATTCTGGGCAAAATCCTGATCTGACGATGTCGATACCATCAACGGGGTTTCAATGGTATCGACACCTTAGGGTGCAGTTCCGTCGCTAAAAACTAGGATCAACCTGGATGCTTTTCGATACTATAGACCAGATCGTCGATAATATCAACGGGCCAATTTTCTTTCTGCTGAGCTGATCTTGAGACCATCGACAGTTTGGTCAATGGTATCGACTTGGATGCTTTCCCTTTGGCTTGGTAACTATTTCCATATCAATAGTATTGATGGACCTGTCGATGGTATTGACAGGCTCCGAAACACAAAATGCCTGAATCAGAGAGGAAAACACAAGTGAATCAATGGAATTTCGTAATTCATTCAAAATAGGATAAAATAAGATAAATTTGATGCATATAATGATTATATGCTATAGGAAATGAATCATGCCATTATAGTCACCAAGATGAAAATTAAACGCATAAAACAAGTACAAAATTAGCCTATAAATGCAACTCAAAAACCTTGCATCAAACTCCTGTAAGCTTGAATCTTTCTCGTCCTCGAGCACAAAACTATAAAATCTGATTGAGAGGGTCAACTACAGAACATAATCACATAAATGATATCTCCGTATGATCCCCAACTGCAAAACACATACTGACCCATACCAACCACATAACAATAACTACCCTTTAGGCGACAATAATAATTCATGAGAGATGTCCACCCCAAAATCACCGAACACTGTATAATAAGGCAATTAATATAATAAAATCCTCCAGTTCAGGCTAGGTGCATCTTGTGATCTCCTATCTATGTTGCTCATTTCCTATCTGCCATCTAAATGGAAGAAACTCTCCTGATGTACATGAATGAGGAGAGAATCATGGGTGGCCTACCACTTAGAGCAACAAGTGGATGGAATGGGTGGTTATGGAAGAAATGGAAGCACAATACAGTCGATCATGCAAAAACAAAAAAATGAATGACCTATCATGATGCAAATGCAGATGAAAATGTCTTAATGCTACATTTTTGGTGGAATGATACATGCACTATCATTCCGTCTCAGGATGAGATGAAATATCTAAGAAAATTACACTATGTGCTTATTCTTCTTAATATGCTGGTGAGAACATGTTCTTTCCCCCTCTTATTCACACTTACATCTCAATCTTTTTTTTTTCTCTTTTTTTTTCAAGACCTCATTTTCATAAATGACAATGGATTATTTATTGGGCTTCTTTCTTTTTACATAACTTGGACATTTGATTCATTCTATTTGGAAGGTATGGAACAAGTTCACCACCTTTAATGTTTTAAGAAGAACATAAGGCACATGATGTACTGTATGCTCCAAAGATGTGAATGCAACTACATAATGACAGATATGTAACTTCTATGACATGCACCTAAGGATAAGGCGCATGTATAACTACTTTATACTTTTTTTTATGCAAAATTATGTAACAATAGCTATAATGCACTACCTATGTACATGGAATGCAATCAAAAGTGAAAGACAGTAATGCACTCCAATTCTTATGGTGAAGTATGAAAGAAATTGCGGTGGATCAGATTACAATACTAATTGACAGAATCTTCAGAAAGAATTATATGTCCCTCCTTACTGACTTGCGTACCGATTAATCAAGAGATTTCTCTCTCTCACTTCAAATTAAATTCATGTTATCATTTGTTTGGTTTAGGCTCAACATCCATATCAATCCTCTTAACATGAACCATAAGGATACACAATCATGTTCATATGTTTTCAAGTTGACCTACCCAATGAGTTTCACAAGTGATGTCCTCAAGTCTCACAAGACAAGCTTACAATTTCTTAAAGATTTTTCATGAAAATTCATTCTCTCACAAACCCCCAAGTGAAAACATTGAGATGACATGCAATTAGATTAGACTCCACTAATTACACTAGATAGATAGTGGATCCTACAAAACAGTGAATCTAGCAATTAAGAAAACTAAGATAAAGAATGATGAAAATTGCAAAAACAAACAAAAGATGAAATAAAATAAAGAAAAACTAGATAGATGTTGTTCCAACACCCCCCTAAGCTTGAACTAGACTATGGCGTCATAATCAAAATCTAGACTGAAGAGGTGGAGCAACAATACCGTTTACTGCTCTTGTGGTGGGTGTGGTGGGTATTGGTGGCCTCTGGGATCCCAAGTAGGATAATGCCCCTAGAATGACATGTTATCTGGGGGCCTCGATGGTGGCTATGTGTATCCTCCAAAATAATTCTGATTCCAGTGATGGTCATAAAATGGTTGTTGTGCATCTCCGTCCTATGCAGCATGTTGTGGATGTTTTCTTGGTTGGTGAAGAGGAGGTGCTCATTCTCGTAGATGGCTTGCTGATTCTCGAACATCCTGTTCGTCATCTCCTGAATTCCCGCAAAAGAAGCGGTGTGCTGGTGTTGCGTCTGTTGAATGTCCTACAACATGGTATCCATTCCCTGCATCAAATAGACATCCTCTCCACCTTCAGAGGGTTGTGGTGGCGGTGGCTGGGATGAAGATGAGGCTCCAAAGTGTCGTGGTTGCTTCTATGGGAAACTACTCATCGAAGGGGAATGGCTTCCTCCTCCTCTTCTTCATCATCGTCTCCATCAGGTACTTCTACTTCCTCAGCTTGTTGTTCTTCTTCAGCTTCATCAACATCAATGTTGGGCCACCTGTAGTCTTGGCCAGGCCTGAGGTTGAAGGCGGGGTTGGGCAGTTCACTCCTTTGAAAAACACCTCCCACGTGGCAAGTGGCATAGACAATGTCGTGGCGGACTTCGACGAGGTCCGCGTTCACAAAGTGGCTCATATTGAGCATATTCTTACATTCCATCTTGGCTAGCCGTGATAGATCCATGTCGAGGTACATGACGATCAGAGAGATTAGACCCCCAAAATAGATTGGGGCCCTGTGAGATGTGTTCCTCTTGACCGCCATGATGCGTGTGAGGAAGAAAGCTCCAAAGCTGATACATTTCCTCTCCAGCAGACTATAGAGGAAGAATATATCTATTTCCTAAAATTTTCTTTGAGATAGTGTAGATCTTGCAAAGAAGGCGTTGGATAAAATTCAATGCAAAACCTTTACAAATGGATGCTCAAAATCAGCTATAGAGGTATGGTGCCAGCTGATCCAGTACCCCTCCAGTATAGTAACTAACGCCGAATACATGGTGTTGTAATCTGCATTGTGCGGTGGCTGGCGGAGGTTGCTATGGCCCCACCCATAAATCGCGTTGAACTCATGAAGTGTCATTGTATAATCCTTGTTGTAGAGGCAGAAAGAAACATGCCCCACTTTCCATTTCGTCTGGTCCGGTTGTAGCTCATTGGGAATGACACAGATGTCTAGCGATTGCCATAAACTCTATGAAGATCTCCTTGTAAGTTGGCCACCTACTGAAAAATGGATGACCGTCAGCATAATCACGGCATAACATTGGGGACTCACTCAATTGCCCCTGAAGCACATAGGCCATGTTGGCCTCAAATCCTAGGTCCTTGATTAATTTCCGGTCTCCATACCGGGTAGGCTCGATGGAGCGCTTCCACAACTCTTCGTACACCTTTTTGACCTCTAGTAATGGGTGGACTAGCTTCGAGTGAGGAACTAGTCCTTGTGACGGGGCAAGTAGAGTAGGTGGGGCAGCCCTAGATGATGAAGCACCAGATCTCGCCATTATTGCAAAGAGATTGAGATAAGAGCTCAGAGAAGATGGTCGGTGATGATCAGAGAAGATGGAGATCCGTGAAGTTGATGGAGATGCTCAAGACAGACCATCAGTGAAGATTTCTTTAGATTTCAATTGCTCAGAGATGCTAGGGCTCAGAGATGGAGGATATGAACTTGAATGTGTGAGTTGGATTGAAGAAATACATCCCTTTTATAAGGGCCGACCACCACAACTATTGGCGCGTCGATACCATCGACAGGTCATCGATAGTATCGACGACTGGCAGAATCCATTGCTCACTGCTATCGATGGCCTTTGATGGCTGGATGTTGAGGGCCTGAATTGTCTTGTGTTGATGGTAGCAACGGGGTGTCGATACCATTGAAGGTGCCCACGACTCGTCAATGTGGACTATTGATGGAGACGCACGAATCATTGACTGTCTGTTGATACCATCAACTAGGTGTCGATAGTATTGACGCCTGTGAATGCTGTTGATCCTCGTGAGGTGTTGGCACTGCTCTTTCCTGATGGTGCATCGATACCATCGACCAGGGTGTCGATAGTATCAACGTTGCTTAGAAAAACCGATCTGTAAATCTCCAGACATCTCGCGACCATCGATGAAGAGGTCGATACCATCGACCTTCTCCAGTCTCGATCCTCTTTTGCTCTGTTCTAGTGTCGATGCCATCGATAAGGCCGTCAATACTCTCAATGGAATGCAATTTCCGTGGCTGCTTTGCTGTTCCAAACTCAATACCAACAACACAAGTGTCGATAGTATTGACATCCTCCTAGTCCTGCACACTCAACAAACACATCAGGGTATCATTTTTTTTAACTAACTACAACAGCAATAAAAACTACTTAGGAAAAATAAAAATAAAGGAAATAAACATGTAATCTACCAAGTTTGGGTTGCCTCCCAACAGGCGCCCTTCTTTAACGTCTTAGGCTAGATGCAATCATGCTCATTCTTCATCAAGTGCAATGAGGTTTACCTCATGCACCTTTTTTGTGAAATCCTCTCCATAGCAGTGTTTAAGACGCTGGCCATTCACCAAGAATGTTCTTTCACCATCTCTCACCATCACTGCTCCATGTGGATGCACTTCCTCCACAACAAATGGTCCACTCCACTAGGACTTCAACTTCTTGGGATGTAGCTTTAGCCGCAAATTGAATAACAATACACTCTTGCCTTTATAGAAGTCCCCCCTTTAGATGTGGCAATCATGTAATTATTTCACCCATTACTTGTTAATCTGGGAATTCTCATAAGCGTTCATTCTCCACTCATCCAACTCACTGAGCTCGAGCAACCTTCGCTTCCCTGCATCATCAATGTTCACATTTAACTTCCTAAGCGTCCAATGCGCCTTGTGCTCCAGCTCCACCGGCAAGTGGCACACACACACCCGTAAGCCAACCTAAACGGCGTAGTGCCTATAGTAGTCTTAAAATCGGTCTGATACACCCAAAGTGAATCCGGTAGGAGCATGCTCCACTTCTTCCTTGATGCATTGATAGTATGTTCTAGAATTTTCTTTATCTCTCTATTGGAAATTTCTACTTGACCCTGTGTCTGCGGATGGTATGGGGTGCCTACATTGTGCTTTACCCCATACTTGCTAAAAAATGTAGCAAACTTCTTATTTATGCAATACGTGCCTCCATCACTAATGATCATGTGGGGCACTCCAAACTTGTAAAAGATGTATTCCTTTACGAACCAATTAGAGTTTGAGGACACAAAGAGTCCCATGAAATCTATACCCTAAAAGTCAAAGACTTCAACCTCTTGGAACACATTTAGGGGCATTTCTTGTCTTTTTGAGATATTGCCTGCCCGCTTACATGAATCACATTTTCTTACAAACTCAAAGGCAACTCTAAAAAGCGTGGGCTAATATAGGCCACTCTCCAACACTTTTGCAGCCGTCCTTGAGCTAGCATGATGGCCACCTGTGGGCATTGTATGACAATGGCGGAGCATGCTGTCATACTCAAACTTTGACACACACATGCGTAGAACACCATCCTTGCACTGTCTCAAAAGAATAGTGTCATCCCAAAAATAAAATCTTAATGAATGGAAAAACCACTTCTTCTCTTGATAATTCCAATCCTCAGGTAGTTCTTTTCATGCAAGATAATTCATTATGTGTGAAAACCATAGATCTTTGTATTTAATGGAAAGAATCTATTCATCTAGAAAAGTATCAGTTAAGGGTATATTAGTATCTTTCTCATCTACCCTCTCAAGGCGAGACAAATGGTCTGCAACCACATTTTTAATGCCTTCCTTATCCTTAACCTCAATGTCAAATTCTTGTAAAAGAAGTATCCACCTAATGAGTCTAGGTTTCACTTCTTTCTTTTCCATTAAATATTTTATTATGGCATGATCCGTCCATACCAGCACTTTAGATCCCACCAAGTATTGCCTAAATTTCTGAAAAGTGAAAACTACGACAAGTAATTCTTTTTGAGTGGTGGTATAATTTAATTGTGCATCATTCAATGTTTTCGACGCATAATAAATGACTGTGGGTTTGTTCTCAAGGTGCTGCCAAAGAACAGCCCCCCACGGAAAAATCAGATGCATCACACATGAGCTCAATGGTTGACTCCAATTCGGAGTCTACACGATCGGTGCAGAAATTAAGCGTTGCTTGAGGATCTTAAAATCGTTCATGCATTTTTCATTAAAATAAAAATCGCATCCTTCTCAAGAAACTCAGATAGTGGCTTAGAGATTTTGGAAAAATCCTTAATAAATCGGCGATAAAATCTCACGTGACCAAGGAAGCTTCTAACTCCCTTCACCGAGTTTGGTGGAGGCAATTTGGAAATAACCGCAATTTTTACGGGATCCACCTACAGTCCTTTGCTAGACACCTTGTGTCCTAGCACGATCCCCTCGCTAACCATCATGTGGAACTTCTCCCAATTGAGGACCAAATGAGTGTCCTCGCATCTCTACAAAACTTCATCAAGATTATAAAGACATTCATCAAAAGATGCACCGTAGACCAAAAAATCATCCATAAACACCTCTAAACAACGTTCAGCCATGTCAGAGAAAATGCAAGCATACAACGTTGAAAAGTGATCGGTGCATTGCACAGTCCAAAAGGCATCCGACGATATGCAAAAGTACCATAAGGGCAAGTGAAGGAAGATTTCTCTTGATCCTTAGGTTTAATTGAAATTTGGTTGTAGCCAGAATATTCATCTAGAAAACAAAAATGAGAGCGAACAGCCAGTCGCTCTAAAATATGATTAATGAAGGGTAAAGGAAAATGATCCTTTAGCGTTGCAATGTTCAATCTACAGTTATCTATACAAACCCACCACCCGGCAACCAATCGGGTGGTGGCTGGCTCATTCAACCAATTTTTAGTTACCGTAATTCCCCCCTTTTTAGGGACTACCTGTGTCGGGCTTACCCACATAGAGTCTGAGATGCTGTATATAATTCCCATTGAAAGCAACTTGATCACCTCCTTCTTGAAAACCTCCATCATGGTAGGGTTTAGGCGGCGTTGGGGATAAATAACAGGTTTAGCTCCTTCAACAAGTTGGATCTTGTGTTGGCATAGAGTAGGGGAGATCCCCTTGATGTCAGAGACTGACCACCAAAAAGCACCACAGTGGCTCTTCAACATGACCATCAATTGTTCTTCTTCAGAAGCAATCAAATATGCCGAGATAATGACCGGTAGCTTTTCATCCACTGCTAAGAATGCATACTTCAAATGAGGGGGTAACGACTTTAGCTCCAACTTCGGCGGATTCACCAACGAAGGCTGCAATGGGGGCGGCAGTGGTCCCAAATCTTCAAAGTGCCTAGAATAGTAGTAGGGAAAAACTTGAAGCATCTTCACGCATTCTTTTAGTGATGTGCTCCTCATCCAGTCATCCATAATATTGAACATGCAAGCTTCAATAGGCAATTGAGGATAAGATTCTTTCGTTGAGGTCTCCACAACATTATCCTCAGTAGACAAACAAACTTCTTCGTCTTCATCATTTGGATATCCCACTGCCTTAACAAGAGAAACTACCTTGGTTTGCTCCATGATATCCACAACAAGTGTCCCCCTGTCTATCTTGGTCATGACATGCACCATGTCGAGAAAAGGTTTCCCTAGACAAATGGAAACATTGTGCTCAAAGTGTCTCACTTTATTACACTGTCCTTGCTCTTGTGATGATTTTGGGTTAGTTGGCATTTTTATTTCAAACCTTTCATCAGCTATACCCATGGTTAGACGACCTCTACCCATTTCCAGAATCATGTCACCTATATCCTAAAATGGTCTTCCTAGAAGCAGCTCATTCCCTTGCTCATCTTGCATCTCCATCACAACAAAATCTGCCGGAAAAACAAATATGTCCACCTTTACTAGAACATCCTCGCAAATCCCATAAGGCCTTAAGACTGAGTTATCTACAAGTTGGATTATCATGTTGCTTCTCTGAAATTTTTTAAGACTAAGCTTCTTAAAAGTGGAGAGAGGTATCAAATTGATGCCCTCTCCTGAGTCATAAAGGGCCTCTCCAAATTTTGTCTTTCCAATTTAGCAGGAGATATTGAAACACCATGGATCCTGTCTCTTAGGTGGCAATGTCCCTAAAATGAATGCGCTCACCTGTTCTTTGAGCACCAACACTTTCGTATCTAGAAACTTCCACTTCTTAGTAATATGTCCTTCAAAAACTTACCATAAGAAGGTATCTTTTCAATTGCGTCAAGTAGTGGGATATCGATAGATAATTTTCTAAAACTGTCCAAGAACTTATTAAATTGTTGATCCACCTTCTTTGCTTTAAGGCTATTCAGATATGGAACTGGGTCTATCTGTACTCTCTGGTGTGGCAGCACATATGGCATCCTCTTCTCTGCATCTTTCTTTGTAATGGGCATCTCTGCAATGATCTCTGCATTGTCCTCAGTAGTTTTTGTGACTTCGGCTTCCTCTATGGCCTCACCTGTAACTTTTGGCTGTGATGTGTTTGGTTCATCAGCCTTAGAGTTTAAAATTTTCTTTCCACACCTTAGTAAGATAGCTTTGGATTGATGGTTCTTTCTGGGAACATCAATATTCCCTGGAAAACCTTGTTGTGCCGACTTCTTTAAACTTGCAATTTCAGCTGCCATCTGCACTAAGGACATCTCAAGCGTTCTCATCTGTGCCCCTTGGCTTTGTAGAGTTTGACCAAATTGGTTCATAAATTCCCCTTGTGCATTAATTTGATTTCTGAATGTGCTCATCAACTCCTGATTTTGCTTTATTACTTGATTGAGCAACTCATTGCTCTTGTCCTCTGCACTTGGTTGTGGCTTCTGATCCGAATCCTGTAGAAAATTGTTTGGATCCTTCCATGATAATTTCTTGTCCTTCCTCCACACATAGTCATTGTCCTGTAGCCCTGTTGTTGAGAAAACAAAAATCAGCAATGATTAAATGTTTAGTTTAATCAATTAGAATGGGAATTCTTAGGGTTATGGTTTCATGCAAGGTCTCACTACATGCAAATCTACACAACTAGCATAATTCATGCCTTATCCCTGATTATGGCCTATAGTCATAATTTCTTGCTTCTGCAAGACAATTCACTACCTAGTTCTAGGTCAGTTCCACGTCAGTAGTAACTTATACCCTAAATCTCAGTGCTTTAATGAATTCTCTGGTTATCAACCATTAATCGTATATTACCTTGTCTAACGAATTTATTAATTCATGTGTTAATTGTGCCTTTTCAACCATTAATCCTCCGTCAAGAGCAATTAATAATATTAGAAATTAACTATGGTGATCCAACATAGAAAATTGCAATAGAAACACGATAACATATAGGGAGATTGAGGCAAATTATGATAATCAATGTAAAATTGTCATATAGTGATTCCCCGAGCTACTCCCGGTCCTAAGGAAAATGGGGATTAGCCCCACATTTTCATCTCAATAGTACAAATGAAGAAGAAAGAGGAAAACATGGGGAAATGAATGAGAATATGATGTAACCCCTGAAACGGAGAAGATCTAGATGATCCTCGGTGTGAGATGCACTTTCTGCAGCCCTCTGGCGGTAGAATCACAGCCATCTGCGGCTTTGGAATCTCCCGAGGCATAGCTCTAGGGTCCGTTCTTTGCTCTCCTTCCTTCGAGACTTGTGTGACTGAGTGCAACGTGATACCTAGGTCTCGATCGTCTTCTCTTAGGTATAGGTATGACTTACGGCCGCCGAAAGATCGCAGCCGTTCGATCGTGGCAATTTAGGGTGAAACCCTGTTCTGACGGTGTCGATATGATCGATAGGGTGTTGATGGTATAGACACCTTAGAGTGTGGTTCCATCGCTAAAAATGGGATCACCCTGGATGCATTTTGATACTATCGACCAGATTGTCGATAGTATCGACGAGTTGATTTTCTTTTTGCTGAGATGATCTCGAGACCATCGATAGTTTGGTCGATGGTATCAACTTGGATGCTTTCCCTCTGGCTTGGTTACTGTTGCCATGTCGATAGTATCAATGGACCTGTCGATGGTATCGATGGGCTCTGGAACACAAAGTACCTAAATCAGAGAGAAAAACACAAGTCAATCAATGGAATTTCGTAATTCATTCAAAATAGGATAAAATAAGATAAATTTGATGCACAATGATTATAGGCTACAAGAAATAAATCATGACATTATAATCACCAAGATGACAATTAAACGCATCAAACAAGTACAAAATTAGCCTATAAATGTGACTCAAAAACCCTACATCAAGTGTCTTGCCTACTGATGCTACAACGCAACCCGAACCTAATCGTGACCCTCTGGACGTTCATGCGGAGAACCCCTTCAGGGTGCTGGAGGGCTTGGAGCTGGATGGGGAGGAATTGACCAGAACAACCTGGAGTTTTGTTGCAAGGAGGGGAAGAGGTAGTACCACCTGGGGCAGGGGTGGTAAATCAGCCTATTAATCATGGTCATCCTTGCTTGGAACGTGTGTGGTGCTTCTTTGGATTGGAAGCAAGTATGTCTCAGGAAATTGATTTGGTAAAATAGAGCCACGTTGGTCATATGTCTCGAAACTCAAATCTATAGAAAGGTCAAAGAGAGAGTGGGAAACCAATTTCCCCTTGGGTGGGGATCCCTGTCTAATTTAGAGCAGGTGGAAGGGGAAGGGTTGCTATGGGATGGAACCCCAATGTCTGGGATGTACAATAGATCAGATCAATGAACCAATTGGTTAATGCTAGTTGTATTAATCAAGGTGGGTTTCACTTTGTCCTTTCAGCAGTGTATGGCCATAACTCTAAAAGTGCAAGGAGGAGATTGTGGAATGCCTTGGTGTAGATCAATCAAGAGGCACTTCCTCAGCTAGTGATTGGGGATTTTAATAACACCGACAAAGCCAGCAAGAAAAAGGGGGTAACCTGGTGCCAGAGTCGATCATGTCCAGGTTCAATGAAGCTATAGATGCTGCCGATCTGATGGAGATGAACATGGCTGGTGGTGAGATTACATGGAGTAACAAGCATGCTAGATGTATAGCCACTAACCTGGATAGGGGACTGGTCAACAACGGTCGACTGCAAAAATTTCTAGAGGCTAAGATCAAGCTTGGAAACCATCCGAATAGTAATCATTGTTGGATGAGGATCGATCTCACCCAAACCAAAAGGAGGTACAAACCTTTCTGATTCCTCAACCACTAGATACAATGACTCTCTTGTGAACATACGGTGGCTGATTCTTAGAGGAGTCCGATAGAGGGTAACCGCCTATTTCAGGTTGCACAAAAGATGAATTACAACAAATTGGCACTCAAAATATGGTCCAGATCCCATGTTTACCTACTAAATTTGCTTAAGGATGCCAAAGAAAAATACTGTAGTGCAGCTACACGTCTTAGATCATGCCCTCTTGATAATACAACCATGGTCAATGAGGAAGAAGCCCAGAAACACCTGGAACATATGGAGAAAGCAGAGGAGACAATGTATTGGTAGATAAGTCGGCTAAAATGGATACATCATGGTGATCGCAACACAAAAGCTTACCATGCAGCTGTATGAAAAATTGACATGCGTGATGCAGTCCATGCCATCATCAAGGAGGATGGGTCTGTTGCTAGGGGCATTGATGAGATTGGGGAAGAAGTTATTTCCTTTTTCTCCAATCTCTACAACCACAATCAGAGGCATATTATTGAGTTTCAGCTACCTAACCTGGAAGTCACACAAAGCATGAATATTAAGCTATGCCAGCCCGTCTTGACGATATCAAGACTGCAACTTTCGACATTGGGATGTCTAAGGCTCCTGGGCCTGATGGGCTAAATGCCAAGTTTTTTTAGAGCTTCTGGCATATTGTGGTTGTTGATGTGTGTATTGTTGTTCGTTGGGTTTTGGCAGGTGGAGCTATGCTTAGAAGCCTAAACCATGCCTTCTTAAAGTTGATTCCTAAGAAAAACCCGATCACCATCTTAAATGATATCAGGCCCATTGCTTGCTGCACGGTGATGTACAAAATCATTGCCAAATTACTTCCTAAAAGGTTGAGCAATATCCTGCCCGATATCATTTCCAAGCATTAGACTGCCTTCATGTCAGGAAGACAGATTAGTGATGGTGTGCTGTTAGTGGCTAAATTTCTCATTGGGTTCAATGTGAAGAACCATGCCAGGAAGATTTGTGCTAAATTGGACTTATCCAAGGCTTATGACAATGTCATTTGGGGTGCTATGTGGAGTATCATGGAATCCACGAGTTTGACTGCTAAATGGATTGATAGAATTAAAAGATGTGTTGAAACCAGATCCTTCTTTGTGCTTGTGAATAGACTCTCCTATGGGCTGTTTAAAGCCACCAATGGTCTAAGGCAGGGAGACCCTCTATATCCCCTACTTTTCACCATTGTTATGGAAGGGTTGTCGAACCTTGCTATGAAAGAGGAGGAGGCTGGCAAGATTGCTCTGTTCAAGGTTGGAGGGGTCAAGGTACTGTCAAACCTGATATTCACAGATGATGTGTTGTTCTTCCTCTCCGTGAAAGTCAAGGTACTGCGGTCCTTCAGGACGATGATGAAAATTTTTGGCAAGCTGACCAGGCTGTTCATGAGTGAACTCAAATCATGCATCTATTTCTCTAGGTATTGCGATAGTAGGAAAGGTAGGTTAAAAAGAGAGATACAACTACAGGAGGGTAGCTTCCCCACATGCTACCTCAACATACTGCTCACAGGAGGGAGAAAAAAAGGGGCTGATTATGATGCCTGCATCGACGTTACTAGGAGGACTGTGGTTGAATGGACTGGTCTCAACCTTTCAGTCGGGAAGAGCCACACTTATTAGATCTGTCATATCTGCCAAAGTTTGGTTCTGGTGCGACCAAGCCAAAATACCTGCCTTTTTCATCGACAAAATCAGATCAATAATTGGTGGTTTTCTAGGGCTGGCTGGGCACATGCTGTTGCTTGGGGGACGCTTGCTAGGTTGTATTGGGAAGGCGGGCTGAACTTTGTTGACCCCAGTGATACGGTTGTTGTTGCTACTAAAAGGAGGGTGGATAGGTTCTTACACCAAACCCTTACTGCTTGGACACAATGGATGAAATGCAGATATGGTGGGGAGATCAAATATCATATTCCAAAACACAAATGCTCCAGATCTTGGCGCCGGATGGTGGAGATGTGGCTGGGGATTGCTGCTGATTACATAATACACAACGGTGCCTGGAACCTACTGAATGAAATATGCCCTCCTTGGTGGATTTCCTTCAATTCCCCATAGGTCCCTTGGCATTTAGTACTCTGGTGCAAGACACATGTGTCAAAATGGAGTTTTTGTGTTTGTAAGGGACTGATGAGGAAGCTCCCAACCATGGACAAAATGTTGCAATGGGGATTGGCTGTCAACTCAGAATTCTTACTTTGCAAAGAAGTAGATGAATCACACGATCACGTTTTCTTCATCTGCAGATTGTGCTTTTACATCTGGTGCCGTATCAACCTTAAACTCGATTGGGGGGCACACCTCCTAACGAGATCTTTGAGTCTATTCTGTGGATGAAGAGGAACCTTTGCAAGAGTAGAATGGACCATTTTTCTAGTGCGTGTTTCAATCTGATATGCTTTTCTATTTGGACGGAAAGGAACAATAGACGACATGGGAAGGGGAAGAAAGATTCACTTGTTCTATTAGATGGCATTCTGACTATGATTTTGAGGGTTGCCAAAGTAAAACCCAAAATGATAGCTCTTGTAGAGCCCTCCATTTTGAGGAGGTGGGATTTTGTAGTTTAGCCCATGTGTACAAATATGGGATTTTGTATACCCCATACATTTTTTCCAGTAATACAATTTGCCAAGCTTCCAAAAAAATACACCTTAGGTAAAATATTCATCAATTTTAAAATATGTTTTCTATTTTTATACACAAAAATTAAATTCATATATATATAAATACACAATATATATTAAATAACAAACATCAAAACCATCTTTTGAAAATATTTTTAGGAGATATTAATCTCAACGACCTTTCCACTGATACCTTATTTGTTCCAAACGGAGATCTAAATTTCAAGATACAATCGTTATAAATTTACCTTGTGTAGACTGATTCCAGCCATCAATATGAGATCCAAGGGGCTGGCCAGTGGTGCCTCCCTTCATTATCTTTCCTTTGGGTCATGGATCCTGATTGGGATCCAACTCCTTGTTGGCCCATCAACCCATGAGAGGGTGATGTGAGGTTTTTGCGACTTGACTCTAAGTCGCCGACTGCTGTTTCTGTCCGACTAGGTGGAGCTCGTCTCCTTGGCCCAAAATCTTGTGACAAAATGTCACCTTTTACTTCTGCCAACTCTTCCCATCAAAGATGATGCTGTAGACATTTGAGAAAGGGCCATTACTGGAGTTCCCTACTAGAATTACTCCAAGCCATTACCAAGCCTTCTTCTCTGATTCCTCCACCTCTCTCTCATCTGCTCTTGCTAAAACCCTAGTTTGAATGCACTAGTCCATCTCTTACTCAAAACTCATGCTTTTATAGCCTCATTTTCTCTGGATCTTGGGCAAAGCTCCCCCTTGAAGGGTCCTGCAAATAGGGGTCATGGCTCTCCAGTCCACACAGACTGGAGTCACCCCCTTTTTTTATTTTGATTTTGATTTTTATTTTTGATAAAAGTCCAAATCAAAGAAATAATTATATAACCCACATACTAATCCCATTCAATCCTAATTTTGGAATAAATATTATTTTTCCGTGACCTTTTTCTAGGAAGAGATTAGGGAAAGACTAATGGATAAACACACCAAATCTATTTTTTGGGTAAAATTTTGA